>CM056197.1:3258350-3610850 GCA_029692085.1 Gymnothorax javanicus
CCGTGGAGCTGCTTAGATCAGGGTAAAATGTGTGCTCAGTTTGTCTGTAGGTCAGTCTGATTCAGTGTGTCTGTAGGTCAGTCTGATTCAGTGTGTCTGTAGGTCAGTGTGATTCAGTGTGTCTGTTGGTCATTCAGATCAGTGTGTCTGTAGGTCAGTCAGATTCTTTGTGTTGGTAGGTCAGTCGGATTCAATGTGTCTCTTGGTCAGTCTGATTCAGTGTGTCTGTAGGTCATTCAGATTCATTGTGTCTGTAGGTCAGTCTGATTCAGTGTGTCCGGAGGTCAGTCAGATTCAGTGTGTCTGTAGGTCAGTCAGATTCTTTGTGTTGGTAGGTCAGTCGCATTCAATGTGTCCCTTGGTCAGTCAGATTCAGTGTGTTTGTAGGTCATTCAGATTCAGTGTGTCTGTTGGTCATTCAGATTCAGTGTGTCTGTAGGTCAGTCAGATTCAGTGTGTCTGTAGGTCAGTCACATTCTGTGTGCCTGTAGGTCAGTCAAATTCAGTGTGTCTGTAGGTCAGTCACATTCTGTGTGCCTGTAGGTCAGTCAAATTCAGTGTGTCTGTAGGTCAGTCACATTCAGTGTGCCTGTAGGTCAGTCACATTCAGTGTGTCTGTAGGTCAGTCAGATTCAGTGTGTCTGTTGGTCATTCAGATTTAGTGTGTCTGTAGGTCAGTCACATTCAGTGTGCCTGTAGGTCAGTGTGATTCAGTGTGTCCGGAGGTCAGTCAGATTCAGTGTGTCTGTAGGTCAGTCACATTCACTGTGTCTGCAGGTCAGTCAGATTTAGTGTGTCTGTTGGTCAGTCTGATTCTGTGTGTCTGTAGGTCATTCACATTCAGTGTGTCTATAGGTCAGTCAGATTCAGTGTGTCTGTAGGTCAGTCACATTCAGTTTGCCTGAAGGTCAGTCTGATTCAGTTTGTCTGTAGGTTAGTCTGATTCTGTGTGTCTGTAGGTCAGTCTGATTCTGTGTGTCTGTAGGTCATTCACATTCAGTGTGCCTGTAGGTCAGTCTGATTCAGTTTGTCTGTAGGTTAGTCTGATTCTGTGTGTCTGTAGGTCAGTCTGATTCTGTGTCTGTCGGTCAGTCTGATTCAGTGTTTCTATTGGTCAGTCTGATTCAGTTTGTCTGTAGATCAGTGAGATTCAGTGTGTCTGTAGGTCAGTCTGATTCAGGGTGTACCAGGCCAGTCTGATTCAGTGTGTCTGTAGGTCAGACAGATTCAGTTTGTCTGTAGCTTAGTCTGATTCTGTGTGTCTGTAGGTCAGACAGATTCAGTGTGTCTGTAGGTCAGTCAGATTCAGTTTGTCTGTAGGTCAGTCTGATTCAGTGTGCCTGTAGGTCAGTCAGATTCAGTGTGTCTGTAGGTCAGTCACATTCAGTTTGCCTGAAGGTCAGTCTGATTCAGTTTGTCTGTAGGTTAGTCTGATTCTGTGTGTCTGTAGGTCAGTCTGATTCTGTGTGTCTGTAGGTCATTCACATTCAGTGTGCCTGTAGGTCAGTCAGATTCAGTGTGTCTGTAGGTCAGTCACATTCAGTTTGCCTGAAGGTCAGTCTGATTCAGTTTGTCTGTAGGTTAGTCTGATTCTGTGTGTCTGTAGGTCAGTCTGATTCTGTGTGTCTGTAGGTCATTCACATTCAGTGTGCCTGTAGGTCAGTCTGATTCAGTTTGTCTGTAGGTTAGTCTGATTCTGTGTGTCTGTAGGTCAGTCTGATTCTGTGTCTGTCGGTCAGTCTGATTCAGTGTTTCTATTGGTCAGTCTGATTCAGTTTGTCTGTAGATCAGTGAGATTCAGTGTGTCTGTAGGTCAGTCTGATTCAGGGTGTACCAGGCCAGTCTGATTCAGTGTGTCTGTATGTCAGACAGATTCAGTTTGTCTGTAGGTTAGTCTGATTCTGTGTGTCTGTAGGTCAGACAGATTCAGTGTGTCTGTAGGTCAGTCAGATTCAGTTTGTCTGTAGGTCAGTCTGATTCAGTGTGCCTGTAGGTCAGTCAGATTCAGTGTGTCTGTAGGTCAGTCACATTCAGTTTGCCTGAAGGTCAGTCTGATTCAGTTTGTCTGTAGGTTAGTCTGATTCTGTGTGTCTGTAGGTCAGTCTGATTCTGTGTGTCTGTAGGTCATTCACATTCAGTGTGCCTGTAGGTCAGTCAGATTCAGTGTGTCTGTAGGTCAGTCACATTCAGTTTGCCTGAAGGTCAGTCTGATTCAGTTTGTCTGTAGGTTAGTCTGATTCTGTGTGTCTGTAGGTCAGTCTGATTCTGTGTGTCTGTAGGTCATTCACATTCAGTGTGCCTGTAGGTCAGTCTGATTCAGTTTGTCTGTAGGTTAGTCTGATTCTGTGTGTCTGTAGGTCAGTCTGATTCTGTGTCTGTCGGTCAGTCTGATTCAGTGTTTCTATTGGTCAGTCTGATTCAGTTTGTCTGTAGATCAGTGAGATTCAGTGTGTCTGTAGGTCAGTCTGATTCAGTGTGTACCAGGCCAGTCTGATTCAGTGTGTCTATAGGTCAGACAGATTCAGTTTATCTGTAGGTTAGTCTGATTCTGTGTGTCTGTAGGTCAGACAGATTCAGTGTGTCTGTAGGTCAGTCAGATTCAGTTTGTCTGTAGGTCAGTCTGATTCAGTGTGCCTGTAGGTCAGTCAGATTCAGTGTGTCTGTAGGTCAGTCTGATTCAGTGTGTCCGGAGGTCAGTCAGATTCAGTGTGTCTGTAGGTCAGTCTGATTCAGTGTGTCTGTAGGTAAGTGTGATTCGGTGTGTCTGTAGGTCAGTCTGATTCAGTGTGTCTGTAGATCGGTCAGATTCAGTGTGTCTGGAGGTCAGTCAGATTCAGTGTGTCTTTTGGTCAGTCTGATTCAGTGTGTCTGTAGGTCAGTCTCACTTTACACCAAACCTTATCAGTCAGGAGAAAACAGGAAGCATGAAACAAAAGAAATCTGTTGATGAGCAACACCCCCACACACACACACACACACACACACATGCATGTACTCACACACACACGCACTCACACACACACACACACACACGCACTCACACACACACGCACTCACACACACACACACACACACACACACACAAGCACTCACACACACATATACTCATGGGCACACACACACACACACACATAAACATGCATGAGCACACGTGCACAGACACACACACACACACATACACACAAAAGACAGTGAAATATACCAAGAGTTCATTCTGTCTCATAGCGTGACACATCCTATCATATGAAGACTGCAAAAGGAACACATTTGTCATCAAAAACATCACAAATTCCTGCACTGTCCATCCTCCCCAACAGTGATCTTAATAATCCCCTTAATCTTAAAGGGCATCTAAAGTCGATTCCCATTGTTTTTGTTTATCGGCCAATCAGCGAGCCGCACCTGTGCAAACGAACCGAAATAGAAGGCTTATCTACACATGGACACAAAACATTGGTTTATGAATGTAATTGGTCATGTGACAATGCAAGATGTCAACAAAAGCAAGTGATTTGTTTGTAAACATTGGACGTCCAACGTCCCGTCTGAGAATTGACTTCAGATGCCCTTTAATGTTAATAATCTCCTCCTGCTCTGATGTTCAGTCTTCAGATGTTAACAAATGTCACTCTAGACCAAATGCAGTGGTTTCGGGTCTATGGAATGTCATTTTTGAATTTTTTTTCTTTTTTTGAGTCAGCTTGAGGAATCCGAAAAAATAAGGCTGTTACCATGCCAACGCAATTGTTCCTGACACTTGACCCCACCCACTCAGAGAGACAGCGCGTCACCCAAACTCAGGCATAATGTCATAGGTCATCAGACAGGAACCTGAAGCAGCTGGATCGCACATTTACAACATTCTGGCAGGTGTCATTCACTCAAACTTCCCAATTCAGCCCAAAATTCAAAGTGGAGCCTTCACAAAAAAAAAAAAAAAAAAACATTGACATAAACATATTTTGCAGCTAAATTTCTTCTGCTTGTAAAATTAGACTTACTCCTTCATTCAACCTGAATGGAGCCATTTTGAGTTCGCTGTTCATTTTCTCAAGTCCTGTGCTCAGCATCTCCGCAGATCTGAACATTAAATTTAGCAGAATTTTAAACGTTCACTGGATCAGGGCAATCTGAAAGGTCACTGAAAGGTCACAGGAGACACAGTCGCTGATCATACAGAAGAATTATCCTGAGCCAGGCTAACACTCAACTCCATAATATTTGGGACAAAGGCAGATTTTTCTTTTTTTTATTTTGGCTTCACACTACAAAATTTAAATTTGTAATCAAGAATTTCACCTCAGTTTAAAATGCAGATTCTCTGCTTTAAAAAAAAGGCATTTTAATACACATTTGTTTCAAAATGTAGACCCAACAGAATTTCCAAACACAACCACTCTCCCATAGGAAAGTATATGGGACATCCCTGAATTCCTGTAATGCACATGAAATCAGTCAGGAACAGAACTTGCTTGTGAAAACGGGGAGGGGGGGGGGGGTGAGTACATCCAAATAATCATATCCCTTCATAACAATATCAATCAGCTGTCAATCATGGCCATAAAATCTGATTCCACTCCAGAGACCTCAGTTCTACTGCTCGGATCTGTGACCGTCGCTGATGCAACCAGTGAAAGTCTCCTCCACAAGAGTCAAAAACTGAAAAACACTCATATCTGTTTCATCTGTTTTGATAAAATAGATATAATGGACTTGGTTCCCCAGTGAATCACGCATCGCTGACAGGTCAGCATATTTCAGATTGAGCTTTTATGAGCCCGAGATACTGCACTAAAAGAGATTTCCTGCTTTTATTTACAAACAGTAAAACCAAACACATCTGGGACTCGCATACTGAACACGCTATTTCCTGAAATCGAGCCACGCGTGTGAGATAGCGCTCTCAAAAACACGTCAGGAAAACACCATCATCACACAGACTCACTGGGAGTGTGCTGTCATGATTCAGCCCTGTATTAAAGACCTGGCAGTGTCCCCATCCTGAATGCCAGTTCAGTTCCAGTTTGTGCTGGGGACGCAGTGTCACCTTATTAAATCCAGGTTGATACGTTGCAACCTGATACTCAGAACTGAATTTTCATGGTGTGGCATGAGTCTGTGAGCTAAATCTGTGTACATGATATTTAAGTAAATGCCAATAAATTTGCTTCTTAACCGTTTAACCATTTTCACAACAAGAGCACTTAGAGAGCGCATACCTCTGCCAAGCCATGACAGTTCCCCAAACATCTAGAACACATCTGAGTTGTGTTATTATATAACACCACACAAGTGAATTAAAAAAATTCCTGGACCCAAAATTTGATCTGAATCACTCCCAGAATGAAATCCCTTCTAAGTTGGGCCAAGACGCACTGCTGGTAAAAAAAGAGATTTCAAAATTATCTGTCCCCAAATTTTTCCGTAATATTGCAAAGATACATACTTACCCTCAAATTGAACGTAAAACATAACCTCCTTGGTGGAGGTAATGACACCAAACAGGGAGTTAAGTTAAAACCAATTACCAATTTGATCGATTAGTTATCAATTTGTGACTATGATATTCAACTGAAATTATTTCTTTGGAAATGCAAAATTCGGTTCCTCTCAGAAGTAAATTGAAAACTGTGTTTACAATTATTACAGCAGAGATCCTCCATATCACACTTGGTTATCAAGACCGTATAAATGATCTCTGGAGATGTGCAATTTAATTACCTGTTCAGTGGAGCCTGATTAATTTAAAGTAGAATGAAACGGAGAGAAACAGCAAGACTCTAATTGGCCAGTTATAAGTGGTAAGTCACTGTGGTCCATGTTATCACACACGATTCATGAAACACGTGCACTGCTTTCACAAACGCTTACGCACATACTGGTATTAATGAGCTTCATGTATTACCTCCATTTTGAACAAAATAACTCCAAATGGCCACGAACTGTGCATTCATACTGTCGCTACTCTATTGCCCATTTGAATTTTTCATCAGCAGAAGGGATACTCTTGTGCACTGAATCTTAAAAAATTGCTGATAATCTCCTCGTGAAACATTCCAGTCAAAAGCTAAAGCAAGTGGTTTATAAATTCTAAAAAAATGAGATTCATCATGAGTTATGAAATATTTCCAAGAGCCAGTAAAATATCAATGAGTTATCAGTAAGGCATAAGCGCAGTGTTAGTAAAGTATAACTGAGATATCAGTGTACAGTATCTGTATAATCTCTGTATCAGCACGTACTCTGTAAGGCATCAGACAGAGATCAGTGATAGACATCAGTAATATGTGAAACAGCTCTCTCGCACTCGTATGCACAGAGCCAGTGCTGAGTGAATTCCAGGCTGGATATGGCCAATATGCCCCAGCGCAGCTGAACAGCCTCTTTTCCTCATTATGCATTTTTACGCTCCGGACAAAGCACCAGTGTTGCATCAGCAGACCGCAGTAATGCTCATCGTGCCGGATTCCCAGAGGATGTGAACAACAAAGACCTGCTGCCATAACCTGACCAACAACACAGGCAACTGAGACCTAATGCCGTAACCTACCAAAAACACAGGCAACCGAGACCTAATGCCATAGCCTACCAACAACACAGGCAACCGAAACCTGCTGCCATAACCTGACAAACAGCACAGGCATCCGAGACCTGCCGCCATAACCTGACCAAGAACACAGGCATCTGAGACCTGCTGCCATAACCTACCAACGACACAGGCATCTGAGACCTGCTGGTATAACCTGACCAACAACACAGGCAACCGAGACCTGCTGCCATAACCTGACTAACAACACAGGCAACTGAGACCTGCTGCCATAACCCGACTAACAACACAGGCATCTGAGACCTACTGCCATAACCTGATCAACAACACAGGCATCTGAGACCTAATGCCATAACCTGACTAACAACACAGGCATCCGAGGCCTGCTGCCATAACCTGACCAACAACACAGGCAACCGAGATCTGCTGCCATAAACTGACGAAGAACACAGGCATCCGAGCCCTGCTGCCATAACCTGACCAACAACACAGGCAACCGAGATCTGCTGCCATAAACTGACGAAGAACACAGGCATCCGAGCCCTGCTGCCATAACCTGACCAATAACACAGGCAACCGAGACCTACTGCCATTGCCTGACCTACAGTGACCAGCAGAACTGTTTCTTTCGACTGACTGAATCACAACAGCATGCTGCTCTGGCAACCCTAAAAGAAAAAGAAAGATCACCATATGTCAAAATCAGATGCCAAGAGCTTCAAATATGCCCACAGCTGATCGCCACAAAAGCTCCTCAGTTCTCCCGGGGTTAGCATCGGACGACACAGCTGAGAGGAGGCCGTGTTTCTAAAGGCTGTTTACCACAGATTCCCTCAACTACTGAATGTGCGCATTGTTCCGGCAGACATCCTGCATTTTACATAACTGCAGAGCAACAACATTTCTTTCCAAGCTAAATATACTGTCCATTCATAATGAAAGCATGGACATACAGTAAACTGCACATATATTCACTTTACATAGCATACAGAATTGATTCTGATGGTTTGCATTCAGAATAGTCAGTTCACAAATTGTAACCTCATGCTAAATATAACTTTATATCAGAGTATTTTCATGGAGCCAAACAATGATTCTGGTGGGCACTTTTCACAGTGGTACCTTCCTCAGAGCAATAACTGAAAAATTTACCCTTACAGATCATGGTTATGCCAGACGGTGAGCACACACATATGTCCAATATGTCTCAAACCAATAGAACACTGAAGTAACAGACCAAAATGTTGGCCAACTGATACGGCAAGTGGTTCTTCTCCAAATTGAGTGATGGACTCTGTTTACTCTGTAGAGGGAAGAACGAGCAGGAATAAAAGGTAAATATAGGAGCTTCCATGATGGACAAAAGGCACAGAGATGAAAAATTAGGACATTCGAGGGTAAAAGTCCAGCCATGAGTCTATTCAACCAATGAGCTGAACCTGTGAGTCTCGCTCATTAGCCCTACCTCTTGATCGAAGAGATTAAGTACTCAGCAAAGCCAAGTGCTTGGGAGTACATACTGGGGCGGACTTTTACTCATCGGACCTGCATTCTGCAGCTGCGGCAGGGGGGTGGACGGGCGAGCAGAAGACGCCATAGGGAGGTGGTGAGAGGGACTACAGTCTGACGCACGGGCGAGGACAGGACGCTCAAACAGCTGGTTGGATGGTTGGATGGCAGAGGGAGAGAGTGCTGAAATTAATATTAACAGATTCCAGTATCCAGAGAAGAATGGCCAGACATGAGAGAATTCTGGAAAAAAACCAGTAAAGCCCAGCATCCTGGAGGAGATGCAGGAGGTCTGGTGGCTGATACTGGGAGGAAGGCCAGAGGACAATCATCCCATTGTGCATCTGACAGCAGCCAATTCAGCAGGACAGTACAGACTGTACAAGGGCCCATGTCCAGGATCTGCACACAACAGGCCATAGCCCAGCACAGACCAATGCCCCAGATATTTCTGATCAAGAGTGCGCGAGCTGATGGTACTTACTGTAGAGTGATGTCACTAAATCTATGACATCAGAGTTAGAGGACTATGTATCTTATGGTGGGAGATTTTACAGTATCTATGACATCATCACCAGCTGAACCTAGGAAGTGATCAGTCACTGTGGATCTCCAACAACCAAAATGCCATCCTCAATTATTCTGAAACATCCATTTCTTACATACGTATACTTACTGTATGTGTCTGCAGGTTTAACTCTGGTCTGGAGGGACACAGTGTCTGCAGGTTTAACTCCAGTCCTGGAGGGCCGCAGTGTCTGCAGGTTTAACTCCAGTCCTGGAGGGCCACAGTGTCTGCAGGTTTAACTCCAGTCCTGGAGGGCCGCAGTGTCTGCAGGTTTAACTCCAGTCCTGGAGAGCCACGATGTGATGCCCTACTGTAATCCAAAAATTTACTATAAGGCCAGTGGAACAAATTGCGATGCAAGCTGGCCGGAGGCTTATCTGAACAGTCATTGCTGAGTCGCTTCAAGACACGTCACTCGGATCCTTCCAGCGGCCCGAATTGAATTTGTGATGACAGCAGCACTCTTTTCTCGCCATAGTTGTAACCATTGAAATGAACATAAAGATGATATTTTGGGGTGACAGAGCAATATGGTGCGGCTTGAACTCGTTCCAGGGGAAATGTACTCAGTAAGCGATGTTCACGCCACACCTCTCAAGTGTCATTTTTTTCCCAGGATGGCGCATGTTAATTTTACAGCGGGATGCCCACCAAACTAGTTTTTGAGAATTCAGCAATATAACTGATGCATCTAAGTATGACCAAGTCAATCACATAGCCTACAGTATCGCAGCGAAAGATAAGGTGAGAGCCGCGTGTATCGTATTCAACTAAAAACATGTACGAGCCTCCTCACCGCTGGAAACGCGCACATCACATCAAGGCTGCGTTTCCTGCTAATGCAGCCGATGTACTTTGGTCCTGCTCATGTAGCCTCTGGTATCGATTGACACTGAAGTATAAATGTGGCTTTTTAACCCCGGAAGTGGATTAATGGCTAGACCTAAATTATGAATTGATTTTTTATTGCACTGATATGTGGGATTTGGAGGCTGGCTATCCTCAGAACTGTGGTTCGCGGACCCTTTTAAGGACAGAGTGTGTTGCACATAAGTGACGCGCCACCTTTCTCAAGGCATTGTGCGCCTTTCACCAAACGGTGTGAACACGGAAACAATGAGCGTACTTTTGTGCTTTTGCCAGAGTTGAGCAACCAGGAATATAGACTAGGGCCAACGCTTTTTGCTTTCTGTTTTGGAATGAATCCTTCAGTCTAAGCCCTCATTTTACGAATTTCAAGAATTGTATGAGATACAAGTGAACGTAATTTGCGGTAAACTAAAGGGGCCGTTCAAAGACAGATATTATAATGTCTGTATTGATGACATAATATTCCCCTTGACAAACTGAAAGGTACAGTGGGTATCTTAGCTGTCAGAAACGAATTTCAGCGAACCGCAGCTCAGAAGCGCTCCCTGTAGATCGTGACCGTAAGAGCGCTGCAAAAATATAGCCAGATTATCTCTAAAAAGTAGCATGCACGGCGTTTATATACTGATCTAAAAATAGGGCTCACACCGGCCAATGGAAATGAACAAGCCTTCAGTCAAATGTACCTATCACGACATGAGCGACGGCAATTGAATGTCAGGAGACGTTTACGATTGGTCAATGGAGGATGTGAGAGGACGGATCTTAACCTGTAGGATGTTATTGGTCGGATCTCCACCAGCGTAATGTAGTCACGAGGGGAGGGCTGTTTTCAAGGTTTGAATAGGGAAGTTTACACAGCCAACGCTGTGCAGTAAGTTCAGTGTTTTCTAATAGATCAAGCCACAGTACGTCAAGACATAGCATAGCAGTTTCTTGGACGGGGAAGATTAAGCAACACCTTGCCAATTCTCGTGCAGCTGCGCATGCATGCACGCACGCAGGCACGCACAGGTCATTAGCTTCAGACAGAACAAACGTCGCGAACATTTTTTCTGAAATCTAGATTGAAATTGTCCTAACTTCGCATTGGATTGAAATGGATGTAATTCCTATGTGCAGCATCTTCCAGGAGCTTCAGATTGTGCACGACACTGGCTATTTTTCCGCTTTGCCATCTCTTGAGGAGTACTGGCAGCAGGTAAAACGAATTAAATTGAATGAACTTCAGCTGTTCCATTGAAATGTTTATTGGTTGAGTTGCGCGTCAGTGGGTCGTGTTGCTGCTAATGTAATTATGCAACTCGCTGCTCAGAAATGTATCTCCTGTCATTCGTATGACGTGCCACTGACAGCCCATGGTCAGTTCTGCGGTGAGAAATTGATATTGTCGCAGTTGAATTTGTACACCAACCATTCTCTTTAAACTCTTCCAGGTATCAATATGCATTGCGTGAAAAGTGGCGAAAAATATGATTTTGCACACGAGTTTCCAGCAAAAGTTTTCAAACCAGACGTCTAACTATGTTATCTGCATAACACTGCACGCAGTTAATATTTTGGCTGTGGAAATTTGATGCGCGCCTTCTTCTCCATAAGCTAAAATGAATGATCTCATGACGCAACAATGTTTCGAGCGGAAGCTTTGATGTTGCCAACTTGACAGCTAACTGGCTAACCGACACAGAAAACGCAACAACAGTCAAGTTCACTAGCAAGGCGAAATTCGTGATTAAACACACATGGCGCCATGATATGTATCACGTCCGTAGCTGTCAGTCCGAGTGGGTGAAGAATACCGATCAACATGTTTTAATTCATTGCATGGCGTAATGAATATAATGTCGGTTTCACATTTTGCCGTAAAGTGAATATTGGCATTTTGGTTATGTTGGAGCAGTTTCAATGTGAGCTAGAGGGCTCGTTGCTGACATGCCCCTCGCATTTATTCCGCGCTTTGACTTACTGCGCGTCCGCTGGTGCCTGATTGAAACTGATTCGCATTGCAAGCTCGCAGATTTCTTCCAGGCATTTAGAAACTGGGGCACGGAGCCAACTTCTTCGCTGCCCCGGAGTACTGGAGCACCACCCCCTGTCTCCCGTGTGGAAAATGTACACGGCCCCTTAACGAAACGATATTATCTGATGATCCTACTGACCCTTGACGTGTGTTTTCTTTGTGTACATTAAAAGACTGTTACTCACTGGTGATTGTCGCATTTCTTGATTGCGGGTTGAATATTCTGCCCCGTTGAGAAGCTGTAACCCACGCTGGAGTCTAAGTTTGCATGTTATTTGTATTATTTTTGATATTGTCGTGTAAGAATGGACTGTTGCTTGACAAGCACCATACGCGGCGTGCCCCTTACGCGCGCATGTAACCTATTTGTGATGTAGTCTGTGATATACTATTTTTATGTAAAATAAATTCTCAAATTACTCTCGTAGGCCTACATGATGAGATAGGCTACTGAGTGGGCGTGGGGGTGTGTGATTTTATGGAATTTAACTGAGATGATTGTCAAGAATGGCGGAAGTCCCACTGGTTGCTATAAAAATTATACCTGTGAAGTTCCGGCCGTCAGAGTCTCGCAGCAAAATGAATACGTTGTGCATTACGGACCCACTTCAACGCTCCTACCCTGCCGCGCGCCGTGTTATCACAAGCAGTGCCGCTTAATGCATTTTTTGAAGCCAGATTATGCTGAATAATTCATACTTTTAGAGATCTTCACACGCATGTCTTTCCCTTTAGAGAGTTACTTGTTGTATGTGAATAGGATCGCTGCACATGACCATCTCATCTGGGAAAGGGACATGGGTTTCTGAACTCTTGGTTACTTATTTAGCTATTTTTCTTGCGCGGCCTGTGAATTCCTCCCATGTATAATTCTTGATCTCAGTTGATATATTGCATTCCAATGCGTTTTCCCGTGTTATTGATACACTTAGTAATACTATCCATTTTCCGTGCAGATATGCAATGTTGTCTTGCCGTCGTTCTGGATTACAGCACTCTACACGATCGTTCGGAAATGTTGCGTGACGTTACATTCCGCGCTGCGTCACCCCTGAGTTCATTCGCTCTGATCACACCGTTGCGTTAATTCACTCGCTTTTCTCTTCTCTGTTTCTCGCATAGACGTGCCTGGAGTTGGAGCGCTACCTGCAGAGCGAGCCGTATGTCTCCGCGTCCGATATCAAGTTCGACAACCAGGACAGCGCTTTGTGGAACAAGCTCATTTTTGCGTGCGGTGACAAGGCCACATCCGAGCCCAAAAAGATTCCACTGATTAAAGAGGAGGATGCAGTGGATAACCCAAACCTGGAGGGTGGCGGATTCGCCTCGGACGCAAGCAGCGAGGTTTCGGACAGTTCGGAAGAGCTGTCGCCGACGCTGGCGTTCAGCTCTAATCCCCTAGGAGACATCATCGGGGAGTCTGGCCGTTTCAGTCCGACGGCCCCCAGCACACCTCCGTCCTCCCCTGAGATGGGTGGAGTGCTGCCGGTGTGGGGCAGCCTGCCAGTGACCCTGCCGTCGCCGGTGAAAGTCCGGAACGGGGGTGTGGCTGGAGGAGTGGGGAGGAGTTTGGAGAAGGTGGGGCAGTGTCCCGAATCGCCGGACGGAAGGAGACGGGTCCACAGATGCCACTTCAATGGCTGCAGAAAGGTGTACACCAAGAGTTCACACCTGAAGGCCCATCAGCGCACGCACACAGGTGAGCACAGCGCACACACACACACACACACAAACACACACACAGGTGAGCTCAGCACACGCATACATACACAGGTGAGCACAGTGCGCACGCACACACACATACACACAGGTGAGCTTAGCACATGCATACATACACAGGTGAGCACAGTGCGCACGCACACACACACACACACACATACACACAGGTGAAAACAGCGCACACACACATACACACACACGCACATACAGTCAAGTACATATACACGCTTATGAAGCAGAGCACACACACGTAAACACACACTCACATTTACACTCACCCTTACAGTGCCCGAAGACACACCTGGATGGGCCAAACTCGCCACATAAACCCACTTTAGATAAGAATGCTCGGCAGGTGACCTGAGACCAAATTCTCATTCAGAAAGACGACCTGAGGGTAGTATTTTACGGAGGGAGAGGGAGAGAGGTTAAGCTGGGGAGAGATTTTGGGGTTAAGGGCCAGTTCCCTGAGTGCGGCCCCTGACCCCACACTTGCCCCTGGGGGCCTGGGCCTCGTGTCGTCTCATCAACTGCTCATCTTCAGATGAGTGTTGTGTAAATAACTGTGATGATGACAGTATCTATACTGTCATTGTAACAAATGCGCCATCTCGGGAGTGTGTGAGCGTGTGTGTGTCCGAGTGTGTGTGTGTGTGTGCGCGCGGGCGTGTGTGTGTGTGTGTGTGTGTGTGTGTGTTTATGCGTGTGTTTTTGTCTGTGTGTATGTGTTTGTTTGTTTGTTTGTTGAAACACATGACGGCAAAGAAATTGACGCAGCAGTTAATGAGGTTTTCTAGCAATAAGGTGGCTCTGGGTTCAACGTGGGTTTCCTCCGGGTACTCCGGTTTCCCCCACCCGGAAAGACATGCTCTATAGGAACACTCCTACCAGTGTCCCTGACCAATGCTCTGGCTTTAGAAAGACATGCTCTATAGGAACACTCCTACCAGTGTCCCTGACCAAGGCTCTGGCTTTAGGATGGGTTCCTGGGTGCTGCTCACTGCTACTGAGTGATTAGCTTGGGTCAGATGCAGTGGATGGGATTGGGTCAGATACAGAGGAGGGGGTTGGGTCAGATGCAGAGGAAGAGGTTGGGTCAGATGCAGAGGAGGGGGTTGGGTCAAATGCAGAGGAAGAGGTTGGGTCAGATGCAGTGGACAGGGTTGGGTCAGATGCAGTGGACAGGGTTGGGTCAGATGCAGTGGACGGAGTTGGGTCAGACGCAGTGGACGGGGTTGGGTCAGACGCAGAGGACTGGGTTGGGTCAGATGTGGAGGACAGGGGTGGGTCAGATGCAGAGGAAGAGGTTGGGTCAGATGCAGAGGACAGGGTTGGGTCAGATGCAGAGGACAGAGTTGGGTCAGATGCAGTGGAAGGGGTTGGGTCAGATGCAGTGGACGGGGTTGGGTCAGATGCAGAGGATGGGGTTGGGTCAGATGCAGTGTATGGGGTTGGGTCAGATGCAGTGGACAGGGTTGGGTCAGATGCAGTGGACGGGGTTGGGTCAGATGCAGAAGACGGGGTTGGGTCAGATGCAGAGGACGGGGTTGGGTCAGATGCAGAGGACAGGGTTGGGTCAGATGCAGTGGACGGGGTTGGGTCAGATGCAGTGGACGGGGTTGGGTCAGATGCAGTGGATGGGGTTAGGTCAGATGCAGAGGAGGGGGTTGGGTCAAATGCAGTGGACGGGGTTGGGTCAGATGCAGAGGAGGGAGTTGGGTCAGATGCAGAGGACGGGGTTGGGTCAGATGCAGTGGACGGGGTTGGGTCAGATGCAGAGGACGGAGTTGGGTCAGATGCAGAGGACGGAGTTGGGTCAGATGGAGTGGACGGGGTTGGGTCAGATGCAGTGGACGGGGTTGGGTCAGATGCAGTGGACGGGGTTGGGTCAGATGCAGTGGACGGGGTTGGGTCAGATACAGAGGATGGGGTTGGGTCAGATGCAGAGGACGTGGTTGGGTCAGATGCAGTGGACAGGGTTGGGTCAGATACAGAGGACGGGGTTGGGTCAGATGCAGTGGATGGGGTTGGGTCAGATGCGGAGGACGGGGTTACGTCAGATGCAGAGGACGGGGTTGGGTTAGATGCAGAGGGCAGGGTTGGGTCAGATTCAGTGGACGCGGTTGGGTCAGATGCAGAGGACGGGGTTGGGTCAGATGCAGAGGACAGGGTTGGGTCAGATGCAGTGGACGGGGTTGGGTCAGATGCAGAAGAGGGGGTTGGGTCAGATGCAGTGGATGGGGTTAGGTCAGATGCAGAGGAGGGGTTGGGTCAGATGCAGAGGACGGGGTTGGGTCAGATGCAGAGGACGGGGTTGGGTTAGATGCAGAGGGCAGGGTTGGGTCAGATTCAGTGGACAGGGTTGGGTCAGATGCAGTGGACGCGGTTGGGTCAGATGCAGAGGACGGGGTTGGGTCAGATGCAGAGGACAGGGTTGGGTCAGATGCAGTGGACGCGGTTGGGTCAGATGCGGAGGATGGGGTTGGGTCAGATGCAGTGGACGGGGTTGGGTCAGATGCAGAGGATGGAGTTGGGTCAGGTGTAGAGGACGGAGTTGGATCAGACGCAGTGGATGGGGTTGGGTCAAATGCAGTGGACGGGCTTGGGTCAGATGCAGAGGACGCAGTTGGGTCAGATGCAGTGGACGGCGTTTGGGTCAGATGCAGAGGACGGAGTTGGGTCAGATGCAGAGGACGGAGTTCGGTCAGACGCAGTCGACGGGGTTGGGTAAGATGCAGAGGACAGGGTTGGGTCAGATGCAGAGGATGGAGTTGGGTCAGATGCAGAGGACGGGGTTGGGTCAGATGCAGAGGACGGGGTTGGGTCAGATGCAGTGGACGGGGTTGGTTCAGATGCAGTGGACGGAGTTGGGTCAGATGCAGTGGACAGGGTTGGGTCAGATGCAGAGGACAGGGTTGGGTCAGATGCAGTGGACGGAGTCGGGTCAGACGCAGAGGACGGAGTTGGGTCAGGCGCAGTGGATGGGGTTGGGTCAGATGCAGAGGACGGGGTTGGTTCTGATGCAGAGGACGAGATTGGGTCAGATGCAGAGGACAGGGTTGGGTCAGTGGCAGTGGACGGAGTTGGCTCAAATGCAGAGGACGGAGTTGGGTCAGATGCAGTGGACGGGATTGGGTCAAATGCAGTGGACAGGGTTGGGTCAGATGCAGAGGATGGCGTTGGGTCAGATGCAGAGGATGGGGTTGGTTCAGATGAGGTAGACGGGGTTGGGTCAGATGCAGTGGACGGGGTTGGGACAGATGCAGAGGACGGGGTTGGGTCAGATGTAGAGGATGCAGATGCAGTGGACGGAGTTGGGTCAGATGCAGTGGACGATGTTGGGTCAGATGCAGTGGATAGAGTTGGGTCAGATGCAGTGGATGGGGTTTGGTCAGATGCAGTAGACAGGGTTGGGTCAGATGCAGTGGATGGGGTTGGGTCAGATGCAATAGACAGGGTTGGGTCAGATGCAGTGGATGGGGTTGGGTCAGATGCAGTGGATGGGGTTGGGTCAGATGCAGTAGACAGGGTTGGGTCAGATGCAGTGGATGGGGTTGGGTCAGATGCAGAGGACGGGGTTCAGTAAAGTATACTTGATCGTCTCTGATCCGTGTGCAGGTCTGACGGGGCGTGTGTGCTGTTACACTCCTCAGGGGTTTAGTTTTTTCTCTCTCTCTTTGCTGAATGAGACTCCTCCCTTTGACATGTTACAACACCTGGCGGCTTCAGGTGCTCCGATCTGAAACGGTTCCTTCTGAGCGTTTGTTGCGCAAGACGAAATACCTGAGCGATGAGTCACGGCTCACCTGGAATGCGGCCTTCGCTCGTTTGGAGCGCGAGAGGCAGCTCCTGAAAGCAAGCTGAGTTTCACCTGGGGAACGGAGAGTTAATGAGCCATCTGTGTGGGTGAGTGAGTGATTGAGCGTGCGTGTGTGTGTGTGAACGTGTGTGTGTGTGTGCACGTGCACACGTGTGAGTGTGTGTGTGCGCGCTTGTGCGTGTGAGTGTGTGCGTGTACATGTGTGAGTGTGTGTGTGTAGGTGTGTACATGTGAGTGTGTGTGTGTGTGTGTGTATATGTGCAGAGGCGGACAGAGTACACAGCTTCATTACTTAAGTAAAAGTACAGATACCACTTGTTAAATTTTACTCAAGTACAAGTTCTACAGTCAGATTTTTACTTTAGTAAAAGCACTGGAGTACTTGTTTTTAAAAATACTGAAGTATCAAAAGTAAAAGTAAATATTCTATATATTATATTAATGCTGCCACAGTGTTTACCTTTACCTATAGAAACCTACTGGATGGAGATTTTATAGATACTTTAATGTTAAAGGCTGTATCAGCGATATGACGTCACTATTGTTGACAGTTGAAACGTACTCAAAACATAACAGAGCCGCTCGCCCCTCCCCTTCAGAAGCTTGGAACATGAACGTGCTTTTCTTAAAGTGAAACTTCTGAGTATTCGCGTCTTTGCATTGACTTTGAAAGTAATCTGTTGCGCGAAAAATTCATTGTGAAAGCAGCTTAAGAATGGCTCACTCAGCTGGGTAAATGCCCGTGTACAGCTCGTTGTGATAAACGCTTGGTAGCAACAATGACGACCATTGCCAGATGATAAATTTACACCATTAATGCTAGCTACAACAAGGCATCTGACAAGTATCTTAGCTCGGCGTTACAAAATAAGTATTAACAACGTCACATAGATCACCACTTTTAGCTTACCTATCACGCGGTTATACATTCATCGACGAATTTCAACTCTGAGTACTAACCAGAGAAAAAATGTTATTACATGAACACAAACTCTGGTTTGATCAGACAGAATTGGCAAACTCACTAGCTTGCCAACCGAGAGTTAGCAGAGGTTGCTAACTCGTTCCAAAGAGGAAATATCGATCTCTCTACTGTTTGACTCATTCTGACGAGCATGATCTATGCAAGATAGCCTTACAAAAACAATACACAAGCTTCCCTCAGTTTTGCTTGGGATGACAATTTACAGTTCACATCCAGCCGAGTTAGCACCAGCTCTACTCACCTCAAGTAGAAACACGGCGACCTGGGCGTCAGAATTAAAACCGTTCAACTCCCGGAATTATCTCCAATGTTGTTATGCTTTCCCTATGTTTATTCGGACTTCGCATAGCTGCGATCGCGTTCCTTTTTCCTCGACATGCACTCGTTCAAGCGACTCTTTTTCGGTTTAGCATCCACCATGCCTCACTCTACCGCATCGGTAGTGCCACTGCCAGTTCCTTTCATTGCTCAGTCCCACCCACTTGTTGTGCATGAGCACGGAACTGGCGCAGAAGACCCACCCCTGCCCTCCGATTCGTTGGAACACTTTTGTTGATGTTTGGGGACGCGGGTAGGTCCCCACGAGTTTGTGTATCCTTCTCAGTGCCTACCTGGCTGTCAGTGGCACCTGTACAATCCAATCACGTTTGAGAAGGAAACGACCGCAAAATACTGAATCCACAGGGTTTCCCCGCTTTTTTTTTTTTAAGAAAACGTAGCGAGTTCTTGGGTTATGGACAGAAATGTAGCGGAGTAAAAAGTACAATATTTGCCTTTCAAATGTAATCAAGTAAAAGTCATAAGTCGTCCCCCAACATGATACTCAAGTAAAGTACAGATCCCCAAAAAGTGTACTCAAGTACAGTACTCAAGTAAATTTACTCCGTTACTGTCCGCCTCTGTATTTGTGTGAGTGTTTGTGAAGGTGTTTACGTGTGTTAGTGTGTGTACACGTGTGTGTGAATGTGAGTATATGTGTGTGTGTACATTTGTGAGTGTATGTGAACGTACGTACGTGTGAGTGTGTGTGTGTGCGTGTGTTTGTGAATGTGTGTGTGTGTGTGTGCGCGCGTGTGCGTGTACATGTGTGAATGTGTGTTTGTGAGTGTGTGTTTTTGTGTGAATGAAAGAGGATTTCCGCTCCTCTGTGTGGGATCTCTCCATGATCTTGCCCCCGATGGAGCGTGGACTCTGTTTACACCGAGCGCATGCGTTAATGGCACTGCTGCATTCCAGAAATTTCAGGAATTCCTCAGACGAATTGCATTCTAGGATAATGGAATTTTGGACTCAGCAATTGGAGGAGGTTACAGGGTTGATATGAACAATTCAAATTTTAATTTACCTTTGACTTTTCCCTCATAAATTTTTGCAAGATTCTGGCCCTCCTTATTCTGTTGTTTTTTAAATGTAGTTTTCTTGCTGCTGAGCTGAACGAGTGGTTTACTTGACCTGCTGCTATGACACCTTCCCCTCCCATCACAGAAAATTCATCTGTCAGTCGGCATTGTTTATGAAATAAATGCATGTGAGTTATGTGGATGGGCGGATGTTGACTGGCTGAAATAACTGCTGTCATTCAAATACTACTTCAGTGAGGACAGTCTCTGAGCCTGCATGCTTCATGTGTGTGTGTGTGTGTGTGTGTGTGTGTGTGTGTTATTTAAGGCATTTCTGTCTCTGTGTTTCACAGGTGAGAAGCCCTACAGGTGTTCCTGGGAAGGTTGTGTGTGGCGTTTTGCGCGAAGCGATGAGCTGACGCGTCATTTCAGGAAGCACACGGGTGCAAAACCATTCAAATGCAGCCATTGCGACAGGTTTGTGTGCAGTTAGCATTTCATTTACTCGCACTAATTTAGCTGTTTCAGAGACAGGTTTGTGTGCAGTTAGCATTTCATTTACTCTGGCTAATTTAGCTGTTTCAGAGACAGGTTTGTGTGCAGTTAGCATTTCATTTACTCTGGCTAATTTCGTTGTTTCAGAGACAGGTTTGTCTGTAGTTAGCATTTCATTCACTCTGGCTAATTTAGCTGTTTCAGAGACAGGTTTTTCTGGAGTTAGCATTTCATTTACTCACACTAATTTAGCTGTATTCAGAATGTAACCTGTGAATGATGTTGGGAGCTTCCTGAAACTCTCCTGTCCTGTGGTTCTAACCTGAGTTCACCTGAGGTTTTAAAATTCAGGTGTTAGAAAGTGGAGTGTTTGTGACAGCTGATTTCACTCTTCTGTTCTCCCATTGGCTGAACTAATGGGCGAATCGAATTCTGTTTGTTGTATTACCAACCAAGCTCCAGTCACTGAGTGACGTGCAGCAGGTTATGCATCCACGAGTGTTTGTGCCGAGATGCATTCTTCACTTTATCTCGGTACTTGAGTTCATTGGGTTTGAAAACAGTGAAGTTAATGTAGACATGCAGCTTTAGTTTGGGGATGTAGAATCTATATGGTGTGAACAATGAGGGAAATTTAGCTGCGTTTATACGGTTTCACCGTCTGAACACTCCGGACGTCTGCTGTGGTTTATTCATGTTATGGCTTATGTAGTGAAACTCCATTTCCCATGATTCCCCAGGTCTTGCTCTGACAGTGTTTTTCTTGTTTACTGCAGGTGTTTCTCGAGGTCAGACCACTTGGCCCTGCACATGAAGAGACACCTTTGAGTCAGGCAGTGGTGGAGGCAGTGGGTGACCCCTGACCCCTGACCAGGCTTCTCGGTTCCACGGCCTTGAGGAAGCAGAGCGGCGCACCGGCCAATCGCTGCAGTAGCATGCCATTCCGCACCATACGCACAGCGCCCCCTTGGGCCACTGGCACTGGGGACCTTCTGAGGCTTCGGAGAGAAACGGGACTGAAGAGAAAGAAAAGAGTACAAGCGCTGAAGAAAAAAAAACAAAAACAAATGTCTCGAAAGAAGAAGGGATTTTTTTTCCAAATTGTGTGGTGCATGGTGCTGGGTGTTCACAAAGGTGTGTGCGTGTGTGTGTGCGTGTGTGCGTGCGTGCGTGCCTGTGTGTGTGTGTAAGGGGAAAAGCCTGCTGTCAGTTATCAGGTAGCCTTCTGTTTGTGGTAGGAGATCCATCATCTGGCGGAGGCAAGAGATTTTGTCCACCAGGGGGAGCTGGATTACTGAAGGGGGCTTTTTTGGTGTTTGGTGCAGCTACTAAGTGTGCAATCTGTTGAGTAGCTTGTTTTACATGCTACAAAGCTCATTTGTAGTCCTTTCTATAAGCTGTGTACATAAAGACATAATGCATCTATAATATGGTAATAACACCTCTGGTGTTGCATCTATAACATGATTATAACATACCAATGTTAAATCTAATATGGTTATAACACACTGGTGTTACATCTATTTCATTGTTATAACAGACAGGTGTTGCATGATTCTTGTTAACGGTTATCAGGACTGCAAATTTCATAAGAGAGCAGCTATACCAGATGGTTTAAATGTTACAGTATTGTACTTAAAAGCCTCGATGCGCGATTTTATTTTTCTTTTTTGGTCAGAGAAGCCACTCTTGCTTTGCTTAACTGATTAGTTTTCTCCCGGTGAAGCCGTTTTATTTGACAAATTCTTGCCTTGAGGACTGATTGTGTTTTCCTCTTCTTTTCTAGCTGTTAATGCACTGTTGACCTTAATGGTGCCTTACACAAGTGACCTTGTCCTGCGGAATAGGTGGCTCTTCTGTGTCAGTTGGACTCGTTTTCCTGTAGTCGTCAAAGCGATTGAACAGCTTTAGTAAGGCGCTGTTTCACACAAACTTGCACCTTTTCCTATCGAGCGTGAGGGATACCAGGCCTTATGTGTAGCTTTCGAGCGCATTTAAGCATTCGCTTTATGTCATCGCCTTCTTTGTTTTGTCACATCATTCGTAATAATCAACCCAAGAATCTGTGAGCTACACTTTCTTTAGAAATAAAAAATCAAGTTGAACTAATGGAGCTGAAAAAAGAATGCAAAGAGCACTTAAAAATTTTTATTTTGATGGATTTACTACTGTGTAGTGTAAACGATATGTACAGTAAGAAATTTTTTTTGCACGATGACGTGCAAGACCGATTCTGTTCAAAGGTACACAATTCTTTTTATGGGAAGCTTAAAGTAAGGGCTGTTATTAAGGAGCATCGTCGCGGTGAGTCCGGTCTCAAGCGGAGAATCAGAACAGCAGAAGGCTTTTCTGGCCCCGCGGAGAGGCGGCGGTCGGTGGCGTTTGGTTATCGATCTGTCTGGAGCCCGGTGTTTTAATGTGCTCATTAAATTTATGGGAGCCTACGCGGGAATCCAGCGGAAGAAAAAACCTGCTCTTTGAATGGCTTTAGTATAAATTGCAGATCTAAAATGTAATATATGTAAGAAGTAGTGTAAGACTTGTCAACGTGTTTAGATTGTGATGGTAGATTGTTCTGTAAAGACGCTTCTATTTTGCAGGGTAAGGGACCAAAAATAGAAAAAGTTTTCCTTTGGTGTATAGGTCTGAAAAGATAGGAGTCATCATATTATGATGTCGGATTAGATTTGCGAACGGATTTGGCTTTATTTGAAGGACTGTATAATGCAAAAACGAAACTTGTACATGTGTCTTCAACTTCAAAAGGAAGTTTTTTGTTTTGTTTTGTTTTGCTTTGTTTTCGTGTTTGGGCTGACCTAAGGTTTTCCTTGGCATCTGATTGGTAGAGTCGCAATGAGTTGTTTGCTGCTAATTTTTGTCATCCAATCAAATAGTTGATGAGGCAGTGAGTCACATAACAGCTCCTTGCAGCTCTGCCTGTCATTGGTTGCTTGAAACTTCATGGTTACATCCCTTATCTTGAATGCACATTGATATTTTCAATGGAGTTATCAAAGATGGTATAGCACAAAAGGAGATGTTGTACTGGACAATCTCCTTGATGGAGATAAAACAATGTATTGTATAAAAAACGGCCGCCAGATGCCATCCGGTGGTGATCGAGCCTTAATCTACGCCAACTGTTTGTCTTTCGACTTAAAACCAACAGATGTTTATTACAGACAATTTTCATTCTTTTAAAATGCCCTGTTAATCTATAGAATCTTTGTAAAAATGTAATTTTTTGTTCTAGCTTTTCAATGTTTTTTTTTTTTTTTTTGAAATTGCTTTGCAAAAGTTGGTTATTTCTGTATGAATGTATTTTTTATCGAAATAACAAAAGTTCTTATCAGGCTTCTGTGTTTCCCTACATTTTGTTTGTCTCTGAGTTTGGAGCGTTTGTGTTGGGTCTCTCTGCATATTTATCTAGGCGACACAGTTGCATATTCAGCATTAAGCAAAATCATGAGACATATTGACAACTCCTTTGCTGCAGAAGAAGTGATTAAATGCATTTGGGGAGGGGAGGGTGTGGGTGGGATGAGTAATCCTCATCTATTTATGGAGGCAGCAATGGGACAAAAATAAAACGGGATCCTGTTCCACAGAGCGGGATTACACACCAGCAGGATAACTACTCTGAGAACCTGAGCGTAATCCTGCTTTGTGAAACAGAATACAGGCCCCGCTGATTTTTATTCAGACTGTTAAAATGAATTTGGGATCTTATAACTGCAGCATGAAATGTTTTTATCCTTCGATCCCACCTGGTGCCTCTGTCATTGGGTTTGAAGTGGCTGATGAGTGTTTTTTGTTAAAGCTGCGCGTTCGACCCGCTGAATGAGTCATTGAGGGTAATTTTTCGCCTGATTTAATTTTATTCAAATAGCGCTAATGAAATTTAGCTGGTTTTTTTCCAGGTTATTTTAGTTAAAATCCGCTGCTGTCGCACAGCAGTCTTGATTTTCTTGAATTAGTGATTGGGCCGAAGGCAACCAATTCTGTTTAATAAACATTAATTTTAGTCAGTATTTTCAGCCTCTAGTTTGTGTCTCATTTGAATAAGGTAAGTTGGGACAGACTCCTTTGAGTTTGAGTGAAACTTGCACTTGCAGCGCAGACCGGACAGCTGAGGTGTGTTTAATGAAGTGCAGGGACTCGCTCTTGCTCACCAGAGTAAAAACATCTGGTGTAAATCAGCCGTCTCTGTGCCCGGGCTGCATTAGCACATTCCTCAGTGCTATCAGCTGCAAGCTCATTATCACCTCTGTTTAGACCCTCCGGTCACTCTCACCCTAAATCTCCGCTGAAGGTGGTCATTTTGAAGTCGACCAACCTGTTTCCCCTGCAGCTGGGTTTCGGAGTGCCCTGCCTATAATTAGAAAGGATTTCCTCTCTGTCATGGACCTGACGGGGTTAAGTAATACTGGTTAGAACTGCAATGATGGGTGGAGGAACTCAACTCAAATTTTATGAGTGAAGCACGTTTCTCAGAAGACTGTCGCACAAGCTCTGAACAGAGGAACTGAGGGTCCGACACCAAGGCTGACCTCTAAATGAGCAAATGCACTAAAAACCTCATCTTAGGGGAGAAAATCCTTTCCAGTTGGGAGATGCGTCTGGAAGAACTTGGCTATCATGAGAACCTTGTCTTCCCCAGGCTAAGCAGGCTTGATGGTACCTGGATAAAACAGAAGCATGATGATAAATCCATTATATGATCTCTAGTTGGCACAGGTTAGAGTCAGGTCATTCATTAGCAAGGAAACATAAGAGATGATGTCAGATCTCAACAAACAGCCCTGAATGCCTCATGTCACAGTTCCTACTCTTTAATTTTGTTGTGAGAGGGTTGCACTTGTTATATGTAACCAGTCCCTTATGAAAATATTGTATGGTTATTTCTTAGTAACACTATAGTATTTTTGACATAACTATAGTATTACTTTAGTTTGCGTAGTATAACTTTAGTAGAAGTACAGCCATCACATTATAACTATAGTATTACCACAGCCAACAGTACCATTATATTACTATAGTCCAAACAACAGTACTACTGTACTTTGAATAACTATGGTAATACTCCACTGTAGGGGCGAAAATACCATCCATTAACTATTGGATAACTAGAATTTGGAAGTATAGTAATCTTTCATAAGGGGTGAGTCTGTGCTTGGTGTGTGTACAGAGACTCATGTGTGTGTGTGTGTGTGTGGGTGACGCAGTAGAACTGGTTTAGTGATGAGATGCCTGTAGAGCTGAGGTGTTTCTCACACCGTGTCAGAGCTCTAAACAGGAGTGTGTTTATTGTCTGGGATGGAGACTGTAGCCCATGAAGCTGGGCTAGAGTGTGTGTTCTGTGTGGGTGCTTACAAGATGCTACATTTGACAAAATTGAGTCTTGATACCAAAACACATTTCAAATTCAGATCTCGATATTCAAATTTTAGAACCAGACGTACAAAGCCAAACTGAACCCAAAAAGTCTGAGCTCGTCTTATAGGTTCCTCTGACATTAGTTCTGACACTGCATGACTGAACCGCGCAATCCTTCCCACACGTTACGTCTTGTTTTTTGCAGAGCTGCCTCTTCCATAAACAAAGTGGAAAACTTACTTCGAAATTATTTCTGCCAGAACAAACCAAAAACATCCCTTAAACTATATATTTTTAAATATACGCCATGTGCTGGAGCTGCTCTTCAGACTGACATTAGCGCTCTTTATGATAAACCACGGGAGAGTAACTGAGACCAGAGGGCAGGAACACACTGTGTTTAAGGTGAGGATGTGGGTGTGTGTGTGTGTGTGTGTGTGTGTGTCTCTGTGTGTGGATGTGTGTGTGTGTGTGTGTCTCTGCGTGTGTGGATGTGTGTGTGTGTGTGTCTCTGCGTGTGTGTCTATGCGTGTGTGTGTGTGTCTCTGCGTGTGTGGATGTGTGTGTGTGTGTGTCTCTGCGTGTGTGGATGTGTGTGTGTGTGTCTCTGCGTGTGTGTCTATGCATGTGTGTGTGTGTGTATCTATGCGTGTGTGTCTATGCATGTGTGTGTGTGTGTGTGTGTGTGTGTGTCTATGCGTGTGTGTATGCTTGTGTGCATGTGGGTGTGGGTGTGTGTGTACGTGTACGCGTATGTGCGTGGATATGTGTGTGTGTGTGTGTGTGTGTGTGTTTGTGTTCTTGTACTTGCTACGTACTGAGGACCGGTATGAGTTTTTAACCAACAAAGTGAAGTCTTTATTGGGAAGTGAAGACATTTTGGCCGGTCCTCACAACTACAAAGGCAAATTGTGACTTATTAGTTAAGGTTAGGGGTAAGGTTAGAATTAGGAATAGGTTAAGGTTAGGGTAAGGGTTTGGGGTAAGGTTAGAATTAGGGATAGGTTAAGGTTAGGGTAAGGGTTTGGGTTAAGGTTAGAATTAGGAATAGGTTAAGGTTAGGGTAAGGGTTTGGGGTAAGGTTAGAATTAGGGATAGGTTAAGGTTAGGGTAAGGGTTTGGGGTAAGGTTAGAATTAGGGATAGGTTAAGGTTAGGGTAAGGGTTTGGGGTAAGGTTAGAATTAGGGATAGGTTAAGGTCAGGGTAAGGGTTTGGGTTAGGGTTAAAATTAGGGATAGGTTAAGGTTAGGGTTAGGGTTTGGGTTAGGGTTAGAATTAGGGATAGGTTAAGGTTAGGGAAAGGGTTTGGGGTAAGGTTAGAATTAGGGATAGGTTAAGGTTAGGGTAAGGGTTTGGGGGTAAGGTTAGAATTAGGGATAGGTTAAGGTTAGGGTAAGGGTTTGGGGTAAGGTTAGAATTAGGGATAGGTTAAGGTTAGGGTAAGGGTTTGGGTTAGGGTTAAAATTAGGGATAGGTTAAGGTTAGGGTAAGGGTTTGGGGTAAGGTTAGAATTAGGGATAGGTTAAGAAGCGTTAGCTGTGAGGACGGGACTGTGTCACACATGGTGTTCTCTGTGTAGTTCTGTTATTAGTGCTGTGTGTTACGGCTCCCTCAGCAGAAGCGTTAGCTGTGAGGACGGGACTGTGTCACGCATGGTGTTCTCTGTGTAGTTCTGTTATTAGGGCTGTGTGTGACGGCTCTCTCAGCAGAAGCGTTAGCTGTGAGGACGGGACTGTGTCACACATGGTGTTCTCTGTGTAGTTCTGTTATTAGTGCTGTGTGTGGGCTCTCTCAGCAGAAGGACTGTGAGGACAGGGACTGTGTCACATGGTGTTCTCTGTGTAGTTCTGTTATTAGTGCTGTGTGTGGCTGGCTCTCTCAGCAGAAGCGTTAGCTGTGAGGACGGGACTGTGTCACACATGGTGTTCTCTGTGTAGTTCTGTTATTAGTGCTGTGTGTGACGGCTCTCTCAGCAGAAGCGTTAGCTGTGAGGACGGGACTGTGTCACACATGGTGTTCTCTGTGTAGTTCTGTTATTAGTGCTGTGTGTGACGGCTCTCTCAGCAGAGGCGTTAGCTGTGAGGACGGGACTGTGTCACACATGGTGTTCTCTGTGTAGTTCTGTTATTAGTGCTGTGTGTGACTGTGTCAGCTGTGAGGATGGGGACTGTGTCTCATGGTGTTCTCTGTGTAGTTCTGTTATTAGTGCTGTGTGTGGCGGCTCTCTCAGCAGAAGCGTTAGCTGTGAGGGATTAGGACTGTGTCACACATGGTGTTCTCTGTGTAGTTCTGTTATTAGTGCTGTGTGTGCTCTCAGCAGAAGCGTAGCTGTGAGGACGGACTGTGTCACAGTGTTCTCTGTGTAGTTCTGTTGTAGCTGTGAGGACTCTCAGGGACTGTGTCACACATGGTGTTCTCTGTGTAGTTCTGTTATTAGTGCTGTGTGTGACGGCTCTCTCAGCAGAAGCGTTAGCTGTGAGGACGGGACTGTGTCACACATGGTGTTCTCTGTGTAGTTCTGTTATTAGTGCTGTGTGTGACGGCTCTCTCAGCAGAAGCGTTAGCTGTGAGGACGGGACTGTGTTCGCCGCAGATGCAGGATAAATGCAGGCAGCCTGTTGAACTGCTGTCTCAGATCGACATGTAAATGCTCTTCCCACAGGGGAGTTTCACGTCTCCTCAGCTTTTAGTTTAAATGCATTTAATTATTATTTATTTCAGTTCAACGCTTACAGGTCTATCTGAGAAATTCTACTATCAATAAGACATTATGCCACCATGTGTTAATTTGCATCAAAGGTTAAATGCAGAATCCATTACAATGTGAGAATTTCTCATGCTCGTGCAAATTGAATCCTGGAGGAAAAGTATCAGGGGTGCGATGGGTCTGCGTCTGTAACTCAGTCCATCGCTCCCCGATCTACAGCACACTATTTCATCTCCGTCAGTTTCACTTTTGCTGTGGGCATCGTGATGAGAAGACAAAGACTAGCTACTTCAGACAAAAAAAAGCATATTTGTTTATCATTTTTTATTAATACTTTATCAAACGATAAGGCATAATTCCTGTATTCACCCAAGGGATCAATCACAAATATTAATACAAACTTACAAAATATGCAGAAAAATTTGGTTAAGCTGCAAAACCTTTATATTAAATGATTAGACTGCCTTACAACATAGAGTCATCATAATGAATATTGAATTAGTTTTTAAGTTTCTGGGCCATAATGCCTTAGCATAGCACTTTTATTCTATAGGGGTGCAGCGTAAGGTTTACATAAAGGCGAAAATAGAAAAGGCTCATACCTTTGTCCTATAGCCTTATGACCCTGTTGCTGTTGCCATGGTTATTGTTTACTGATATGAGTACAGGGATACACATGCCATAGTGGGAAACTATTTTCTCCCATCATTAATATCTGCTATATCAGTAAAAATTCTGATGGTGTGCAGTCAGATACTACACATTTACATTCTGAGAGCAGACAAACGCTGAGCAGCGCGACGCACATTTCTGCGCATCACTGAACAACTGAGGACTCCCGCACTAGCCAAGCATTTCGGTCATTATGTTGAAAATGGTGAAATCAGCTTCCATTTCATGAGCCAGATGAGATGTGATATGAAATGGACTCACAGCGTGAACTTTGAACAAAAGCTCTTAATATACTGAGCTGGTGTTTGTTCCTCTGCAGCAGTGTGACTAACACAGGTCGAAGGGAGAAGAAAACGAGCGGGATATAAGAGGTAAACGATCTCTCTACTCCCTTCAGAAAATCAGCAGAAGCCAAAAATTGTTCAGGGTCAAATTGACAATATTTGTTGCTGCACACATATCGATCCAGTAAAATTGTTTTTAAATTCACAGCTGTATTATCTGCGATCTGCAGGATTGGTCTTTATGAATATCTGTGAATAAACAGCTTTAAGGCTTCAATTAGGGTCAGTTCATTTCATAATTTTTTGTATTGTCAGTGAGGGCTGGGGTTTAGCTGTGAATATGACATCAGACAAAGACTGAGGCGTGATGAACAGTGAATGGCATGACGGTTGATTCTGATGACGAGGTTTATCAGCGCAGACCCTGCAGTAAATGTTAAACTTCTCCCTGTGCATTACTACTGCCTTCAAAAACACAGGCTTATAAAGCGAACACTCACCATGAAGCTCAGTTTTGGCATACCGTAAATTTAATTTCTCTGCCATAATTTGTGATTTATACCATGTTTTCATCATATTGGTATTTACTGCTGTAGTTGCATTACGCAGTTTTGAATGAAACCAATGTTTTTAAACCTTTAGTTAGTAGCAAAATTTTCATACCCATGTTCTGCCCATAATTTAACCCGTTGGCACCCAGCGTTCACTGAACCAAACATGACTGCTCTGCTCAAGTTAAGACCAGATGTCAGATATACCCAAAGTTTTTACTAAATTAAATTATTAAAATAGCATTTCATGGTATGAAATAGTGAAATTAAATGTTGCTTATACGTTTCAGCACAATTTGGATGCATTTATTTACAGCAAAATGTAGCGGATTTTGCACATCAAGAGCAAATATTCCGAGATACATGATCAGTTACTATTTGAATCTTTGCTGAAGACCTTGATTAGTAGAGTCCGGTGTGTAACGGCTCAGTTGGAATGAAACTCTGCTCCCACACCAGCAGTTTCTGGGACGGACTGAGGGATTCCTCAAGGGAATCGAAAAACACAGAAACATCCGTATTTGGGCAGAGGAGTCAATTAGCACGGCACAGCGGTGCAGTGGTTAGCACTGCAGCCTCACAGCAAAAAGGTCGTGGGCTCAATCCTGGCCTGGGGCCTTTCTGCGTGGAGTTTGCATGTTAACCCCATGTTCAGGTGAATTTCCGCCACCCACAAAAACATGCATTATAGGAACACTCCTGCCAGTACTCCTGACCAAGGCACTGGCTTTAGAACTGGAGTTGGTCCCCGGGCGCTGCTCTGTGGCTGCCCACTGCTCCTAACTATAGGATGGGTCAAATGCAGAGGACCAATCACCCCACGGGGTTCAGTAAAGTGCATCTGATCTTATGTGAAAATGTCTATATCCAGGCATGAAAACACAGACAGCATGACCTAATTTTGGCATAAAACCTTAGTGCATACTCTAAAGTACTTACTCCTAAGTGCAGAGCATGTGCCTCAGTGGTGGCTGAATACCAGACTTCAGTCAAGATTATTCAACTGTGGATCCTTATTCCAAGTCTTTGCTTTCTCTGTTGCAGGTTAAATGATCATGAAGCACAGGTCAGATATCCTGCATTGCTGGACATGATAAAAGCAAATGTGGAAGTAGACAAAGTAGTTTATCTTCCTTTTTTTGTGTGACTTGAATTAGACATTTTTCTGATTTGATTTATAAATTAATCACTGCAGCATTGCATCAATGTATAACTGCCAATGGATTTTTCTTATCATTGGAGGGGCTTTTTAAGCGAGTAAAATGACTGAAAACAGGTCAAGACTTCTGATTATTTAAAAGGGATTGTTTTGCGCTTCCTCTTATATCTGCTGAGCAGCCGGTGTGAATACTGGTAGGCTTAGTCTCACTGAGCGCGCTCAGGTGTCAGGATGTTAGCTGCAGGCGAGCCGGCTGCTGTAGTGGAGTCGAGCGGAGCTCACAGGCCGGTGATGCGCGCCCTGGCGTGTAATTACACCAGCTTGTTTAACTGTCAGTGGAGTGCCACTCTACGGATTTAAACAGCTGTCTCTTCATAGCTGAACGGTGAGAACAGGGCTTAGTGTCTTCAGTGGAGGCTGGTGCGGGCTGCTAACCAATGGCAGCTCTCTAAAACTGTGTGAGCGCTATTCTGTACTCACTGAACCAATCCACAGGCTGCCCATTCTGAAATTCCTGCAGATTTTCTCACAGATATAGACACATCTTTCAGTGGGCTGATCAGGGATGAAAATGTTAGAAGTGCCATAATAACTTAGACAGTTAATGAGATCTCTGCTGTTTTGGATTTAAAATGAGACGATACAGTAAAAATGACTCAGGTCTTCTCATTTTCTCTGCTGGGTTTGGGTGAAATCCTCCAGGGGAACAGGCTAACTGTCCACTCTAATGGTCTCTGGTGGATTGTAGAATGATTCTGTCCGGTTGAAGTGTTCATACGGTCAGGTGTCACTTCACATACAGGCTGTGTTCGAAATCATACACCACCATATCATATCAGCATATCAGTGTGCCAAAAATAGTGTGTGAGCTTTTTTGCATATCCAAAAACACAGAGTTCATTAAACCGTGCCTGAAAAATACAGGAATATTGTTTCACGATCGAGGAAATTAAGGCAAGATATATCCTGGATATGTTGAACAATTTAAAGGAGGTACTACCATTCACATTCTGCATCTGAAAGTCTTTAACCTCTTCCACTCTGGAGTTGTCATAAGAGCAATATTGGCACTGTGCTCACCTCGCCTTAAAGCGCATTATATCTCCAAACTTGATCCCATTTCGGTTTCCTAATTACCAACTAAGTGTTAATTTGTTCAGTTGCGAGGATCAATCCATATCCATCTCCCCTCAGCTTGCATTATAGTTCATTGCTATAATTATCTACATTTTCCTATCCGCATTTATGGTGACGTAAAATGTTAATGTCTTATGAAGCTTCTGAATTCCTGCAGCTCACAAAACAGAGTATTTTTATTTCTACGTCCACATCTGATCAGCTTGATACACCTAAGAAAATGTCTCTAATCAAAGTGACACTATTGTTAACTCCTGGATAAGCTGTTCGTGAATCTTACCGCCGTGGTGGTGCTAACGGCTAATTGATTGACTGATTGATTGGTGAGTGACGCGCAAGTCTCACTACTTCCTTAGCTTCGCTTATCCCAGAGCAAAAATGTGATTTTGGGACTTAGGTGCGCGTGTTAAGGCTGCTTATGTAACAATAAAACTCTGTCTAGAACCAGTAACAGTACCAAAATGCAGGTTAACACGCAACCTATTTCCGAGGGCGAATCGGATAATAAACTGAATTAATTTACTGAGCAAGCCATCATCAACACACGCTGCACTTGGCCCATCAAACTGAAGCCACCTTAGATATGCTGAATGATTCATCCGCAGGGATGTCAGATCTATATCCTGGAACATCACGTTTTCTTACGATGTTTCATTTTGGCTCTTCTTGTCTATTTCTGTTTGATTTCCAGGACAAGAGTATGATCTTTTTGATGTTCTAAATGCATGTGCTGTCTGTGAGACCGTAGGTTATCCAGACTGCGAGAGGCCGCTCGCTTGCAGACAGATGCAAATGCCATTTAAATGTAGGGATTCACTGCATGACTAAATAGATTTAAAAAACATATTCAGCAGTTAACTCAAGTGCTGCTAGTGACACAGTGACCCTTTTTTTACATTTAAAAATAGCCTGCAGCTCTTCACCCCTCACCGAATAACTTAGCTTTGGGGATGTTTATGAATTTGTTCAGGGATATCTTGAATTTTCATCAAAGAGAATGAAGGAAACACCAGATTCTTGAGATTGGAAGGTCATCAATACTGTAGGATCTCAGAAAAGCACGTCTTCTGCGCGCTCATACAAACACAGAATCATTTATTTAATTGCAGAACTATTTATTTTAGTGCTGTATCATTGCTCTCCCAGTTGCTCATGCATTGCGCTGCTGAATTTGAACCACAGAGAGTCGGGCAGAACTCAAGCCTCAACCAAATGTCAACAGTCGTTCCAATGAGCACAAGCTTTATTGAATGAGTGGTGTGACAGTTCGACTGGATCTCCATAGATCAGGATTCCAGTACACAAAACAGCGAGCAGGGGCGTTATTCAAAGAGCAGGTACAGAGTCAAAATATTGGAAGGACAGAATGCAGCACAAAATCACAATCAGAAATCGGAATCTCAACAGCCAGGCAATAAGCAGTGACAGTAAGCAGTCGTGTACGGAGGGCCGTCCAAAAACCAAAAACCAAAAACCGGGAAACAAAGAAGGTGTAAAATGGAGAATCAGAATGTAAGGTTTGTGAGCCGCAAATCTACTGGGACGAACTCACGACAACAGACACACAAAAGGGAGAATATAAACCCCAAAACCTGATGGGGAAATGAGACACAGCCAGGAAGAGAGGCCAGTGCAGAGACAAAAGGGGCGAGGTCGCAAACGAGACAATAATATGATTACCAGCGCAGGAGAGGGGAGACATGACACACGCAAATGAACAGGTAAAGACAGAGGGAAAGGGAACAACATGGCAAAGAAAAACACAATAAAACTGGAAACAAAATTTTAAAACTACACTTACTAATTCACACCACTGACGCAAAGGGTCATTTCAACGTCAACTGAGGGGGATTGTTCAAAGTTCAAGGAGCAGTATGAGGGGTCAAAAATGGAAGTCAGCAAAAGGTAAACATTTCACAAACAAAAGCAAGTATTTCCTCAGACAGACCCTGTGTGCACAGTGCAGGGCGACGCAGAGACAAAACTCAGGGAGTTTCGAGACTGGGATTGATACAGAGCGAGACACTCTCCAGTCCTTAAATATCCTGCGTTCAAAACACTTCACTGGAGGGAAAACAGTGAGCTAAAGTTGGCTGAATGCCCAGCTCTTGTGATTCCATTGTTATGTTACTTTAGCTTGTGTGTGATGTTATGTTATTTAAATACTCATCTTCGGAGATTAATTCTATGTAAAATTATGTTATGTTATGTTAAATACTTGCGATGGGAAATGTATCTATGTGCTCTATGTGGCTCTGCACTATGATTGGTTCAGAGCACTGGGTGACTGACAGCGTATAAATCACATTTTGATTTCTAAGGATCAAATGCATCCAGAATGTTCTGCAGAAGCGTAGAGTACATGTTATTCATTTAAGCTGTAGGGCCCCCTGTCTGAGCTGAGGAATGTGTGTGGCTGTAAGAGACAACAGAAGCAGGAGGCATGTGTGGTATGCACTGCAGGCCTCTGGATCTATAGATCTATAGAGCCAGTCTGTCAGAGAAAGAGCCGGGTTACTGGGGTCAGGTAACTGTAATGCTGTTCAGCACAGCAGGGATTACATGAAATTCTGTGTTTCCTCACATTTCAAAAATCAACTGTTTCAAGCCCAGAAACAGAGTTATCCGTAAGCAGGCAAACGACACCTCTGTCCAAAACAGGTCGGTGCGGAGAGACTGAAAATGAAAGGAGGGAAAAATCCCCTGGAGAGAGGAACAAACACACTGCTTCACACGGCCAGAGTATTGATAAGATGTAGAATACGTATGAAAAATGGGGTTACAGGCTTTATAGAGACAATCCACGGAGCGACAGGTCTCTATAAAACCGCTATGTGTGTGTTTGTGTGTGTCTGAGTGTGCATGTGTGCATCAGTGTGTGCGTGTGTGTGTGTGTCTGTGTGTGTGTGTGTGCATGTGCGTGCGTGCGCATCTGTGTGCCTGTGTGCGTGTGTGTGTGTGTGTGTGTGTGAGTGTGCATGTGTCGGAGTGTGTGTGTTAGTGTGTGTGTTTGTGTTTGTATGTGTGTGTGTGTGTGTCTGTGAGTATGTTTGTGCGTTTGTGTATGTGTGTAAGTGTGTGTGTGTATTTGTGTGTTGCTGGGTGCGTGCGTGTGTGTGTGTACCTAACAGTGAACGACTCAGTCATTGAATCCGTGGACAAACACAAAAGCCTTATTTTGTTTTTGTCAGGAACGGTAAAGGCAGTGGCTTTTAAATATCCATGTCATATTCTCCCCGAACCAAACATGGTCACATTAATCACCATGACAACGGGATCCTCTCTATTTGTGCCCAGCGAGATGGCTCACACACAGCTGTAGCAGTGAAAATCTCCGCTCTGATACAGCTGCCAGCAAACCTCATTCTGACTGGGCTTGAAATTACAAACTTAAGGTCCTCTTTGTTAACGTTATTTGTTTTGACCACTCTATAAAATGTTAAATCTTATTTTGTCACACTTCACACAACCTATTTATCACAATAGCAATCATAAGATATTATGTGATGCAAAAAATTAGGATTTTAAAATTCTGGTCACTGTCGTGAAGCAGTAATTGATGGAGCGATAAAACGCTCACCTCTGATGGTCATGTGAGACTTTTATCATGAAGCTCATCGCCTGCTATTTTCAGCGTGATGTGACGGCTTCCTTCAGCTCTGTAGCCCCGCAGTCTTGCCCTGTGCTCAACAGAGGCTCTCTGCTGCGTGTTTCTGTAAGATGCCACTCACATCTTCATTTGAACAAACCTGTGGTATTGCTGTGGCATAGAGCTCAAAAAAATACGTTTAAAATCACACATTTCATTTGTTTGAATGAATATCATTGTAATTTTTGGGTGTTAGAAATATTTTCAAATTTTATTTGATGAGTGGAGTGTATTTTTTTTTAAATCAAATAACGAAAAAAAAAACAGCAAAAACGTAAAACCCTCTGCGCTGGGTGGAACTACTTCTTATCGATTATGGGATGGACCTGTGAGGCTTGTTCTTGTGCGCATGTGAATATGCGCATCAAAGCCTGTGGGGTCTCATCCCACTGAACTAGTAACAGTAATGATGTAGAGAAATCAACACAGAACGAGTAAATCACGGCGTTTCACCCTGATTTTATTCCGTCATTCAGTAGCTCCTCTTTCTGCTGTTCTCTTTTCCTCCCACATTCATTCTGTTACTGTCATTATGGTAGAGACGGCTCCTTGTTGAGCTGACTGAGCCGTCTTCAGCCGCTTTCACACTGGACGCGAAACGAATTTTTCGCACGACAGATTACATTCAAAGTCAATGCAAAGACGCGAATACGAGCGTTGTTTCGCGCGTATTCGCGTTTTTGCATTGACTTTGAATGTAATCTGTCTTGCGAAAAATTCATTTCGCGTCCGGTGTGAAAGCAGCTTTCCCCAGTGACGGACAGCTTATGTGACCTGATATCAACTTTTTTTTTTTTTAAGGCCGAGGCTTATTTACTAGAAATAACCATGAAAAAGAAAATCAGCCAAAACGAATCTTATGTAAAAAATGTGCTTTTGTAGTCAATTCAATTCAAATTTATTTGTATAGCGCTTTTCACAGATAGACTGTCACAAAAATGCTTTACAGTGAGAGATGAAGTAAATGAAAGGGCAGTGCCCAGCCTATTCCCCTCTACAGCTAATGAGGCAAAAAACTCCCAGTAGGGAGAAAAATCCTCAAACAGTGGTGAGAAAGAACTCCCCAGTGGGAAGAAATCTCAGGAGGAACCCGGCTATAGTGGGGAAGCCCATCCTCCGCGGGCTAGCTAATTAATAACAAAATAAAGTAATGATAGAATAAGGTACACTGTTATAAACTGACTGCATTTAACAGTTAAATTAACGCAGTGCCTCCATGTTATTTGAACTGTAAGTAGAGTCCTGTGCTGTGGTTTGCAGTTAACATACACGGAACCTCTGTTATAAACTGATTGTAAAATTACAGTTAAAATAACTGGCAAAAAAAGGTGCCAGTTTATAGCAGTGTAATAGTAAACTAAAGTGGTAATAAAGTTCAATTAAGGACCATTAAGACTGATTCAAACATGCAAGCAGTGGCATCTGTAGCTCCAGGAAGTGGTATGGCAACGATGGAGGTGAACTGGTTCAGGACTGCAGGACAGCAGCTGCCTGCACTGCTATAAGCTTAAAACTTGCTCCTTTTTTGCCAGTTATTTTACCTGCCATTTTACGATAAGTTTACAACAGATTTTGAGCGTAAACCACAGATAAATGCGCACAGGACTCTACTTACAGTTAAAATAACCACGAAACAATGCGTTCATTTAACGGTTAAATTCAGTCAGTTTGTAACAGTGAGTGATCACACGGTACAGGGCAGGGCTTGGGCGGTCCACAGACTCAGTGTTCCGGAGGGAAAGGATCCCCAGAAAAAAAAAAAAAAAGAAAAGAAAAAGAGTTTAGAAACTAGATAAATCTACAGCATGCAAAATAAACTGCTGTCCTGCATCTGGACATACTTAATGGACGAGTGTGCCAATTAAATAAAGCGGGAAATGGCTGCATGAAAAAAGGACCTTTAAACAGAACTCAGAGGGTTGTTGGGTTGAGTGCCCATCATAAGACCAGAGCAGCTGCCGCTCCAGACGGGATCGGGCCATGCTGAGCCAAATCAGCTGTGCTCCACTCGGATAAAAACATCTGCAAAATGTATGCAATCAGATGAAAAAAAAAATCATTCCTATGGTGATTTTATTTTGAATATTGCTGATGAAAAAAAAACCAATATCTGCAGGGGCTATTACTGTCTGTTTTAAGGGACTTGAACTTTGTGCATTTCATTAGCTTTTCTGAATGTGTATCAAGCACACAAAAAATATCACTGATTCAGGCGTATATTCTCTGACTTGATCTTTTTCAGGATAGAATAGTGTCAAGAAATGGGGTGATGAAAATCTTTTAAACTATCAATTTGGCCATCATGTGAGCTATAAAAACCATTTCTGACCAGTGAGGTGTTCACTGCTGAGGACTCATTCAAATCATTTAACTCTTGGTTTCCCTCAGTCACAGAAGAGTCATTCTCCATACATCAATTGAACACAAAGCTTACTGTGAAGGTCATACATGAAGAGATGGTGTTAGTTTCCATTTACGCATGGTAAGAGCCCACCAATCGAACTGAGACACTTACCCATTTTAGTGCTCAGTTAGACTGAATTTAATTTCGTGGCGGTGGAGGAAATTTAAAGCTCTGTGCGAACTTTTCCACTTCTGTCAGACCTCTCGGCCGTGCAATTTACTTTGGTGTCTGAAATACTGAAAACAACGTGAAACAAGATGTCCAGGAGAATCAAATTGTTGGTAAGTTCCGCTACAATTGGTTTGGCTTATTTGCATTTCAATTATGATACCGATCGGGCTGTCGGATTTCATCACGTGCTGCCAGTCTGCATGACGCTCGCATGGCTTATCTCACAGTTCGTATAATTTATTGCCAAAATTGCGGTTCCCTTCCAAGTAGGCTACTTTATGTCCGTCAAAGCCCTGACCCATACCAGGATCAAAGTGAATCAAAACGCTGTTCTCTTAAGGATATTTTTCGAAGTTTAACGTGCTGCGATTGTATGTATGACAGCAGTTGATATGTAATTGCCCACAAGTCGTTACACTTGACTGAACAAACATGCGTGTTTTCCTGTAACGGGCCGCGGGATCTGTGCGCTCACTGATTTCTGTGTCATTGGATTCCGCTCACCCGCATCACACTGAGAGGTCAAGAATGGCATTGTTTGAAATGATTTGGAAAGTTTGACAGCTACCCGTTTATGTTCAAAAACAAGTCACACGAAATTTATGCGAACCTTACCAATCTAAATGCATCCATATATTTAAATAATGTATCTAAAATCAATATCAATTAATCTACGTAGGGGAGACCGGGTCTAGTTGTTACACGTCCATGTTGTTACATTTTAAACAGTTCCCATAATAAAACACAGACGGCGCTCTAATTTTTCCTGCTGCTCCGCGGAGGTGACCCGCGTCTTTACATGACAGAAGGACGTACGTCGAAAGTCGCAGGTTAGTGTTTCAGAAAAATGCTCGAAAAAGTAACTTTCTTGGTGTTTGGGAGATTTCGATTAACATCAAGTGTAATTGATACATACCCAAGATTTTCTGGATTATGAGTGAGGAAGACACTGTGTCATGACACACCCGTGTAAAGATTGCACTGGAACACTTCAAAATGTGGGGATAATGGCGAAGGGTTGCTGATGGACTAGTTGATACACCCAAGTTGTTAAAGTAAGAACTTGCCCCAAAACCTGTAACAACTTGGGCAAGATCAAATTACCTCACTGAATGACTTTATACCTTTTTGTATTTCAGAAAGATGCCTTGAAATTACAAACGAATAACGAAACGTGGCAATGCCATTAGAGAATGACTCAAGAGGTTCCTTACTGTGGCTTCGTGGGATAATAGTAGTAAGGCATCCCCCTTAACTTGCCTACTTAAGTGGGAAACACGCCTCATTTAAGCAAATTCTTAGTGTAACAAAATGCCCCACAACCTACAACAAACTACCCCTCCTGTAACAAACAACCCCATATATGGGGTAGTTTGTAACAGGTGACAGGGGTCTATTTTTTCCTCACCAGCATTATGCATGCGCAGAATATAGGGGTTGCTGCAGATCAGTCATGTAGTCTAATAAACTTTCTATCTTTACAGTGCATATTGATAACAAAAACCTGATAATGTCAATTCTACAGCTGTTAAAAGAAAAAGTGTAACAACTAGACCCGGTCTCCCCTGATGTGAAGTGTAATTGTGGTCTAAATCAATATTTAAATGAAGTTGAAATCTGACTAAAAATGGGTAAGACAGTATTGCATTGGGCTCACTGGGCTTGGGCTACGTGAGTAAGAGCGCTTACATCAAAATGAATGAGCCATAAATAAATTACTTTCTGAAAAATGAAAGTTTTCTATGCGCTTACTCTACACTCATTTTTTAGGTGGATATCAGAGGGAAGACATTGTTTTTCCTTTTGAAAGAATATCCAGTTAGCAAATTACGTTTTGGCCCGTCACAAGTAGGAGGCTGAATTTCTTCGTCCTCAGCGTAATCAGACGTTTCAAAGCTGCTTGGGCTGATTCTGTCAATGTTTGTGAAATAAAGAAGGTGAAAAAAATGAATCTATCATAGAGACTTTAATTTTTTCGGGCACTGGTGACTAGTCATGTTCAGAAATCTTTTTTTTAATTAAGGGAAACTAAAAATAAAACCCATTAATATTTATTTAAATAATTAGCATAAGGAGTCACTCTGCAATATATGCTAGATTATATTGATTATTTTTGTTACTATCACCTTTTAATTAAGTTTGGTGCTTTGAACGTAGATTAAACCAACCAGAAAGAGGGAAGCAAGATTGAATGAAGTCGAGATAAAAGTAATCAGCAGTATAATCAGCGATCCAATCCACACTGCTAAGGTGCGAGAGAGGACAGTCTGCTCATAGCAGGTGAGGTGATCCAATCTACACTGCTCAGGTGCGAGAGAGGACAGTCTGCTCATAGCAGGTGAGGTGATCCAATCCACACTGCTCAGGTGCGAGAGAGGGCAGTCTGCTCATAGCAGGTGAGGTGATCCAATCCACACTGCTCAGGTGCGAGAGAGGACAGTCTGCTCATAGCAGGTGAGGTGATCCAATCCACACTGCTCAGGTGCGAGAGAGGGCAGTCTGCTCATAGCAGGTGAGGTGATCCAATCCACACTGCTCAGGGGCGAGAGAGGGCAGTCTGCTCATAGCAGGTGAGGTGATCCAATCATGTAAGGTAAAGGTTGTGTTCATCGTTTGGATGTAAGGTGAAGGTTCGGGATATAGTCAGGATGTTAGGTAAAGGTCTGGGTTATGGTCAGGATGTAAGGTAAAGGTTAGGGTTATGGGCAGGATGTAAGGTGAAGGTTGGGGTTATGGGCAGGATCTAAGGTAAAGGTTACGGTTATGGTCAGGATGTAAGGTAAAGGTTAGGGTTATGGGCAGGATGTAAGGTGAAGGTTAGGGTTATGGGCAGGATGTAAGGTGAAGGTTAGGGTTATGGGCAGGATGTAAGGTAAAGGTTACGGTTATGGTCAGGATGTAAGGTAAAGGTTAGGGTTATGGGCAGGATGTAAGGTGAAGGTTGTGTTCATCGTCTGGATGTAAGGTGAAGGTTCGGGATATAGTCAGGATGTTAGGTTAAGGTCTGGGTTACGGTCAGGATGTAAGGTAAAGGTTAGGGTTATGGGCAGGATGTAAGGTGAAGGTTGTGTTCATCGTCTGGATGTAAGGTGAAGGTTCGGGATATAGTCAGGATGTTAGGTAAAGGTCTGGGTTACGGTCAGGATGTAAGGTAAAGGTTAGGGTTATGGGCAGGATGTAAGGTGAAGGTTGGGGTTATGGGCAGGATCTAAGGTAAAGGTTACGGTTATGGTCAGGAGGTTAGGTAAAGGTTGGGGTTATGGTCAGGAGGTTAGGTAAAGGTTAGGGTTATGGGCAGGATGTAAGGTGAAGGTTAGGGTTATGGGCAGGATGTAAGGTAAAGGTTGTGTTCATCGTCTGGATGTAAGGTAAAGGTTAGGGTTATGGGCAGGATGTAAGGTAAAGGTTGGGGTTATGGTCAGGATGTAAGGTAAAGGTTACGGTTATGGTCAGGAGGTTAGGTAAAGCTTAGGGTTATAGTCAGGATGTAAGGTAAAGGTTGTGTTCATCGTCTGGATGTAAGGTGAAGGTTGAGATGATGTTTTTGTGACGCCCCAGCAGACTGAAAGGTTAGCTTTTTGTAAAACTAAAGATGAGTCTGATCAGCTGGATGAATTCATCAGTGGTAGAAATATTTATCCTCTTCCACCTGAACTTTATATCTCTGGACATACCTAGTTAGTTTTTTATTTTGGATTTATTAATTTCAAATATCTCAGAAGGTATCAGAAACTACACCCCTCAAAGTTCGTTTTTTTCGGCCGGTTGTCCTATTGAAGCAGAGTCTCAATAAGTGCTTACGTGCTTTCATGCAAGAAAAGTTGAGTTTCCCTGGGATATAATTTTTGTTGCTAGACCTTCAGAGGGTTTGCTAAATAATACATTACGTGCATTTAGAAGTCAGAAAAGCACTTTTCTATATTTATTCCAGGATGACTTCAGCACTCAGTCATTTTCTCTTTGGTCTGAAGTGTAATCTATTACCGAATGAGCAATTAGCCCATTACCATGCCTCAGATCCACTATATCAGCCTCTCAGTGGGGAATGAGCTTGTTGTCTGCATATGAGGTCAAGCGCTGCGACATGATTGGCTCCTGACCGCGCATTATTAACGCTCGTTCACCGCAAATACAGCATTAACGCTTGGGAGAGAACTGTGTCGGGTGAGAAACTGGGCCTTTATCGTTGGGCGTACGTGTGTCTGTAGGGGGTGGAGATGATTGCGTTAAGAGACAATGCATTGCCAAACCACTTTCTGCCACCTGCATCCAAACCAAACTCCATTGTGCAGAATCCTTTGTCCAGACCTTTACTTGCATGCATCTATCGTGCTGTACTGACGTAAACATTTTGATGTGTCATTTTCTCTTTACATAGGTTCAACGATATTCCACATCAGTATTCTTGAAGTTTATGGTTTATGATTGCAAGCAGTAATTGTGGCATCGGCACAGAAATTCTCCGGAAAGAACACTCTATAAAAGGGTCAAGTGCGCGGTTGAGCAGAGAGGAGGGCGTAATGATGCGTCTGATTGCACAGCGAGATCCAAGAGCGATTGTGCTCTGCCCATGGAGAGCCCTGCACTAAACATCGTCCAATCATGTTGATGAAGAACTCAGTCCCACATTCTGCTTCATTATATACTGCAGTATTAGGGCTGTGACAAGGTATAAAATGTGTGCGTGTGTGTGTGTGTGTGTGTGTGCGTGTGTGTGTATGTGTGTGTGCCATCTATACCAAGAGCTCAGATCAGCCCGATTGGCATTTGCCACTTTGAGAGCTGGATAAAAATGGTGCTGCAAAGCATGTCTACACGGCACATGCCAAGAATGGGCCCATCGATGGCTCAACTGAGAACATTTACCAACATTATAATTCATTGAATCAATACTAAATATTACCTCTGAGAAGAACAATTTCAGTTTCCACCCTTTAATGTGTGAGATGACAAATGTGTGATTTCAATCTTCTTAACCAAATGCACTTGTAGTGACAAACATATCTCATAATGTTTAGTAAAGGACGACTAGTCCACTTGCAATTGTGATAAAATATTACAAAAATATATTTCCCTCTGACTGGGTCTAAATGAATCAGGATACAGTGGATGTTTGCTTTAGTTTCCTGTTCTGAAGACCTCCCTGAGCATCACAGACTCTCTGTTCCTCTGCTCTTTAATCATAATCAGAGAAACAATATATTGGATTTGTCTCTCATATCTGCAAAATCATATTTTTGCTGGGTGAAATGCAAGGATAGGTTAGGATGATGAATGCAGACCTTTTCTAAGATGGCAGAGCACCTTCTGCTCATAAGGTTAAATGAAATCAACATCATATGTTAACCTTAAAGTAAAATGGGTTTTTTTTGTTTGTTTGTTTTGTTTTTAGTTTTTAAATTTAATTTATTCAAAGAAACAATTGGAAGACTTTACTGAAAATGTCACAAAAGTGCACATCATGAATGTGTGTGTTTATGCTGGTTTGTGTATGTGTGCATGTGTTTGTGAGTGTGTGTGTATGTGTTTTATTTAGCCTGAGGAAAAAGGTTAAATTATAGTTATAGTAATATTTTCATGTTTGGTTGGTTCTAGCAGGAGTGGTATTTCATCCTCAAAGAAGCGTAATGCTGCAAATGAGCACCATGCAAATAATCTTTTTCTGAGAAGGACGGCCCACTTTTCTTCGAAGAGGCCACTAAGACCTCCGACCTGGGCAGGGTCGATGATGTCAGGTACTTGGATTTTCAGAAAGCATTTGATTGGGTACTACATAGGAGGCTTATTTTTAAAATAAGGATGGTAGGAATTACAGGTGGTATTTTGGAATGAATGTAGCTGGATATGGGATAGCACACGAAGAGTAGTAGTCAGAGGGCGCTCATCCGAGCTGGGCATTGTAGAAAGTGGAGTCCCTCAGGGATGAGTGTTGGGACCCCTGCTCTTTTGTGTCTATATTAATGACATGGATGGGAAAATTGAAAGCAAATTGGTCAGAATTAAGGATGATACTAAATTGGGAGGTTTGGCTGACAGTTTAGGGTCTAGTGAAGTGATTCAGGATGATTTAGATTAAATCCAGAAGGGAGCAGAAACATTGTAAATGAAACTCAACAAAGCTAAACGTAAAGTTCTACATGCAAGAAATAAAAACATGAAACACAATTATTTTATGGGAGGTCCAAAATAGGTATGTGCTCTACTTGAAAAAAAATCTGGAGGTGAATGTTGACCACACCTTTGCAGGTTTCAGCCACTCCCAGATAGTAAACACCTCCACTCCAGATCTTTGGCGGGTCCAGCTGGAATGTGGCCCAGAGACCGCTGCTATCTGGGCTGTGCTTTAGCAGAAAGAAGCCAATAGGATGCTGGGAAATATAACCAGATATATGGCGTAAATATCTAAGATTATACTTCTCTTGTGCAATACATTCATCAGACCTCACTTTGACCATTGTGTGCAGTTCTGGGGACCATATGACACAAAACACATACAGGCTTTAGAAAAGGATCAAAGAAGAGCCACAAAGTTAATTCCTGGTATGAAAGATAAAAGCTATGAGGAGAGGCTGAAGAATCTTAATCTCTTCAGTCTTAGTAGAGGGTGACTTCAGGGCAATCTGACTAAAGCCTTTAAATATGCTGAAGGGATTAACAAAGTTAACAATGCATGATTACTCAGCCCACATTCTGTTAGTAGAATTCAGTGTCATAAATGGAAGTTAGCCATAGGAAAATTTAGCACTGATATTAGGAAATAGAGAGAGTGATCGCGGTTTGGAATATCTTGCCGGGCCATGTCCTGGAGGCAGCAACTGTGGGAGTTTTCTAGACCAGGTCTAATACAGTGCTGGATACAATCTAGTCTTTAAGTGTCTAAAGTGTTACGGTCACCCTAGTGAGAGGAAAATGGCGAACCCAGTTGTACTGAATGGCCTGTTCTCATCACTCATGTTATGCTATGTTAATTTATGTTGGAGGTCTCCCTGCATTCCAATCAGCAGGGTGTCTAATCTTGCCAAACCTTCTGCTCATCTTCTATACTGTAAATGCAGACGCTCGCTGTCTGGTGTGTCTCAACTCTGATTCTTTAAATTGTGTCAGAAGTCTAACGAAATTCAGAAAAAGCGCAGCTCTGGATTTATGTCACAAGGTTAGCTCTGAGAAGGAGTGCACTTTTACAGCAGTGAAATGCATGCCTACTGTATTCAGTGCTGGCTCATTAATTTATGATAAACCAGACTGAACTGGCAGCAAAGTAAGGTAAAAAAAAGTGAAATAAACTAATATAAAACAATAATAGAATAAGGCATCCAGGTAAAAAGAATCAGTTTAATGCAAAGCTTTTCAAAATCATCATACAAACCCCTATTACAATGAAGTTGGTATGTTGTGTAAAATGTGAATAAAAACAGAATACAATGATTTACAAATCCTTTTCGACCTATATTCAATTGAGTACACTACAAAGACAAGATCTTCAATGTTCAAACTGATAAACGGTATTGTTTTTTTGGAAATATTCACTCATTTTGAATTTGATGTCGAAACACATTCCAAAAAAGCTGGGACAGGGGCATGTTTACCACTGTGTTATATCACCTTTCCCTTTAACAATACTAAATAAGCGTTTGGGAGCTGAAGACACTAATTGTTGGTGGAATTCTTTCCCATTCTTGCTTGATGTACGACTTCAGTTGCTCAACAGTCCGGGGTCTCCGTTGTCGTATTTAGCGCTTCATAATGCGCCACACATTTTCAATGGCAGACAGGTCTGGACTGCAGGCAGGCCAGTCTATTACCTGCACTCTTTTACTATGAAGCCACGCTGTTGTAATACCTGCAGAATGTGGCTTGGCATTGTCCTGCTGAAATAAGCAGGGACGTCCCTGAAAAAGAGATCACTTGGATGGCGGCATATGTTGCTCCAAAACCTTTCAGCATGAATGGTGCCTTCACAGATGTGCAAGTTACCCATGCCATGGGCATTAACACATCCCCATACCATCACAGATGCCGGCTTTTGAACTTTGCAATGATAACAATCTGGATGGTCCTTTTCCTCTTTAACCCGGAGGACACGGCATCCATGATTTCCAAAAACAATTTGAAATTTGGACTCATCAGACCATAGCACACTTTTCCACGTTGCGTCAGTCCATCTCAGATGAGCTCGGGCCCAGAGAAGCTGGCGGCATTTCTGGGTGTTGTTGATATATGGCTTTCGCTTTGCATGGTAGAGTTTTAACTTGCACTTGTAGATGTAGCGACGAACTGTGTTAACTGACAATGGTTTTCCAAAGTGTTCCTGAGCCCACATGGTAATATCCTTCACAGAATGATGTCGGTTTTTAATGCAGTGCTGCCTGAGGGACCGACGGTCATGGGCATTCAATGTTGGTTTTCAGCCTTGCCGCTTACGTGTAGAGATTTCTCTGGATTTTCTGAATCTTTTGATAATGCTATGGACTGTAGATGATGAAATCCCTAAATTCCTTGCAATTGCACGTTGAAAAACGTTGTTCTTAAACTGTTGGACTATTTGCTCACGCAGTTGTTCACAAAATGGTGAACCTCGTACCATCCTTGCTTGTGAACGACCGAGCCTTTCGGGGATGCTCCTTTTATTCCTACTCATAACACTCACCTGTTTCCAATAGAGTACTAAAGTGATGACGTCACCACTATTTAGCTTCTGGTGTCGGAAGTAAAATCCCTATGGGAATTTATAATGGGATTGGGACACTTTCCAGCATTGCTCGAACTTGTATTAATTTTAAGAGCCGCCTCGCTCCGAGATTAGCCTACAGGATATACAGAAACAAATGATCACATCAAAGTTGTAGTTTATTGCCAAAAATTATATGCTTTGGCACTTGTAGTCCAGTTTTTAGTCCACTTTTTCGAACTACGTATCCACTACAAAAGTGGGCGAGTAGCCCGTGATTTGTTCCAAGCCAATGAGGTACCTCAGTTTCAGCAAACGTTCATAACGTACCACGACGGAAGCTGATCAGTGCCCTATATTGCCGTATGTCCATGCACCTGTTCCTACATAGCGAGCTACTATTAGCTAGCTACAAACCTAGAAATGAATGGATCACAATGAATAGTTATTTCGCCATTTAGCTAGCTATCATTAAGCTACGCTAGCGAACCACCTAGCTAGCCAGCTAGTGAGATTATTACATCTTGTGCACATAGCTAAACCAATAGAAACCATAAATGGTTAGTTTACCATCACTTACTGTTATTTAGCAAGCTAGCTAGCATAATTATTCAATAAATATCACTAGCTAAGCTAGCGAAATAGCTAGCTAGCTTGTTCGCTAGCCTAGCTAGTGAGCTAGCTAAGTGAATAAGAACAGTGAAGAGCCATTATTTGGCTACTTAACTAGCGTTGAGCTGTGAGCATTTCACAAGCTGGCATTTAACTAAAAGCGCCAAATATGAAGTTAGCCAACTACCGAAGTCAGTAAACTATCTCGCTGGCTAAGTTAGCCTGCTGACAGCTAGTTCGCTGTCAGTTATGCGTTGACAAGGCTGATTAGCTTGTTTGCTGACGACTGAGTTTTTAAGGTGCTGGAAAATTCAAGACGGGAGACTTCTAATGCGTTCTGAACTCCTTCAGCGCGGGAATCAGGAGGATCATGGGATGTGTATTTTATAGGCTACAAAGAGGATTAGCATGGTGGCGAAAAATTAAAATGATTTGAAATATGGCTGATTCCGGTCAAGAAAAATTATATTTGTTTTTAGTTGGAAATATATTGCAAAATCTCGAAAAAGATGGAGGCTTGAAAACAATGGGAAGTGATTCAAAAGTGAACAGGAAAAAACAGTCTATGGGTAAAATGAATGGGAAATTTTACTTCCGACACCAGCGTGACGTCATCACTTTAGTACCCCATTAACCTGTTCACCTGTGGAATGTTCCAAACAGATGTTTTTTGAGCATTCCTTAAAGGCTCAGTAGGCAGGAATCCTAGAAAAACGGTGAACGTTGAGTCTACACGGGTCTCATCTCCTCATCTCTGTCCTGAGCTCCTCCCACCAGACAAGCACGGGCATCTGATGAACGCGCTTCATACACGTACCCGACAGTCCCTGCCCGAGGCTATCGCAAATTAGACAAATTTACTGTCACTCTCGCCAAACTTGTAAGTATGTGAAGACGTTTGAGGTGGAATAGTATGATTCGGGACTCTAACGTTGCACTAGCTAGCAACATAAACTTGATCTTGTATTAGCCGCAGCCGTATGCCTTTGGCTACAGTTAGCAGAAGGCTAACGTATTAAAAACCTCTGACAATGCGTCGTCGGTAGCCGCTGTCACCTGGCTGTTTATATGGTAAATCAACCCACACAACCTAACCACCGTCACAGCAACTGTAGTTGTTAGAGGAAAAATAATTTAGCAGTTTACCTGTCCAAGAGAAGAACAGCGAGCTCCGAGTCTAACTTCAAACCGATGTTATCCCGGACTTCTCTCCATCTATGAAAGGCGACGCCGATACTGACACGCGTTTTATTGCATTTGTTGTCAGACTGTCTTTTCGACTCCCTTTTTGACGAATCCGTCTTCCTCTTCTTAGATTGTTTTGAGGATGTTTCCAATCATTGAATCGCAATCTTTCCTGTCCGGTCATCCGCCATCGCGACAGAGTAGAGTTTCCACCGCTGATCTGGTTTCTAGCGAAGAGACCTGAACGCACGTCTGCTTCAGCAGAACAGCCAATCACAGGGCTCGCTCTCTCAGCTGTTCTTTGATTGGTCAAATTCTTCCGTCACGGTGCAGATTCTTTGCAGGCTGTAAACAGAGCCCAGAGGGGATGCAGAGGTCTGCTCTTCTCTCAGATCACTTCATTTACATTGTGCTCAAAGGTTAAATGGAAGTTTTTGCCCAATATTGCCAAAAATAAGTTGCCTACTGAGCCTTTAACTTTCCTTGTCTTTTGTTGCCCCATCCCAGCTTTTTTGGAACGTGTTGCAGGCATCAAATTCGAAATGAGTGAGCATTTCCAAAAAAACAATAAAGTTTATCAGTTTGAACATTAAATATCTTGTCTTTGTAGTGTACTCAATTGAATATCGGTCGAAAAGGATTTGCAAATTATTATATTCTGTTTTTATTCACGTTTTGCACAACATCCCAACTTCATTGGAATTGAAGTTTGTACTATAAATGTGAGGCTTGGCCTCCAGCCCTCCTCCTACTCACATTCTTCCACACATTTTCCCTCACCATATTATTACCATCACCTGCGGCTCATTATTAATGAGCTGCAGGCAGCAGTATTTGATTCCCCACTGCTGGTCAGTAGGTTTTAACAGTCACACTTCGCCTTTCTTTGGTTTTACTTAGATTTTGTGTTGTTTATCTTTGTATTAGTTTTATATTTAGCTGGAACCTCGTCCCCCTATTGTTTTGTGTTTCATCTTTTTTTCTTGTTATTCAGCATTCATCACTCCCCCGCCTAGCACCTGAGTCCTGTTCCAGATTTTATAGTCCGCCAGACAGCTGTTTGGCATCCGACGGGCAAACTCTAATGATAAAACAAGGAATCTCTGTTTGAGTGTGTGTGTGCGTTTGTATGTATATGTGTGGATGTCTTCCACATTTCTCAAGAGCCTTTTTTCTGATCAACTTGAAACTTGGTGGCTGTATTGCTGAAGACCGAGAGAGGTGCTGCGTCGAGGCAGAAGTTGTTGGGTTGAGTGGTTCTCAAGAAATCAAAAAAGCTGTAAGCACCAATACCGTTTAACCTGCAATTGCATAGGCACTGAATTATACGACACAAGCAAGGACACTGCACTAGAGTAACTGTACAAGCCATTCCTTCATAGATACCTGCTCTGAATAGCAACAGATATTAAAATATATTGCATGAAGAGATTCCTCACTCAATGTTTTCTTAGTAATGAAAAGATTCTCAGTTCCTCCATCTACACATACACACTTTTCGATATTAGCAAACAGCTGTTTAGCCAATACAGAAGTACACATTTATAATTCATAGCATTTTGTCAGAAAGATTCAGATTGTTTAAACAAGATAATGCAGATTATGGCATAAATATTTCACAGGAACATCTGTCTCACTTGTGAAAAATGATGATCAACAGAGAGGTAAATAAACACCCCACCAGGGCCTGTAGCAGATCTGGAAGCCTGCCAGCATCAGGTAACGAAGGAGGCCCAAGGGCTGATGGGAAGGAGAGGCGAATCAAAGCCTGAGACGGCCTCCGTTTGGCTGTAGAGGAAATAAAGACCAGTGATTGGCTGATTTCAACATGCAAATGGGTTTTCCCCATCAGCACCAAATTCTATTCCACGCTTTTCATGCGCTTGCATCATGTGTCCTGTGTTGCTCTCCATTATTGGTCTCATTCATTGGTTGTTGTCGTAGAATTAGACGCAGCTGTACCTCTATCCCTCTGTGTGACTCCCTGTAACTGATACCTGCTGTGTGACTACCTGTAGCTGATACCTGCTGTGTGACTCCCTGTACCTGATACCTGCTGTGTAACTCCCTGTACCTGATACCTGCTGTGTGACTCCTGTCATCACTGAGTCTGTGTGTGATTCTCACCATCACTGAGTCTGTGTGTGACTCTCACCATCACTGAGTCTGTGTGTGACTCTCACCATCACTGAGTCTGTGTGTGATTCTCACCATCACTGAGTCTGTGTGTGACTCTCACCATCACTGAGTCTGTGTGTGATTCTCACCATCACTGAGTCTGTGTGTGATTCTCACCATCACTGAGTCTGTGTGTGATTCTCACCATCACTGAGTCTGTGTGTGATTCTCACCATCACTGAGTCTGTGTGTGATTCTCACCATCACTGAGTCTGTGTGTGATTCTCACCATCACTGAGTCTGTGTGTGATTCTCACCATCACTGAGTCTGTGTGTGACTCTCACCATCACTGAGTCTGTGTGTGACTCTCACCATCACTGAGTCTGTGTGTGATTCTCACCATCACTGAGTCTGTGTGTGATTCTCACCATCACTGAGTCTGTGTGTGACTCTCACCATCACTGAGTCTGTGTGTGATTCTCACCATCACTGAGTCTGTGTGTGATTCTCACCATCACTGAGTCTGTGTGTGATTCTCACCATCACTGAGTCTGTGTGTGATTCTCACCATCACTGAGTCTGTGTGTGACTCTCACCATCACTGAGTCTGTGTGTGATTTTCACCATCACTGAGTCTGTGTGTGATTCTCACCATCACTGAGTCTGTGTGTGATTCTCACCATCACTGAGTCTGTGTGTGACTCTCACCATCACTGAGTCTGTGTGTGACTCTCACCATCACTGAGTCTGTGTGTGATTCTCGCCATCACTAAGTCTGTGAGTGATCACCATCACTGAGTCTGTGTGTGACTCTCACCATCACTGAGTCTGTGTGTGACTCTCACCATCACTGAGTCTGTGTGATCTCACCACCATCACTGAGTCTCACCATCACTGATTCTCACCATCACTGAGTCTGTGTGTGACTCTCACCATCACTGAGTCTGTGTGTGATTCTCACCATCACTGAGTCTGTGTGTGATTCTCACCATCACTGAGTCTGTGTGTGATTCTCACCATCACTGAGTCTGTGTGTGATTCTCACCATCACTGAGTCTGTGTGTGACTCTCACCATCACTGAGTCTGTGTGTGATTCTCACCATCACTGAGTCTGTGTGTGATCACCATCACTGAGTCTGTGTGTGATTCTCACCATCACTGAGTCTGTGTGTGACTCTCACCATCACTGAGTCTGTGTGTGACTCTCACCATCACTGAGTCTGTGTGTGACTCTCACCATCACTGAGTCTGTGTGTGACTCACCATCACTGAGTCTGTGTGTGATTCTCATCACTGAGTCTGTGTGATCTCACCATCACTGAGTCTGTGTGTGATTCTCACCATCACTGAGTCTGTGTGTGATTCTCACCATCACTGAGTCTGTGTGTGATTCTCACCATCACTGAGTCTGTGTGATTCTCACCATCACTGAGTCTGTGTGTGAGTCTGTCTGTGTGTGATTCTCACCATCACTGAGTCTGTGTGTGATTCTCACCATCACTGAGTCTGTGTGTGATTCTCACCATCACTGAGTCTGTCTCTCCCCATCACTGAGTCTGTGTGTGATTCTCACCATCACTGAGTCTGTGTGTGATTCTCACCATCACTGAGTCTGTGTGTGATTCTCACCATCACTGAGTCTGTGTGTGATTCTCACCATCACTGAGTCTGTGTGTGACTCTCACCATCACTGAGTCTGTGTGTGATCACTGAGTCTGTGTGTGATTCTCACCATCACTGAGTCTGTGTGTGATTCTCTCACCATCACTGAGTCTGTGTGTGACTCTCACCATCACTGAGTCTGTGTGATTCTCACCATCACTGAGTCTGTGTGTGATCACCATCACTGAGTCTGTGTGTGATCTCACCATCTGTGTGAGTCTCACCATCACTGAGTCTGTGTGTGATTCTCACCATCACTGAGTCTGTGTGTGATTCTCACCATCACTGAGTCTGTGTGTGATTCTCACCATCGCTGAGTCTGTGTGTGATTCTCACCATCACTGAGTCTGTGTGTGACTCTCACCATCACTGAGTCTGTGTGTGATTCTCACCATCAGTCTCACTGAGTCTCACTGTGTGTGTGATTCTCACCATCACTGAGTCTGTGTGTGATTCTCACCATCACTGAGTCTGTGTGTGATTCTCACCATCACTGAGTCTGTGTGTGATTCTCACCATCACTGAGTCTGTGTGTGATTCTCACCATCACTGAGTCACTGAGTCCATCACTGTCTGTGTGACTCTCACCATCACCTGTGTGTGATTCTCACCATCACTGAGTCTGTGTGTGATTCTCACCATCACTGAGTCTGTGTGTGATTCTCACCATCACTGAGTCTGTCACCACCATCACTGAGTCTGTGTGTGACTCTCACCATCACTGAGTCTGTGTGTGACTCTCACATCACTGAGTCTGTCTGTGACTCTCACCATCACTGAGTCTGTGTGACTTTCACCATCACTGAGTCTGTGTGTGATTCTCACCATCACTGAGTCTGTGTGTGATTCTCACCATCACTGAGTCTGTGTGTGACTCTCACCATCACTGAGTCTGTGTTTCTCACCATCACTGAGTCTGTGTGTGATTCTCACCATCACTGAGTCTGTGTGTGATTCTCACCATCACTGAGTCTGTGTGTGATTCTCACCATCACTGAGTCTGTGTGTGATTCTCACCATCACTGAGTCTGTGTGTGATTCTCACCATCACTGAGTCTGTGTCACTGAGTCTGTCACCATCACTGAGTCTGTGTGTGATTCTCCATCACCCATCACTGAGTCTGTGTGTGATTCTCACCATCACTGAGTCTGTGTGTGACTCTCTCACTGAGTCTGTGTGTGACTCTCATCATCTGTCTGTGTGTGAGTCACTGAGTCTGTGTGTGACTCTCACCATCACTGAGTCTGTGTGTGACTTCTCCATCACTGAGTCTGTGTCTGTGTGTGATTCTCACCATCACTGAGTCTGTGTGTGAGTCTGAGTGTGTGTGATTCTCACCATCACTGAGTCTGTGTGTGATTCTCACCATCACTGAGTCTGTGTGTGATCTCTGAGTCTGTGTGTGATTCTCACCATCACTGAGTCTGTGTGTGATTCTCACCATCACTGAGTCTGTGTGTGATTCTCACCATCACTGAGTCTGTGTGTGATGACTCTACCATCACTGAGTCTGTGTGTGATTCTCATCATCACTGAGTGTGATTGTGTCTGTGTGTGACTCTCACCATCACTGAGTCTGTGTGTGACTCTCACCATCACTGAGTCTGTGTGTGATTCTCGTCATCGCTGAGTCTGTGTGTGATTCTCACCATCGCTGAGTCTGTGTGTGATTCTCACCATCGCTGAGTCTGTGTGTGATTCTCACCATCGCTGAGTCTGTGTGTGATTCTCACCATCACTGAGTCTGTGTGTGATTCTCGCCATCACTGAGTCTGTGTGTGACATCATCACTGAGTCTGTGTGTGATCTCACCATCACTGAGTCTGTGTGTGATTCTCACCATCACTGAGTGTGTGTCTGTGTGTGATTCTCACCATCACTGAGTCTGTGTGTGATTCTCACCATCACTGAGTCTGTCACTGAGTCTGTGTGTGATTCTCACCATCACTGAGTCTGTGTGTGACTCACCATCACTGAGTCTGTGTGTGATTCTCACCATCACTGAGTCTGTGTGTGATCTCACCATCACTGAGTCTGTGTGTGACTCTCACCATCACTGAGTCTGTGTGTGATTCTCACCATCACTGAGTCTGTGTGTGATTCTCACCATCACTGAGTCTGTGTGTGATTCTCACCATCACTGAGTCTGTGTGTGACTCTCACCATCACTGAGTCTGTGTCTGTGATTCTCTCACCATCACTGAGTCTGTGTGTGATTCTCACCATCACTGAGTCTGTGTGTGATTCTCGCCATCACTGAGTCTGTGTGTGATTCTCACCATCACTGAGTCTGTGTGTGATTCTCACCATCACTGAGTCTGTGTGTGATTCTCACCATCACTGAGTCTGTGTGTGATTCTCACCATCACTGAGTCTGTGTGTGATTCTCACCATCACTGAGTCTGTGTGTGATTCTCACCATCACTGAGTCTGTGTGTGACTCTCACCATCACTGAGTCTGTGTGTGATTCTCACCATCACTGAGTCTGTGTGTGATTCTCACCATCACTGAGTCTGTGTGTGATTCTCACCATCACTGAGTCTGTGTGTGATTCTCACCATCACTGAGTCTGTGTGTGATTCTCACCATCGCTGAGTCTGTGTGTGATTCTCACCATCATCACTGAGTCTGTGTGTGATTCTCACCATCACTGAGTCTGTGTGTGATTCTCACCATCACTCTGTGTGTGATTCTCACCATGAGTCTGTGTGTGATTCTCACCATCACTGAGTCTGTGTGTGACTCTCACCATCACTGAGTCTGTGTGTGATTCTCACCATCACTGAGTCTGTGTGTGATTCTCACCATCACTGAGTCTGTGTGTGATTCTCACCATCACTGAGTCTGTGTGTGATTCTCACCATCACTGAGTCTGTGTGTGATTCTCACCATCACTGAGTCTGTGTGTGACTCTCACCATCACTGAGTCTGTGTGTGACTCTCACCATCACTGAGTCTGTGTGTGATTCTCACCATCACTGAGTCTGTGTGTGACTCTCACCATCACTGAGTCTGTGTGTGATTCTCGCCATCACTGAGTCTGTGTGATTCTCACCATCACTGAGTCTGTGTGTGATTCTCACCATCACTGAGTCTGTGTGTGATTCTCACCATCACTGAGTCTGTGTGTGATTCTCACCATCACTGAGTCTGTGTGTGATTCTCTCCATCCGCTGAGTCTGAGTCACTGTGTGTGTGATTCTCACCATCACTGAGTCTGTGTGTGATTCTCACCATCACTGAGTCTGTGTGTGATTCTCACCATCACTGAGTCTGTGTGTGATTCTCACCATCACTGAGTCTGTGTGTGAGTCTGTGTGTGATCTCTCATCACCATCACTGAGTCTGTGTGTGATTCTCACCATCACTGAGTCTGTGTGTGATCTCACTGTGTGATTCTCACCATCACTGAGTCTGTGTGTGATTCTCACCATCACTGAGTCTGTGTGTGACTCTCACCATCACTGAGTCTGTGTGTGATTCTCACCATCACTGAGTCTGTGTGTGATTCTCGCCATCACTGAGTCTGTGTGATTCTCACCATCACTGAGTCTGTGTGTGATGTGTCACTGACTCTCACCATCACTGAGTCTGTGTGTGATTCTCACCATCACTGAGTCTGTGTGTGATTCTCACCATCACTGAGTCTCTCCACCATCTGTGTGTGATGACCATCTGTGTGTGATTCTCACCATCGCTGAGTCTGTGTGTGATTCTCACCATCACTCACTGAGTCTGTGTGTGACTCTCACCATCACTGAGTCTGTGTGTGAATCTCACCATCACTGAGTCTGTGTGTGACTCTCACCATCACTGAGTCTGTGTGTGACTCTCACATCACTGAGTCTGTCTGTGACTCTCACCATCACTGAGTCTGTGTGTGATTCTCACCATCACTGAGTCTGTGTGTGACTCTCACCATCACTGAGTCTGTGTGTGATTCTCACCATCACTGAGTCTGTGTGTGATTCTCACCATCACTGAGTCTGAGTCTGTCACTGTCTGTGTGTGACTCTCACCATCACTGAGTCTGTGTGTGACTCTCACCATCACTGAGTCTGTGTCTCACCATCACTGAGTCTCTCTCACCATCACTGAGTCTGTGTGTCTCACCATCACTGAGTCTGTGTGACACTGAGTCTGTGTGTGACCATCACTGAGTCTGTGTGTGACTCTCAGTCTGTGTGTGTGTGATTCTCTCACCATCACTGAGTCACTCACCAGTCTGAGTCTGTGTGTGATTCTCACCATCACTGAGTCTGTGTGTGACTCTCACCATCACTGAGTCTGTGTGTGACTCTCACCATCACTGAGTCTGTGTGTGATTCTCACCATCACTGAGTCTGTGTGTGATTCTCACCATCACTGAGTCTGTGTGTGATTCTCTCACCATCACTGAGTCTGTGTGTGATTCTCACCATCACTGAGTCTGTGTGTCTGTGTCACTGAGTCTCACTGAGTCTGTGTGTGATTCTCACCATCACTGAGTCTGTGTGTGATTCTCACCATCACTGAGTCTGTGTGTGATTCTCACCATCACTGAGTCTGTGTGTGACTCTCACCATCACTGTGTGACTCTGTGTGTGACTCACCATCACTGAGTCTGTGTGTGATTCTCACCATCATGAGTCTGTGTGTGATTCTCACCATCACTGAGTCTCTCACCATCACTGAGTCTGTGTGTGATCTCACCATCACTGAGTCTGTGTGTGACTCTCACCATCACTGAGTCTGTGTCTCACCATCACTGAGTCTGTGTGTGATTCATCACTGAGTCTGTGTGTGATGTGACTGAGTCTGTGTGTGATTCTCACCATCACTGAGTCTGTCTGTGATTCTCACCATCACTGAGTCTGTGTGTGATTCTCACCATCACTGAGTCTGTGTGTGACTCTCACCATCACTGAGTCTGTGTGTGATTCTCACCATCTGTGTGAGTCTGTGTGTGATTCTCACCATCACTGAGTCTGTGTGTCACCATCACTGAGTCTGTCTCTCACCATCACTGAGTCTGTGTGTGAGTCTGAGTCTGTGTGTGATTCTCACCATCACTGAGTCTGTGTGTGATTCTCCATCACTGAGTCATCATCTGAGTCTGTTCTCACCATCACTGAGTCTGTGTGTGATTCTCACCATCACTCACCATCACTCACTGAGTCTGTGTGTGATTCTCACCATCACTGAGTCTGTGTGTGATTCTCACTGAGTCTGTGTGTGATTCACTCACCATCACTGAGTCTGTGTGAGTCTCACCATCACTGAGTCTGTGTGTGATTCTCACCATCACTGAGTCTGTGTGTGTGTGTGACTCTCACCATCACTGAGTCTGTGTGTGATTCTCACCATCACTGAGTCTGTGTGTGATTCTCTGTGTCTGTGTGTGATTCTCACCATCACTGAGTCTGTGTGTGATTCTCACCATCACTGAGTCTGTGAGTCTGTGTGTGATTCTCACCATCACTGAGTCTGTGTGTGACTCTCACCATCACTGAGTCTGTGTGTGATTCTCACCATCACTGAGTCTGTCTGTGACTCTCACCATCACTGAGTCTGTGTGTGATTCTCACCATCACTGAGTCTGTGTGTGATTCTCACCATCACTGAGTCTGTGTGATTCTCACCATCACTGAGTCTGTGTGTGATCTCACCATCACTGAGTCTGTGTGTGATTCACCATCACTGAGTCTGTGTGTCACCATCACTCTCACCATCACTGAGTCTGTGTGTGATTCTCACCATCACTGAGTCTGTGTGTGATTCTCACCATCACTGAGTCTGTGTGTGATTCTCACCATCACTGAGTCTGTGTGTGACTCTCACCATCACTGAGTCTGTGTGTGATTCTCGCCATCACTGAGTCTGTGTGTGACTCTCACCATCACTGAGTCTGTCTGTGATTCTCACCATCACTGAGTCTGTGTGTGATTCTCCACCATCACTGAGTCTGTGTGTGATTCTCACCATCACTGAGTCTGTGTGACTCTCACCATCACTGAGTCTGTGTGTGATTCTCACCATCACTGAGTCTGTGTGTGATTCTCACCATCACTGAGTCTGTGTGTGATTCTCACCATCACTGAGTCTGTGTGTGAATCTCACCATCACTGAGTCTGTGTGTGATTCTCACCATCGCTGAGTCTGTGTGTGATTCTCACCATCACTGAGTCTGTGTGTGATTCTCACCATCACTGAGTCTGTGTCTCACCATCACCATCAGAGTCTGTGTGTGACTCTCACCATCACTGAGTCTGTGTGTGATTCTCACCATCACTGAGTCTGTGTGTGACTCTCACCATCACTGAGTCTGTGTGTGATTCTCACCATCACTGAGTCTGTGTGTGATTCTCACCATCACTGAGTCTGTGTGTGATTCTCACCATCACTGAGTCTGTGTGTGATTCTCACCATCACTGAGTCTGTGTGTGACTCTCACCATCACTGAGTCTGAGTCTGTGTGTGACTCTCACCATCACTGAGTCTGTGTGTGATTCTCACCATCACTGAGTCTGTGTGTGACTCTCACCATCACTGTGTCTGTGTGTGACTCTCACCATCACTGAGTCTGTGTGTGACTCTCGCCATCGCTGAGTCTGAGTGATTCTCACCATCACTGAGTCTGTGTGTGATTCTCACCATCACTGAGTCTGTGTGTGAATCTCGCCATCACTGAGTCTGTGTGTGAGTCTGTGTGTGATTCTCCATCACTGAGTCTGTGTGTCACTGAGTCTGTGTGTGATCTCACCATCACTGAGTCTGTGTGTGACTCTCACCATCACTGAGTCTGTGTGTGACCATCTCACCATCACTGAGTCTGTGTGTGATTCTCACCATCACTGAGTCTGTGTGTGATTCTCACCCTCACTGAGTCTGTGTGTGATTCTCACCATCACTGAGTCTGTGTGTGATTCTCACCATCACTGAGTCTGTGTGTGATTCTCACCATCACTGAGTCTGTGTGTGACTCTCACCATCACTGAGTCTGTGTGTGATTGAGTCTCACCATCACTGAGTCTGTGTGTGACTCACCATCACTGAGTCACTGACCATCACTGAGTCTGTGTGTGATTCTCACCATCACTGAGTCTGTGTGTGATTCTCACCATCACTGTCTGTGTGTCACTGAGTCTCTCTCACCATCACTGAGTCTGTGTGTGATCTCTCACCATCACTGAGTCTGTGTGTGATTCTCACCATCACTGAGTCTGTGTGTGATTCTCACCATCACTGAGTCTGTGTGTGATTCTCACCATCACTGAGTCTGTGTGTGATTCTCACCATCACTGAGTCTGTCTGTGTGATTCTCACCATCATCTGTGTGAGTCACTGAGTCTGTGTGTGATTCTCACCATCACTGAGTCTGTGTGTGACCATCACTGAGTCACCATCACTGAGTCTGTGTGTGATTCTCACCATCACTGAGTCTGTGTGATTCTCACCATCACTGAGTCTGTGTGTGATTCTCACCCATCACTGAGTCTGTGTGTGACTGTCACTCATCACTGAGTCTGTGTGTGATTCTCACCATCACTGAGTCTGTGTGTGATTCTCACCATCACTGAGTCTGTGTGTGATGTCACTGAGTCTGTGTGTGACTCTCACCATCATCACTGAGTCTGTGTGTGACTCTCACCATCACTGAGTCTGTGTGTGATTCTCACCATCACTGAGTCTGTGTGTGATTCTCACCATCACTGAGTCTGTGTGTGATTCTCACCATCACTGAGTCTGTGTGTGATCACTGAGTCTGTGTGTGACCACCATCACTGAGTCTGTGTGTGTGAGTCTCTCTCCACCATCAGTCTGAGTCTGTCTGTGTGTGATTCTCACCATCACTGAGTCTGTGTGTGATTCTCACCATCACTGAGTCTGTGTGACCTCACCATCACTGAGTCTGTGTGTGACTCTCAGTCTCACTGAGTCTGTGTGTGATTCTCACCATCACTGAGTCTGTGTGTGATTCTCACCATCACTGAGTCTGTGTGTGATTCTCACCATCGCTGAGTCTGTGTGTGAATCTCGCCATCACTGAATCTGTGTGTGACTCTCACCATCTGTGAGTCTGTGTGTGATTCTCACCATCACTGAGTCTGTGTGTGATTCTCACCATCACTGATCACTGAGTCTGTGTGTGATTCTCACCATCACTGAGTCTGTGTGTGATTCTCACCATCACTGAGTCTGTGTGTGATTCTCACCAACATCACTGAGTCTGTGTGTGATGTCACCATCACTGAGTCTGTGTGTGATTCTCACCATCACTGAGTCTGTGTGTCTGTGTGTGATTCTCCCATCACTGAGTCTGTGTGTGATGTGAGTCTGTGTGTGATTCTCACCATCACTGAGTCTGTGTGTGATTCTCACCATCACTGAGTCTGTGTGTGATTCTCACCATCACTGAGTCTGTGTGTGATTCTCACCATCACTGAGTCTGTGTGTGATTCTCACCATCACTGAGTCTGTGTGTGACTCTCACCATCACTGAGTCTGTGTGTGATTCTCACCATCACTGAGTCTGTGTGTGATTCTCACCATCACTGAGTCTGTGTGTGATTCTCACCATCACTGAGTCTGTGTGTGACTCTCACCATCACTGAGTCTGTGTGTGAGTCTGTGTGTCTCACCATCACTGAGAGTCTGTGTGTGATTCTCACCATCACTGAGTCTGTGTGTGATTCTCACCATCACTGAGTCTGTGTGTGACTCTCACCTGAGTCTGTGTGTGACTCTCACCATCACTGAGTCTGTGTGTGATTCTCTCCACCCATCACTGAGTCTGTGTGTGATTCTCACCATCACTGAGTCTGTGTGTGATTCTCACCATCACTGAGTCTGTGTGTGATGATCTCACCATCACTGAGTCTGTGTGTGATTCTCACCATCACTGAGTCTGTGTGTGATTCTCACCATCACTGAGTCTGTGTGTGATTCTCACCATCACTGAGTCTGTGTGTGATTCTCACCATCACTGAGTCTGTGTGTGATTCTCACCATCACTGAGTCTGTGTGATTCTCACCATCACTGAGTCTGTGTGTGATTCTCACCATCACTGAGTCTGTGTGTGATTCTCACCATCACTGAGTCTGTGTGACTCTCACCATCACTGAGTCTGTGTGTGACTCTCGCCATCGCTGAGTCTGAGTGATTCTCACCATCACTGAGTCTGTGTGTGATTCTCACCATCACTGAGTCTGTGTGTGACTCTCGCACCATCACTGAGTCTGTGTGTGATTCTCACCATCGCTGAGTCTGTGTGTGACTCTCACCATCACTGAGTCTGTGTGATGATTCTCACCATCACTGAGTCTGTGTGTGATTCTCACTGAGTCTGTGTGTGATTCTCACCATCACTGTCTGTGTGTGATTCTCACCATCACTGAGTCTGTGTGTGACTCTCACCATCACTGAGTCTGTGTGTGATTCTCACCATCACTGAGTCTGTGTGTGATTCTCACCATCACTGAGTCTGTGTGTGAATCTCGCCATCACTGAGTCTGTGTGTGATTCTCACCATCACTGAGTCTGTGTGTGATTCTCACCATCACTGAGTCTGTGTGTGATTCTCACCATCACTGAGTCTGTGTGTGACTCTCACCATCACTGAGTCTGTGTGTGATTCTCACCATCACTGAGTCTGTGTGTGATCTCACATCACTGAGTCTGTGTGTGATTCTCACCATGAGTCTGTGTGTGAGTCTGAGTCTGTGTGTGATTCTCACCATCACTGAGTCTGTGTGTGATTCTCACCATCACTGAGTCTGAGTCTGTCACTGAGTGTGTGATTCACCATCACTGAGTCTGTGTGTGATTCTCATCACTGAGTCTGTGTGTGAGTTCTGTGTGACTCTCTCCACCCACTGAGTCTGTGTGTGATTCTCGCCATCACTGAGTCTGTGTGTGATTCTCACCATCACTGAGTCTGTGTGTGACTCTCACCATCACTGAGTCTGTGTGTGACTCTCACCATCACTGAGTCTGTGTGATTCTCACCATCACTGAGTCTCACCATCACTGAGTCTGTGTGACTCTCACCATCACTGAGTCTGTGTGTGACTCTCACCATCACTGAGTCTGTGTGATTCTCACCATCACTGAGTCTGTGTGATTCTCACCATCATCACTGTCTGTGTGTGATTCTCACCATCACTGAGTCTGTGTGTGAGTCTGTGTGTGATTCTCACCATCACTGAGTCTGTGTGTGATTCTCATCCTGATCACTGAGTCTGTGTGTGATTCTCACCATCACTGAGTCTGTGTGTGATTCTCGCCATCACTGAGTCTGTGTGTGATTCTCACCATCACTGAGTCTGTGTGTGATTCTCGCCATCACTGAGTCTGTGTGATTCTCACCATCACTGAGTCTGTGTGTGATCTCACCATCACTGAGTCTGTGTGTGATTCTCACCATCACCATCACTGAGTCTGTGTGTGATGCTCACCATCACTGAGTCTGTGTGTGACTCTCACCATCACTGAGTCTGTGTGTGTCACTGAGTCTGTGTGTGACTCACCATCACTGAGTCTGTGTGTGATTCTCACCATCACTGAGTCTGTGTGTGATTCTCTGACCATCACTGAGTCTGTGTGTGATTCTCATTCTCACCATCACTGAGTCTGTGTGTGATTCTCACCATCACTGAGTCTGTGTGTGATTCTCACCATCACTGAGTCTGTGTGTGATTCTCACCATCACTGAGTCTGTGTGTGATTCTCACCATCACTGAGTCTGTGTGTGATCTCACCATCGCTGAGTCTGTGTGTGACTCTCACCATCACTGAGTCTGTGTGTGATTCTCACCATCACTGAGTCTGTGTGTGATTCTCACCATCACTGAGTCTGTGTGTGATTCTCACCATCACTGAGTCTGTGTGTGATTCTCACCATCACTGAGTCTGTGTGTGATTCTCACCATCACTGAGTCTGTGTGTGATTCTCACCATCACTGAGTCTGTGTGTGATCTCACCATCACTGAGTCTGTGTGTGATTCTCACCATCACTGAGTCTGTGTGTGATTCTCACCATCACTGAGTCTGTGTGTGTGATTCTCACCATCACTGAGTCTGTGTGTGTGTCTCATTCTCACCATCACTGAGTCTGTGTGTGATTCTCACCATCACTGAGTCTGTGTGTGATTCTCACCATCACTGAGTCTGTGTGTGATTCTCTCACCATCACTGAGTCTGTGTGTGATTCTCACCATCACTGAGTCTGTGTGTGATTCTCACCATCACTGAGTCTGTGTGTGATTCTCACCATCACTGAGTCTGTGTGTGATTCTCACCATCACTGAGTCTGTGTGTGACTCTCACCATCACTGAGTCTGTGTGTGATTCTCACCATCACTGAGTCTGTGTGTGATTCTCACCATCACTGAGTCTGTGTGTGATTCTCTCACCAGTCTGTGTGAGTCTGTCTGTGTGATTCTCACCATCACTGAGTCTGTGTGTGATTCTCACCATCACTGAGTCTGTGTGTGTGATTCTCACCATCGCTGAGTCTGTGTGATTCTCACCATCACTGAGTCTGTGTGTGATTCTCACCATCACTGAGTCTGTGTGTGATTCTCACATCACTGAGTCTGTGTGTGATTCTCACCATCACTGAGTCTGTGTGTGATTCTCATCATCACTGAGTCTGTGTGTGACTCTCACCATCACTGAGTCTGTGTGTGATTCTCACCATCACTGAGTCTGTGTGTGATTCTCACCATCACTGAGTCTGTGTGTGATCACCATCTGAGTCTGTGTGTGATTCTCACACTGAGTCTGTGTGTGATTCTCACCATCACTGAGTCTGTGTGTGACTCTCTCACTGAGTCTGTGTGTGATCATCTGAGTCTGTGTGTGATTCTCACCATCACTGAGTCTGTGTGTGATTCTCTGACCATCACTGAGTCTGTGTGTGACTCTCACCATCACTGAGTCTGTGTGTGAGTCTGTGTGTGATTCTCACCATCACTGAGTCTGTGTGATTCTCACCATCACTGAGTCTGTGTGTGACTCTCACCATCACTGAGTCTGTGTGTGACTCTCACCATCACTGAGTCTGTGTGTGATTCTCACCATCACTGAGTCTGTGTGTGATTCTCACCATCACTGAGTCTGTGTGTGATTCTGACCATCTGTGTGTGATCTCACCAGTCTGTGTGTGATTCTCACCATCACTGAGTCTGTGTGTGATTCTCACCATCACTGAGTCTGTGTGTGATTCTCACATTGTGTGTGACCCATCACTGAGTCTGTGTGTGATTCTCACCATCACTGAGTCTGTGTGTGATTCTCACCATCACCATCACTGAGTCTGTGTGTGTGACTTCTCACCATCACTGAGTCTGTGTGTGATTCTCACCATCACTGAGTCTGTGTGTGATTCTCCCATCACTGAGTCTGTGTGTGACTCTCACCCATCACTGTCTGTGTGATTCTCGCCATCACTGAGTCTGTGTGTGATTCTCACCATCACTGAGTCTGTGTGTGATTCTCACCATCACTGAGTCTGTGTGTGACTCTCACCATCACTGACTGAGTCTGTGTGTGTGTGATCTCTCACCATCACTGAGTCTGTGTGTGATTCTCACCATCACTGAGTCTGTGTGTGATTCTCACCATCACTGAGTCTGTGTGTGATTCTCACCATCACTGAGTCTGTGTGTGACTCTCACCATCACTGAGTCTGTGTGTGATTCTCACCATCACTGAGTCTGTGTGTGATTCTCACCATCACTGAGTCTGTGTGTGATTCTCACCATCACTGAGTCTGTGTGTGATTCTCACCATCACTGAGTCTGTGTGACTCTCACCATCACTGAGTCTGTGTGTGATTCTCACCATCACTGAGTCTGTGTGTGATTCTCACCATCACTGAGTCTGTGTGTGATTCTCACCATCACTGAGTCTGTGTGTGATCCACCATCACTGAGTCTGTGTGTGATTCTCACCATCACTGAGTCTGTGTGTGATTCTCACCATCACTGAGTCTGTGTGTGATTCTCACCATCACTGAGTCTGTGTGTGACTCTCACCATCACTGAGTCTGTGTGTGACTCTCACCATCACTGAGTCTGTGTGATTCTCACCATCACTGAGTCTGTGTGTGATTCTCACCATCACTGAGTCTGTGTGTGATTCTCACCATCACTGAGTCTGTGTGTGATTCTCACCATCACTGAGTCTGTGTGTGATTCTCGCCATCACTGAGTCTGTGTGTGATGCTCGCCATTGCTGAGTCTGTGTGTGATTCTCACCATCACTGAGTCTGTGTGTGATTCTCACCATCACTGAGTCTGTGTGTGATTCTCTCACTGAGTCTGTGTGTGATTCTCACCATCACTGAGTTTGTCTGTAATTCTCACCATCACTGAGTCTGTGTGTGACTCTCACCATCACTGAGTCTGTGTGTGATTCTCACCATCACTGAGTCTGTGTGTGATTCTCACCATCACTGAGTCTGTGTGTGATTCTCACCATCACTGAGTCTGTGTGTGATTCTCACCATCACTGAGTCTGTGTGTGATTCTCACCATCACTGAGTCTGTGTGTGATTCTCACCATCACTGAGTCTGTGTGTGATTCTCTCCATCACTGAGTCTGTGTGTGATTCTCACCATCACTGAGTCTGTGTGTGATTCTCACCATCACTGAGTCTGTGTGTGTGATTCTCACCATCACTGAGTCTGTGTGTGATTCTCACCATCACCATCAGTCTGTCTGTGTGATTCTCACCATCACTTCCTGAGTCTGTGTGATTCTCACCATCACTCTCACCATCACTGAGTCTGTGTGTGTGACTTCTCACCATCACTGAGTCTGTGTGTGATTCTCACCATCACTGAGTCTGTGTGTGATTCTCACCATCACTGAGTGAGTGTGTGATTCTCACCATCACTGAGTCTGTGTGTGACTCTCACCATCACTGAGTCTGTGTGTGATTCTCACCATCACTGAGTCTGTGTGTGATTCTCACCATCACTGAGTCTGTGTGTGATTCTCGCCATCACTGAGTCTGTGTGTGATTCTCACCATCACTGAGTCTGTGTGTGATTCTCTCCATCACTGAGTCTGTGTGTGATTCTCACCATCACTGAGTCTGTGTGTGATTCTCACCATCACTGAGTCTGTGTGTGATTCTCACCATCACTGAGTCTGTGTGTGATTCTCACCATCACTGAGTCTGTGTGTGATTCTCACCATCACTGAGTCTGTGTGTGATTCTCACCATCACTGAGTCTGTGTGTGATCTCACCATCACTGAGTCTGTGTGTGATTCTCACCATCACTGAGTCTGTGTGTGATTCTCACCATCACTGAGTCTGTGTGTGATTCTCACCATCACTGAGTCTGTGTGTGATTCTCACCATCACTGAGTCTGTGTGTGATTCTCACCATCACTGAGTCTGTGTGTGACTCTCACCATCACTGAGTCTGTGTGTGATTCTCACCCATCACTGAGTCTGTGTGTGATCACTGAGTCTCACCATCACTGAGTCTGAGTCTGTCACTGTGTGTGTGATTCTCACCATCACTGAGTCTGTGTGTGACTCTCACCATCACTGAGTCTGTGTGATTCTCACCATCACTGAGTCTGTGTGTGATTCTCACCATCACTGAGTCTGTGTGTGATTCTCACCATCACTGAGTCTGTGTGTGATTCTCTCCATCACTGAGTCTGTGTGTGATTCTCACCATCACTGAGTCTGTGTGTGATTCTCGCCATCACTGAGTCTGTGTGATTCTCACCATCACTGAGTCTGTGTCACTCACATCACTGAGTCTGTCTGTGTGTGAGTCTCACCCATCACTGAGTCTGTGTGTGATTCTCACCATCACTGAGTCTGTGTGATTCTCACCATCACTGAGTCTGTGTGTGATTCTCACCATCACTGAGTCTGTGTGTGTGACTCTCACCATCACTGAGTCTGTTGACTCTCACCATGATCTCACCATCACTGAGTCTGTGTGATTCTCACCATCACTGAGTCTGTGTGTGACTCTCACCATCACTGAGTCTGTGTGTGATTCTCACCATCACTGAGTCTGTGTGTGTGATTCTCATCACTGAGTCTGTGTGTGATTCTCACCATCACTGATCACTGAGTCTGTCTGTGTGTGATTCTCACCATCACTGAGTCTGTGTGTGATTCTCACCATCACTGAGTCTGTGTGTGATTCTCACCATCACTGAGTCTGTGTGTGATTCTCCCATCACTGAGTCTGTGTGTGATTCTCTCACCATCACTGAGTCTGTGTGTGATTCTCACCATCACTGAGTCTGTGTGTGATTCTCACCATCACTGAGTCTGTGTGTGATTCTCACCATCACTGAGTCTGTGTGTGACTCTCACCATCACTGAGTCTGTGTGTGACTCTCACCATCACTGAGTCTGTGTGTGATTCTCACCATCACTGAGTCTGTGTGTGATTCACCATCACTGAGTCTGTGTGTGATTCTCACCATCACTGAGTCTGTGTGTGATTCTCATCATCACTGAGTCTGTGTGTGATCTCACCATCACTGAGTCTGTGTGTGATTCTCCCATCACTGAGTCTGTGTGTGATTCTCACCATCACTGAGTCTGTGTGTGATTCTCACCATCACTGAGTCTGTGTGTGATTCTCACCATCACTGAGTCTGTGTGTGATTCTCACCATCACTGAGTCTGTGTGTGATTCTCACCATCACTGAGTCGTGTGTGACTCTCACCATCACTGAGTCTGTGTGTGATTCTCACCATCACCATCACTGAGTCTGTGTGTGATTCTCACCATCACTGAGTCTGTGTGTGATTCTCACCATCACTGAGTCTGTGTGTGATTCTCACCATCACTGAGTCTGTGTCTGATTCTCACCATCACTGAGTCTGTGTGTGATTCTCACCATCACTGAGTCTGTGTGTGATTCTCACCATCACTGAGTCTGTGTGTGATTCTCACCATCACTGAGTCTGTGTGTGATTCTCGCCATCACTGAGTCTGTGTGTGATTCTCACCATCACTGAGTCTGTGTGTGATTCTCGCCATCACTGAGTCTGTGTGTGATGCTCGCCATCGCTGAGTCTGTGTGTGACTCTCACCATCACTGAGTCTGTGTGTGATTCTCACCATCACTGAGTCTGTGTGTGATTCTCACCATCACTGAGTCTGTGTGTGATTCTCACCATCACTGAGTCTGTGTGTGATTCTCACCATCACTGAGTCTGTGTGTGACTCTCACCATCACTGAGTCTGTGTGTGATTCTCACCATCACTGAGTCTGTGTGTGATTCTCACCATCACTGAGTCTGTGTGTGATTCTCACCATCACTGAGTCTGTGTGTGACTCTCACCATCACTGAGTCTGTGTGTGACTCTCACCATCACTGAGTCTGTGTGTGATCTCACCATCACTGAGTCTGTGTGTGACTCTCACCATCACTGAGTCTGTGTGTGACTCTCACCATCACTGAGTCTGTGTGTGACTCTCACCATCACTGAGTCTGTGTGTGAATCTCACCATCACTGAGTCTGTGTGTGACTCTCACCATCACTGAGTCTGTGTGTAACTCTCACCATCACTGAGTCTGTGTGTGACTCTCACCATCACTGAGTCTGTGTGTGATTCTCACCATCACTGAGTCTGTGTGTGACTCTCACCATCACTGAGTCTTTGTGTGTGACTCTCACTATCACTGAGTCTGTGTGTGATTCTCGCCATCACTGAGTCTGTGTGTGACTCTCACCATCACTGAGTCTGTGTGTGACTCTCACCATCACTGAGTCTGTGTGTGACTCTCACCATCACTGAGTCTGTGTGTGACTCTCACCATCACTGAGTTTGTGTGTGACTCTCACCATCACTGAGTCTGTGTGTGATTCTCACCATCACTGAGTCTGTGTGTAACTCTCACCATCACTGAGTCTGTGTGTAACTCTCACCATCACTGAGTCTGTGTGTGACTCTCACCATCACTGAGTCTGTGTGTGACTCTCACCATCATCCATATACAACACCATATTTTCAACACAATTCTGCGAGGCAAAGATACTTTTAAGATTTCTTATTTTAAAAGTTTCAATATATTAAAAATATACTATAAAGAACTGTGAACTGTTAAAAACTAAATTATATCAATATTTGAGGTTCCTGCCTTTTGCCTAAATATTCAATAACACCAGACGTCGTGTTAACCGAATATTTTCCGTCAGTCATGGATTTTTTTATACTTTGACTGAATATTTTGAAGGCCGTCCGTCATTTTGACAGAATGTAATTCTCACCCCCGTCCAATTGGTGATGGGTGTCATATTGTCTTGAGCATTGTCTTTGATCTGTATGACAGAGATCCTAAGTCTCACGCATTCGGCATAGGTCTCACGCATTTTTTAGGCTTATTCACTGTGGTCTGCAATTATTCAGTGAACGCTTATTAATGAGATTCTCACGCTGAATTAAAATCCTTGTGCATTGAAGTTTCAGTTTCACTTGCGTAAAGGTGGACCTCACTATGGAAAGCGATTATGACTCCGGACTTCTCGTGCTTCTTTTTATTCAGGGATTGGAAACAATGCATGTGTTTCATGATCCTTTAAATTGTTTTAATGAAATAAGACCAATTTAAATGTCTTTATGCCATTCCATTGCTTTCAATCCCACAGTAAAGACAAGCATGAGAATTCTCGAGTCATAATCGATTTCCGTGTCACTAGTGGGGAAATCCACCGTAATGCACGTGAAACTGATTAACTTAATGCACAATGACTTAAATTCTGCGAGTGAATTTCTTCAGTTCGCGTTGATCGAATAAATGCTGACTACAGCACCGGAAAGTGAATGCCACTAAGAGGCGAGAGACTCAAGCCGAATGCGTGAGACTTGGCATCCCCGGTATGATCCTGTATTCTTCATATTTTTGTAATATGGTCATTTGCTCTTCATTTGTAAAATATGCTGCTCTGCTGCCGGTAGACGATTGGTCTAATGCTACAAGCGCCGTCTCTGTAATGTGAACATGCAGATATCTAGGTGGGGAAAGCCCTGGTTGACATAACGAGTTGATAAGCAGCTTCGTAGGACCGCTTAGCGAGACTGTGGTCGTTAGGCTTAGTGAAGCCCAGCAATAACTGAAAGCATTGTTCATTTGCACACTGTTACTGTGTGGGGGGAGAAATCATTTGTGATGTTTTATAAAGTTCATACAGCAGTAAGTTTGAAAATCCACGCAGTGCTGTATTTAACACAGTGCGTAATGTGTGTCTACATGAATCACTGTCGGCATCAGCTAATGTGTAATCTATAAATTATTCTGTTTTATTTTATCTAAAAAATAAACGATTATCATTTTAAAAAATAAAATTACAATGACGGATAATAATTGATTATGACGGAATTTTTATGCCCCTGTCCGTCACAATGACGGACAATCAGAAAGTGTAACGCGACCTCTGAATAACACTGTCCTGTAGTTTTACAGTTTTAGAAGATAATTGGCTGTTTGGTTGTTCCTGGTATTTTGGACAACTTCCTCTGCTGCCTGTTTTTCAAGGTAATCCCAGATTCCCATGATGTTGAGATCAGTAACTTGATGCACGTAAATCTGAATATAGATTATGTAGAACATAAGGGATGGATTTACTGCATAGCTTTATATAAAGGGGTTGCACGCAACATCTACCTTCGAACCAACAAAGAGCAAAGATATTACTTAAAATTTACACCTATCCTGTACTTGTTGTAAAGGCATTTATGAATCAGCCATGGCTTTGCATTCTTCATATAAGACTGTATCCTTTTTATATGCAAATTTACAGTTGCATTAAGAAAATTACGTGCAAGCATCCAAAAAAAAAACTTTTCAATGTGACACCCCTGACAGCAGGTAACTAAAGAAACACTCATGTGCCGTTCACTTGGAAAACTGGACATTTGTCACTAAAGTTAAAGACAGAGCGGAATTAATTTAAATACTTAAAGAAATACTACATAGATTTCTTTTAATTTGCAGCTTGCTCGCACATTTTTTATGATCATGCTGGAGTCGCCAGTTTTATATGTAGATGGCACGGGCACATCCTGGTACACCTGTGGCTATGCGGGTGATTTATGTTATTTCCATGCTCAAACCTCAAGACTTTAATCACCCGTCTCACACAAAGGCAACAATGCACAGAGACATCTTCAAGTGCGATTTTTCTGCTTGGAATGAACTTAGTGAAAGTGTTGCGTAAGTGTTAATGGTGTAACTGAACAAAAAGAACACCTATTTTAAAGCTGACTAGTGACAGCGCAGGATTTAGAGGTGAATTCTCAGACCTGCGTTCAAACTTCTGCATGGGTGGTGCACCAGGGCTCTGTCAAGGCTATATTATCTGGATCGTCCATCTTTAACGAAAAACTTATTTTTGTATGTTGGCGAGTTTTGGTAGCTCTCAGAATTATTGAAATATCAGTCCACGTGATGATTCTAAATATCGTTATTGTAAATTCTGAACTGTAATACAAATACCGTCTTGAGGAACCTCTTGTCTCCCGTGACTTCCTCTGGGTGAATGTGAGGAATAACTGAGAAGCGCTTTGTGTCACGTGACTGGAAAAGAGCCATATAAATGCAGTCCATTTTTACCATTTCCATAAAAAAAACAACATTTTGCAAGTATTCAATGTGCATTTTCATGCTGAAAATATTTTGTTTACATGATTTGACTGTCAACATGAAGTGATTATATCCCAGAGGGCAGGACAATTCTAACTGCCAGTAACAGTGCTGATTAAGTTTGTCGTCAACTATCCGTCGCCTCCAATCAGTGTCCTTTCCCGTGATGTCATCTCTAATGGCCCTTGCTCAATTTGGGTAGTACTTTGCTTCTTAGCACGTCTCTTCATAAATGTAATATACATTTTTCATTGAGCAAAAATAACAGTTTGTATAATAAAAGAATATTAGTGCAGGAAATGATTATAGCCACCACTTCATTAAGGTGGCTGTTTAATTATTTTTGGGAGCCTTTCTGGTGATTAAAATTCACCCTCATGTCGCTTTAAACATTAAAGTGCGATTAAAGCACTGGTCCTGATGATCATTGCCTCATAATAAACTAGTTAAGACCATAAAGAATTCAGCGAGAGAAAGCCTGTCATTGCCAGACCTGTTTATCTTAGAGACAACAAACAGCAGTAGACTAAACACAGCATTTACTGGAGGATTCAAGCGAGACAAAAATATTTTTCATCCGCTGACCTGTGCTTAATGCTTCAGGGATGTTTTTCATTTGCATCTGAGACAGACTGCGGTAAAAATCAGTCTCTCACTGGCTGGGGTTTACTGAGCATGAGCAGATGAAGTGGCTCAAAGAATTTTATAAATTAGCCTGAAAACAAATGACGCCAGGGCTACGCTTATGAAGACATGAAAAATTATTAGTGACGCTATTGGACCAGATTAGAAGCAGTAAGTAAAGATATTGGCCCAGATTAAAAGTGGTAAGTAATGCTATTGGTCCAGATTTTAAGCAGTAAGTAATGGTATTGGCCCATATTATAAGCAGTAAGTAATGCTAAAATATTGGCCCAGATTATAAGTGGTAAGTGATGCTATTGGCCCAGATTTGTGGCACTTGGCGACACCATTGGCTCAAATAAGAAATATTCACCAACAGGCCCATATAGCATAGAGCCATCACATCAGATGTTTTGGAGTAGCTTTCCTTTTTTCTTCCTTTACTATATTTAAAAAAGATATACAAACGAACAATTTGCCGGGAAAACAATATCAATATTTATTTCAAAGCTACCAATAATTTGTCCATGAAGGTAGCTGGATATACATTGTCTACATATATAATAGTTTCAGGGAGCAAACACTTCCATATCTATGCCCTTGCTATTGATTTTTTCACGGGACAAATTCCTTTTTGGCTCATGTGGCGTGGTGCAATACCCTAATTACCAACACAGTCATATACAGTGCGTGACACATAAGCTACAGGTACAGTATCTCTATTACTCCTATAGTAACTCACAAGAGTGTTTTAACCACGACCGTGACCGATACCTGCTTGGCTAAGCAAGCCAGCCGATCAACACCAGTTCTTAGAAACAAAACATGAGGAGTATAGTGTGTTATGGGAGAAGTTGTCTTAACATTTTGCTTGCTGTTTATTTTTCTTAGCTGGCTAGTCAATAAAGACAATGTCTTTGTATCCAGTTGAAAAAGTTTTTGTCAAACTAAGCTACAAAAAAATTAGGTATGGAAGCAAGATATGAATAAAGTTGGCGGGGCTGCCTCGGGTCAATATGGTGGCTAAAGCAAAGGCTTTAGGCTTATCTTGGATGTGAGCGCTTCTTTCTGTAACATTTTTGGATGAAACTAAAAATTGTTATTTGTTTCATTGTTTTGTTTTGCTTTGTGTTTAATGCATAACTTCTATTTCGGTAGCTTAAAGGATCATGTCTGTGAGTCAACTGCGGGAGGCAGCTCCTCTCTGTGCCTTTAACACACTACATCCTGAAATATTGTAATTAAGTAAGTGATTAAGTAATAAACATGGCTTTTGACCCTAAAACTGTTTAACCTCAACAGCCTTTTTGAAGGTTACTTTGTTAAAAAAAAAAAAAAAAAAAAACAAATTCATTGCTGCATTGAGCACATTTTTTTTATTTTTATTTTAGATGATTTTATGGAATATTATACCATTGTATATCAACTATTAAAAAGAAAATATTTACAGAATGCTGTAGAATATCCAATATTATTACTGAATAAGGCTGAGGTGCATGATATGTTTTCCTGGAATAAAGCTGGTTTGATGAGAAAGGGCATTTTACTGAACAATACACTTCATACACTTGCAAATATTGACAAGCGACCGCAAATATTTTCCCTCACATGTGAGCATAATTGTTTACTGTGGATGTTTTGTCTGTGAAACCTGTAATATTCAAACCCAAGCAAATGTGGGGCAGTTTGCCAAACCCCCATGTGACGGCACACACACTAGGACACTCTGGCTGTTATGTGTTTAAATAGATTCCACACCCGGTGCGTGTGTGTGTGTGTGTGTGTGTGTGTGTTTGTGTATATGCACACACATGCGTGTGTGTATTGAGTGTTTGTTTGTGTGTGTTTTTGTGTGAGTTTGTTCTGTGAGTATGTGTTTCTGTGTTTGTATTTCTGTGTGTGCTTGTGAGTATGTGAGTGTGTTTGTACTCTATGTGTGTGCATTTGCAAGTGCGTGTGTCTGTGTTTGTGTGTTTGTGTGTGAATTTGTGTTGTGTGCATGTTTGTACCCTGCTCTATGTATATGTATGTGTTTGTACACTGTGTGTGTGAGTGTGTTTCTGTGCGAGTGTGTTGTGTGTGCATGGTGTGTGTTTGTTTGTACACTGCTATGTGTGTGTGTGTGTGTGTGTGTGTGTGTGTGTGAGCATGAGTTTGCGTGAATGTGGGTATGTGTACACTGCTCTGTATGTGCGCGTGTGTTTTTGTGCGTGAGCATGTTTTGTGTTCGTGTGTGTTTGCACATTGTTGTTTGTGTTTGTGTGTGCATTTGCATGTGTGTGTGTGAGTGTGTGTGTGATTCTGTTTTGTGCATGTGTTTGTGATTGTTCACTGCTCTGTGCGTGCAAGTGTGTTTGTACACTACTCTATGTGTGCATGCATGCATGCATATGTGTGTGTGTGAGGTTTGTGCATGAGTGTGTGAGTGTGTGAGTTTGTGTGTGTGTGGTTTGTGCATGAGTGTGTGAGTGTGTGCACTGCTCTGTGTTACAGAAGATGGTTGGTAACACACTGAGGACACACTGCAGAACCGCTCCTGGCCCATCAGTCGCTATTTTGAAACAGACGACACGTCAGTCAGCCTGCCAGCCCTGAGTCACAGAGTTCTCATGACCCAACATTAACACTGTCGCCACAGGACACAAACTGGAAAATCCAGGGCTTTTGCAAGGGAGACGACTGCCATGGAGCAGCACATCTCATCATGTGGCAAATGGGGATTCTCAGGTACTTAACCTACAAGTGCACAGAGTAATCATCTCACACACTGCACTGACTCACCTCACTTTGCATTCGGTGGGAATTCTGCAGTTTTTTCGGCATGGCATCATTTACATTCAGTTCTTGGGCATTTTGACGCAGTGCTATCCCATTTTTGGGGTCGGCCCACACCCTCGGAGCGAGATGATTTGCAACGCAAACACGGTTTTAATAAAATGATGGTGCAGTATGAGACAGTGATGGTTTAATCTCATGACGTGTGTTAGGGGAGAGAGAGTAGGCGCACAGGTTCTGTACAAATTCGCAATCATCACCTCACTGTGACACGGTGTTTGCAGGGGCCGAGGTTCGTAAGAGTCAGTGTTAGCAAAGAGGATCCGCTTTAGCTCCAGTTGCCAGACTGAAAATTCACTGTGAGTTACTGCAGCGGTCGCCATGTTCTGAGAGAGAGCCTGTCAGGACCTTTAGTAACACGACTGTATTACAGAGGGTTTCTGGGAAAGGCCTCAGTGAGAGAATGAGTGTGACAGCTGATATAGATATGGAAATGGAGCTCCTCGAAATCACCGCTCACCTCCCAACAGATCTATTCATCTATCCATCCATTATCGAAGCTCTGGATCAGTAAGGGGTTGCTACGGTTACGGGGCAAACAGAGCTCTCCAGATGCCCCGGGGCACCCAGGGTAACATGCACCTGCTGATTCACCGGGAATCCCCGGCGATCCAGAACCGTCTGCAGAATTATATCAGTGAAAACTCTTGCTCTTTGGTTTTGTTTGTTTCTGTGTGTGTTTGTGTGTGCATCTTGTAGGGGAAGGTGAAAACAAAAGCCACTTTAATCATCTTACATTCATGTAGCACGACACAAATTGTATTGGTTGCGGAACAGTTCCTTTGTGACTCAGCTTGCATGTGCTGTTTACAGGGGAATTCAGCAGAAACATTAGTTTTTAGTCTTATTTGTTTCCCGTTTTCCTTTGAAGCCCAGTGTTGTCTGGTGTTTGTGACAGTGGAATAAAAAAGAACACAGATGACCATCGATATTTGCCAGGTTGATTTCACACACACAGCACAGGGTAGCGTGACAGTCTCGGGCCTCCCTGTGTGCTGTTTGCATGGATTTCCTCCAGGTTTTCAGCCGCAGTCCAAAGACCTGCAGGTCAGGATAACCGGAGACGGTAAATTCCCCACAGTGTGTCAGTGAATACTGTGTGATCTCTGTGATGGATCGGCCAACTGTCAAGGGTGTGTTCCTGCTGCTCACCCACTGCATGCTGGGATATACTCCAGCCTCCCTGTGACCCCGCTCAAGAATATGGGGGACAGATAATGGACTGGACGGGCAGGATGATGGATGAATGGACAGTTAATCGCTCAGTTGATAGAACGCTGACACTCACAGGGCCATCATCAACCTGGTTACTAGCAAAGTGTACCCAGGGTGCAATTCGATATATCTAAATGTAGCTCGGTTGCTGGAATGTCTGTCGAAATACATCCTCATTCCATTGAAAGGTACTGGAGCCGAGGTACATTTCGACAGACGTGCCTGGAACCCAGGCACATTTCGATATGTTGCTGTGTTCCTTGGGTGCAGTTCGATGGTACTCAGGTCAAAGATGACCCTACACACGACGCTGACATGTTTACATGGTCAGGTCAGAGTGCTTCAACACTCTAGTCTTAAGCGTGAGGAAATATATATTAAATGCATTAAATCTTGAAACTTAAAAAGCACACAAAAATGTTTTTGTCCTCAAAAATGAAGAAGGGAATGAGTAAGTTACGCACAGAATCATGGATCACAGTTTGATGTTCGTATCTCCTTACGTCATTCATTTCACAGCATCAGCCAACCATCATATCGCTGTGCATGATAGCATGAGCCTTTGTAGGAAATCAGTTCTCTCTCTCTCTCTCTCCCTTTGTTAGTGTTTGTGAACTGAAGGAATGTTAGATCAGAAACTTAATTGTAGCTGGTTGGGAGTTGGTGACCACTGCAGTGCATCGGTAGGAATGCGCAGATGCTGGGATGTTTCCACAAGTTTTATTAATAAAGAGAAGTAAGTAAGTAGGTAAGTAAATTACATTTATATAGCGTTTTTCGCAGATAAAAATCACAAAGTGCTTTACAGGGCTATACACATAAAACACAAGAGAGTACAACACAAGACATAAAACAAAATAAATAAATAAATAAATAAAAGAAATAAAAGTAAAATGAAAATCAGCCAATCAAGCCCTCGTCTAATTAAAAGCCTGTTTAAAAAGAAGAGTCTTTAGCTGCTTCTTAAAAGATTCAGCTGAATTTAAACATCGTATTGACAAAGGCAGTGAGTTCCAGAGTCTGGGAGCTACTGCCTGGAAAGATCGGTCCCCACGGGTCTTAAAATAAGTCCGTGGAACCTGTAAAAGCCTCTGACCAGATGACCTCAAACCACGGGAGGGAGTGTGAAGCACCAATAGGTCTGAGATATAAGAGGGAGCCTGCCCACAAAGAGCTCTAAAGGTAAGAACAAGGATTTTAAAATGGATCCTCAAGTGGACAGGCAGCCAATGCAGAAATAGTAAAATAGGAGTGATGTGGTCCCTTCTCCTAGTGCTCGTCAGAAGCCGCGCGGCAGAGTTTTGGACCACCTGGAGACGGTCAAGCTCCTTTTTATTTAAACAAGTAAAAAGGCTATTACAATAATCCAATCAAGACGAGATAAAGGCATGCATGACCATCTCTAGCTCTCTTTTAGACACCACATGCTGAAGCTTAGAGATGTTTCTCAAATGGAAATGACAATTCTTAATTAAATTCCTTGAGTGGCCATCAAGCAACATGGAGGAGTCAAAAGTTACTCCTAAATTTTTAAGCTTTGAATTCACAGACAGGCCTAGTGCATTGAGATGGTTCTTTATCACATCAAGATTGCTCTCAGGTGCAATAATTAAGGTTTCTGTCTTTGTAGAATTTAGCTGAAGGTAATTATCATGTAGCCACCTCTTGATATTGGACAGGCAGTCAATTAAAGATGATAGTTTGTGGAGCTCAGTGGGCTTAAAAGAGCAGTATATCTGGATATCATCAGCATAGAAATGATAAGAGATGTCTCTGTGCTGCTTAATTATAAGCCCAAGGGGAAAAATGTACAGAATGAACAAGACTGGTCCCAGAACGGAGCCCTGAGGCACCCCACAAGTCAAATCTGCACACTCAGACATTATCTGGTTGGCAAAAACACTAAACCTTCTGTCAGAAAGGTAAGACCTAAACCAATCCAGGGCAAGTCCAGACATCCCAACAACATCACGGAGTCTGTTAATCATAACATTGTGATCAACAGTATCAAAAGCAGATGTTAAGTCTAACAAAACTAGAACTGTGAATTCACCAGAATCAGCAGACATCATAATATCACTCGAGACTTTAAGTAAAGCAGTTTCCGTGGAGTGGTGTTTACGGAAGCCAGACTGAAACTTATCAAAAATCTCATGCTCCTCCAAAAAAGATGTACGTTGCTCTGCAACAACCTTCTCAAGAATTTTTGATATAAATGGTAGTTTTGATATAGGTCTGTAGCTCTGGAGTTGCAGTGGATCCAAACTGCACTTTTTGAGTATAGGTTCAACAACAGCATGCTTGAAAAAACTAGGAACCATGCCAGTTAAAAGTGAGGTATTGCATATATGTACGATACAAGGACCAATTGAATCAAATACTTGTTTAAACATTGCAGTTGGGAGAACATCATTGGGGCAGGAGGAGGCTTTCATTTTTTTGACTAAGGCAGATATATAATGTAATGTCACCGGCCTAAAGGAGGACAGTGAATAAGGAGGAGGCGAACCACAGGAAGAGTTATGAGATACTGGGCCAGTATTTGCCCTGACATCACTGACTTTTGTCACATAGAAATTGAGGAAGTCATTATAGTCAACTGTAGACATTGCATATTTCATTTTACAAAAGATTGTTCCATTCCGAAACCAGTAAAATTCGTCTGTGCCTTTGGGTTGGGTTCTGAGCGGCACCTCTGTAAGATCTGCAAGCGCTGATGCGTGGGGGAGCCCAGCGACTGTATGCGACAAATGGCTGATAAGCTCGGTCCAGAGCCATGCCAGATAGCAATAAAACTTTTGTGGACTTCCAGGAGGTGGCAATGGTCTCACCACGGGGTGGGGGGTGTTGCAGGGCTCTGGCTGACACAATGCCCCTGTGCGAGTCATATTACTGGCCTAAGTCTTCAGTTATAGTCCAGTTATATTAATCTGTTTCAAATAATCTAAACCTCTGGGAAGTGCATAATATGCTTATATGTACAATATTCTGCAAAGAAATCACTTCTGGACTTATAACCCAATTTACCTATATATTAATTAATCTTAAGACTTTTTCATGACAACTGTATCATATTAGTACATATTCATATCATGTTTGGTCTTGTTATTCTCGGGGGAATCTAAGGAGTTGAATGGAGTATGTTTCATTCCCATTGAAATTATGGTTCATTCCCTTTTGGAAACTCCTGAGAATTTGGTCAGAATACTCTCTGGTAATCACCCTATTCTCCTCTCTCTGCTGAAGTGTTTTATTACATCCTCCCAATGGTGGAAACCCAAAAACCGTATTCGACCCCTTTCCAGGTGTTTATGGCCATGCCGCCTGGATCAAAGGCGTGATTTGGCTTAAAGCAAAGAGAAAACAATCCATTCTGGGAAGATCGTATCCGATCTGTCCCCGCTGCAAGTGCGTGAGTAGCCATTCTCTATGCCGTATGTAGCCAATCTATATAGTCGGGGAGATCGTATCCGATCTCTCCTCGACGTAAGTGCGTGAGTAGACTCTCTAGCTATGGCGGATCGTCTCTGATTTCGCACTCACCCAACTCTGTGTGTGTAGCTGTCGCCAGGTATGACTTTTTACATTGGTCTAAATTCGTGGTAACTGATATTTGGTCTGTTGATTTAAGCTCTTGCCTACCTGGTGAATAAATTATTGTTATTCCTTTAAACTTGCGTAGTCTCTGTGACTCTTAATCCTTCTATTCTGTCTAGCCGCGTTGCGACGGATACCTAGGGGTATAATCCCGACCGAGGTACGACTGGCCAGCGGCGGTTCTGGAGATTGGTTTTATTAAGTTGGAGAGACAACCATGATCTACTTACATAAAGGGTTTATGTATTGCGGTTCTGGGATTTTAGCCTAAAAGGAAACCCATGGACGAAAAAGTCGGTTATCTGTTAAAATTCCTGAAGGAACCCATGGGCGTGCATAGATCTGGGTTCGCTGTATTCAAGCCAAAAGATGCTGTTGCAGTGATGGCTGACTTCCAAACCTCTAATCTAACCAACGAACCTAGGATCCGGTAACAGTACTAAAAACCCGGGAGTACATGTTAGTGACAGCGGTAGTCTCCTAAGAGTTCGAGGTGTAGTCACTTCGAGACGCACGCAGGTTTCTCTAGATTATGGATTCTAATTCTAATTCTAATTGGAGTCAGATATTTAACGAGGGTATAACTAAATTCATTATTATAAATTTATTATGGAGTCAGATTAATTGTAACCGTTGTGCTTTTGTGCCCCGTCCTTCGAACGGAGAAAATAGATCCATTTTATTGTGATTCGCACCAGCCAGGATGTCGCGCGTGCTAATGCTAGGAATCCACACGCATAAACCTTCAACCCGGGCTCTTCCTTCCTTGGTCGAGCTGCGTGAGTCTTACACAACTATAGATGACACGGGAACTGGTGGCATCGTAGGGGAAACAATAGAGTTTATGGTGTCAAACACGACCTTAGGGTTGTTCTTATTAGAGGAGATGAGTTGAGAGAAATATTCATTTCTGGCCATTTTCATGGTATCATTTAGAGTAACCCTTAGTTCCCTCAGGTGAAGCCTGCGCACCTCTAGATTTGTTGCTTTCCAAAGGCGTTCTACCTTACGACAGTCCCTTATGGACTTCTGAATAGATCCATTAATCCATGGACATGGCTTTTTCTGGGGAACTAGTCCAGACTTCACAGGTGCCACAGCATCAAGAATATCTAAACAAACACTGTTAAAAGACTGAGTAGCGACATCAACGTTTTTGCAATGTGTCACTAAAAAAGGGTCAAATAAGGCACAGAACTTCTCTGGTGCATCCTGAGCTACAATCCGCCTATGAACCCGGATTTTCGGGGGCGGAGGATCTCGCGGAAAACGCAGGTCAAAAGATACACAGCGATGATCACTCATATGCACATCATCAACACACAGGCTACCAACATCAAGGCCTAGTGAGAAAACAAGATCTAGGGTATGGCCCTTAAAGCGTGTAGGACCAGAGACATGCTGTGTAAAGTTAAAAGCGTCAGTGACTGCTATAAAATCTGCAGCCATGTTACATTTGGCGTCATCAATATGGAGATTAAAGTCCCCGACAATTAGAACTTTTTCCAGTTTAATAATAGAGGACATAAAATCATCGAATTCAGTGAGAAAAATACCAGCAGGACCAGGCGGGCGGTAAATTAACACACAATAGAATATGTTAACAGAACCAACCTTAATCGTCTGAGTCTCGAAGGAGGAGAAACTCAGTGACTTTGTTGATTTGCATGAGAAACTGTCCCGGTAAACAACGGCAAGCCCACCGCCACGGCGATCTCTGCGTGGAGTCCCAACGACCGAGCAACCGGTAGGACAAAGCTCCTTTAGATGGACAAACTCCTTCTCTTTCTGCCAAGATTCCGTGAGGAACATGAAATCCATATTTTTGCTGGTGAAGAGCTCGTTAAGAGCAAAAGATTTGTGGCAATAGAGCGCGCGTTGAGTAAGGAGATCCGAATTGAAGATGACAGATCGATGTCATCAACAGCTGATTGTCGGTGAACTGACTGCAAACACCTGGTGCGGCCACGTAGCCTCCGGCTACCCTGGTCTGTCAGTCGATGGTTCGGTAGAACAGTCACGAACGGCGGCGGCAAGTCCGTGGTCCCACCAGCAAGCCGCCAATCCAGATGAAGCTCTTGCCTGCCTGGTAAGAAGTAGAACGGGATAGATGTGTGATTCTATAAGTAAAACAAATGAAGAAACTAATTTAGTGAAAGTACAACAACAGTGCTAATATTACACATTAAGAAGCGCTAGTATAAACATATGCTAATAGCATGCGTACCAATAAATGACTTATTTCAGAAATCAAATGGCTTATTAGTGGGTCACTTGTTTCAGACCGACAAACGCAGTCCTAAAACACCTTCGTAATAATTTGCTCAACAATAGTCGCATATAGAATCACATTCGGAGTGCACACCAGAACGTATTACCCCTAGTATGCGGCTAGTGAATTTTGTTATAGTTAATTCTAATGCGACATTCAGTTTGGTTAGTATAAATTCAAAACACTATTTATCATCGTTCTACTTACTGGTTTCGGAACGCACACATGTATGGACAGCCTATAGCTCAATACTATTTACAATCGGCGTAAACATTAGCTTGTAACCATGTTAACAGCAAACTGTATCACAACTTGGCAGCCAGATACAAAGTTCTGTACATAGGGGGTCCACCGCAGCTAAGCACGGACCTCTTATCCCCACCTTGTCATGGTTTGTGAGGTGTGCGTGTGGTTTGGACTTTTCTTTGCGGCTCTCGTCCTGGGACGATATCAAATTCCTTGGCTATTGAATTCTTTACCCAGCTGGTTGATTGAGCTGGGGCGGTGCCTTCCCGGACTCTATATAAGTAGGAAGTCCAGCACGCCCCCTTCGCTAGAGTGTCTGTTTTTAGCTTCGCACTATAGCCAAAGATATCTGTAGTCAGGTTTTGTATGACTTTCTATCTTCTTATTACTGGAGTTTCTTCTCCCTTTTTCTATCTTGCTTTGCTTTCGTGGTTTGGACTATTATACGTCCTCTGGAAGTACGAATACTTTCGTTTGGTCTGTGTTATTCTCTGTGTTTGTACTGTGTCCGTGCTGCTCACTTTCTCTCTGGTCGTTGCACGTGCCCTCCTAATTCTACTGGCCATTACACGCCTGCCTACTAAGGGCTAGCCAATATACTATAATTCACTAAGATTCTATATTAGAAAATGCACGAGTCCTTCATCACAGTTTGTGAACACAACAGCTGAAGATACCTTTCCGTGGGGTTAAGGTGATTTATTTTTTCCGTGTCAATTTTGTCCTCTGTTCAGAGTTTCACCATTTCTCCCTGTGAAAGCCATTAAATAATTGCCCGACATCTGGCCAAATTAAATATAAGGTCACTACATTGGTATGTGTTGTAATTAATGGAAAGCAGATATTGTGAGCAGCCTTGATTAATTTTTTCATTCTGTTATTTGCATAGATTTTTGCTCTGTAGATTGAGTCATTAGTCATGCAATTAAGAGCGGTTCCCCGTAGCTCATTATTAAACACTGACTGCTCACTGCAAATGAAGTGGAGGCACAGGGATTGTATCACTCTATATGCTGATATCTACAGTGTGTGACTATCTCCCTTCGTTACTCTCACTGGGGCTCCTGTGCCTCTCCTGCCCTCGGAGGTGGGGAGTCACACAACACCACAGCCCTGTCTCCTCAGAACCCGAGCCTGGCCACACGCGGGAGCTGCAGACACACCCTCACACCCACCCTCCAACCGCCCACGCCCTCACGCCCACCCTCCGACTGCCCACACCCACACCCACCCTCCAACCGCCCACACCCTCACGCCCACCCTCCAACCGCCCACACCCTCACGCCCACCCTCCAACCGCCCCACACCCTCACGCCCACCCTCCGACTGCCCACACCCCTCACGCCCCACCCTCTAACCGCCCCACACCCCTCACACCCACCCTCCGACTGCCCACACCCTCACGCCCACCCTCAAACCGCCCACACCCTCACACTCACCCTCCGACTGCCCACACCCCACACCCCACCCTCCAACCGCCCACACCCTCACGCCCACCCTCCGACTGCCCACACCCTCACACCCACCCTCTAACCGCCCACACCCTCACACCCACCCTCCGACTGCCCACACCCTCACGCCCACCCTCCAACCGCCCCACACCCTCACGCCCACCCCTCCAACTGCCCACACCCTCACGCCCACCCTCTAACCGCCCACACCCTCACACCCACCCTCCGACTGCCCACACCCCTCACGCCCACCCTCTAACCGCCCACACCCTCACACTCACCCCTCCGACTGCCCACACCCTCACGCCCACCCTCTAACCGCCCACACCCTCACACTCACCCTCCGACTGCCCACACCCTCACGCCCACCCTCTAACCGCCCACACCCTCACACCCACCCTCCAACTGCCCACACCCTCACGCCCACCCTCCAACCGCCCACACCCTCACGCCCACCCTCTAACCGCCCACACCCTCACACCCACCCTCCGACTGCCCACACCCTCACGCCCACCCTCTAACCGCCCACACCCTCACACTCACCCTCCGACTGCCCACACCCTCACGCCCACCCTCTAACTGTCCACACCCTCACTCCCACCCTCCAACCGCCCACACCCTCACGCCCACCCTCTAACTGCCCACACCCTCACACCCACCCTCTAACCGCCCACGCCCTCATGCCCTCCCTCCGACTGCCCACACCCTCACGCCCACCGTCCGACTGCCCACACCCTCACGCCCTCCCTCAGACCGCCCACACCCTCACATCCATCCTCTAACTGCCCACACCCTCACACCCTCCCTCCGACTGCCCACACCCTCACGCCCACCCTCCGACTGCCCACACCGTCACGCCCACCCTCTAACCGCCCACACCCTCACGCCCACCCTCCAACCGCCCACACCCTCACGCCCACCCTCTAACTGCCCACACCCTCACTCCCACCGTCCGACTGCCCACACTCTCACGCCCTCCCTCAGACCGCCCACACCCTCACATCCATCCTCTAACTGCCCACACCCTCACGCCCACCCTCCGACTGCCCACACCCTCACGCCCACCCTCTAACCGCCCACACCCTCACGCCCACCCTCCAACTGCCCACACCCTCACGCCCACCCTCTAACCGCCCACACCCTCACGCCCACCCTCTAACCGCCCACACCCTCACGCCCACCCTCCAACTGCCCACACCCTCACGCCCACCCTCTAACCGCCCACACCCTCACATCCATCCTCTAACTGCCCACACCCTCACGCCAATCCTCAACCACCCACACCCTCACGTCCATCCTCTAACCGCCAACACCCTCACGCCCACCCTCCGACTGACCACACCCTCACGCCCTCCCTCCGACCGCCCACACCCTCACGCCAAGCGTCCGACTGCCCACACCCTCACGCCCACCCTCTAACCGCCCACACCCTCACGCCCTCCCTCCAACCGCCCATACTGTCACGCCCATCTTCTAACCATCCACACCCTCACGCCCACCCTCCGACTGCCCACACCGTCACGCCCACCCTCTAACCGCCCACACCCTCACACCCACCCCCGACTGCCCACACCGTCACGCCCACCCTCTAACCGCCCACACCCGTACGCCCTTCCTCCGACCGCCCACACCCTCACGCCCACCCTCCAACTGCCCACACCCTCTAACCGCCCACACCCTCACGCCCACCCTCAACCACCCACACCCTCATGCCCACCCTCCAACCACCTACCACCAACACCATCTTCACCCCTTCACCTACTATTTTATTATTGTTATCTACTTGCGTCATACACACCGGTATAATCATGTTTATTTGCATTATTGGCATCTAATCCATTTACTTGACTTTTTAATCTAAGACTCATTAACATCACGTTTCCCAGCTCACAGAGGATGGGCTTCCCCACTATAGTCGGGTTCCTCCTGAGATTTCTTCCCTCTGGGGAGTTTTTTTCTCACCGCTGTTTGAGGATTTTTTTAATTTGCTTTTGGGAACTTTGGCCAGGCATTTGGCTACTGCTATTCTGTAAAGCGTCTCTTCAGCAGCTTTCTAGAAAGCACTATACGGATAACACTGAACTGAACTGAAGTCAGGCAGCTCCCTTCGTACCTCTGTCTCTGAGTGAACTGTCTATTAAACCAAATAAAATGTGATGTGACAGCTGTAGGTAAAATGGATGGCTGGAATGTCATCGATCTCTTTTGACTTAATTTAGGCTTTTGGAAGCAGAAGAACATCTCACAGCCCTGGATAGGATACAGGGACACAGTCATAGGCGTAGGAACCGGAGGGGACGGGGGGGACGTGTCCCCTCCAGTATTGGAGAGAGGCGCATTTGTCCCACCCAAAAATTATACCGCGGAAGAGAAAAATATTTGATTTTGAAATTTTTTACTTACATGCTTTTATTTTGAAAGCCCTACACGGCGTCATGTCACTGGCTCGCCCCCTCCCTCACCGGCCCTGAGAGTGTTTGGGAGGCGGGAGACAGCAGCAGTTGACAGCAGGCGGTCTGATGACAGAAACTCTTTTCATTATTTCCACAGTACTATAAGGGTCAACGAATGTTAATTAAACTTGTTCGCTAGTTTCAACTAGCGAACTAAACCTAGTTTCTGTCACATGTTGGTTAGTAATCGGGTTGCTAGCAGTAGTAGCTAAGTATAAGCCAGGTGGATATGTCAAATTATAAGGTGAATTTCAGTGGAGAAATCCGGCGAAGGTTCCATTATTAATTAATTTTTTTATATGCAGGAACCACAGCAGTAAGCTAGAGAAACAGAGCAAGCTGTTGGGGATACAGGTGTATCAGGGCTGCAGGTGAGGTCATAATTATGACTTGTTCTGTGGAATTATAGGGAAAGCATTAAAGTTAGTCTCATGGTGTTCCGCAAATATAACCTTTGAAAGTCAAAATATCCGAACCAACTTTGGCTCAGAGGGGGAAATGAAAGAAACACGTAATCGTAAATCTAACATGATCCAGTCCGATTAACGCTGGGTTTGCAGCTTGTCCAATTCATAGTCGGTGGTCCATTTTGAGGTGTTTATGGCGGCTGCAATTGCGTCACCGCATATTAAGATGCATAATAGAGAGGATTGAGAGCTGGCTTGCTAACGTAGTTATATATCCACTCACTTGGTATAAATGTCCAGCTTACTAGATCTGAGCGGGTTTCATGAGTGCGCTGAGATGGTTTGCAGCTGTCAGTTAAGGTTGTGGCAAGTTTATGTATGTGGCATCTTTGTATGAAAATTTTGGAGGCACCTTGCGTAGCCTAATTAAAAAAACGAAGAAACACTCATTCGATGATCTCCGTATACAGTAAAGGCAGTATCTGCCCTCAGATTTACTAAAAATTTTCCAGCTCACGCGCTATGCGCGCTCACATCACATACGTGTCCCTCCCAATTTTCACATTAAAGGGCATTTAAAGTCGATCCTCATACGGGACGATGAATGTCCAATGTTTACAAACAAATCACTTGCTTTTGTTGACATCTTGCATTGTCACATGACCAGTTTCATTCATATAAACCACTGTTTTGTGTACAAGCGTAGATAATCCTTCTATTTCGGTTCGTTTGCGCAGGTGCAGCTCGCTGATTGGCCGATAAACAAAAACAATGGGAATCGACTTTAGATGCCCTTTAAACCAACACCCTTGGTCCCCCCCAATGTTAAACTCATTCCTACGCCCTTGGACCCAGTATCCAATTTTTCAGTCCCCACCTAACACACATAAAATGCCCGTCTTTACAGTGCAGTTTCATTATGACTGGAGGAGGATATGAGCTTGTCTTTAAACATGGTTCTTGCAACACGAGTATAAGGTCTGAAGAAATGGCCTGTTTGTCGGGTTCAGTCACTGTTTGCTATTTATAGGCTATATTCCCGACTGCTGCTTTGTTACATTACATTTAAAAATGTCTTCCGTACTTATACATGCTGGGTAATAATCTAACCTGTCCCCTGTCCCTGCTCAGCTCAGTGGCTATGTCACCTCACGGCAGGAAGTTCGTTGGTCTGAATCCGGCCGGGGGGCTATCCTTGCTCTCCATGTGTTTGAGGGGTTTCCCCGGGTTTCTCTAACGCAACGCGCTGGTCCTCAAATCACAGCCCACGAGGTCCGAGAACGGCTGGTTTTCCGCCCTCCCTTTACCTGGGAGTCAGGTGTTAACACAGTCTGGCCAATCAGAGGCACTAACTGTACATTTACTTGCCGGGGATAACAGAAAACCTGGGCTGGATTTGGATTTGAGGATCCCTGCTCTAACAGAACACAGATGTGGATGAGAGGCTAACGGGACACTTTGTTTTTCCTGTGATTGGCCGGCAGTCCCAACTGTGTCCCGGCCTCTCGCCCTGTATACACTGGGCTCCAGTCAGGGCTGAGCGGGAATGAAGAGACAAGATTCATGAATGTAGATATTTCTCCTAACGTGTCAGTCGTGCTAAAGCACAAATATTTCTCACCATAGTGACCCTATTATATTCATAAGTCTGTTGGTATCTTTGACCTTGTCTTGTGGCATCCCCTCAGAACAGCAATGTTGAGAGTATTGAGACTAAAAAATGCAAACCTATATCTGTAAAACATCTGTAACAGCACTGAATTATCTCAGGCATAACCTTGGTGCTGTTACACTGGATAGGATAAACCGGTGTTTCTTGAATATCCAGCTGCCAATTATATAGAAATCAAAAACCTGAACAGGAAATGACCTGCCCTGTCACCGTTAACCTAATTACATCACAGCATAGGCCAGTGCTATTATCCAACCTCAGTAAGTTTCTCTACAATATTACTGTAGCTCTACAGTAAGCCACAATATTACTGTCGTTCTACAGTAAGCCACAATATTGCTGTAGTTCTCAATGAAACACAAATCAATCTTCACACTAGTATAATCTATGAGCACATGCATAAAATGCATGTTCTTAAAATGCTTGCATGCCTAATTAAAAGCATTAACATTCAAATCAAGAGCTCATTAGATGTGAACCCCAGCACCATCATTAAAACATAACTGAATGCATATCAATAACCTGCAAAGCAATAAAACACACATTTCAGCCTAACTGAACAATCTTTATCATAACACCCTCTGAGGAAAACCCCAGTGATGAACAATGATTATTTCCATCATCTACAATAATATTTTTATTATTGGGCATATGTTCAAGTGTTTCCGAGCTAACCAACAGCCGCAGGCTACGATATGTTCTCACCATCTCAATCAATTCACTGTTGAACATGCTAAGAGAATCATTAGCTGCACAAATGTATTTTTGTTAGCCTAATGAAAACGCCATTCGCGGTGACAAGGCGGTAATGCATTATCGGCAATTAGGAATATGACAGCGCGCATTAGCAGCTGATGTGTTTACTCTCTGCCGTTAATTATCGGAAGCAGGCTGCATGTTCATTTCCACGACATCCTTCCTGACTCGAAATGGTAAATGGACTGCATTTATATAGCGCCTTTCTAGTCAGATGACACAAAGCGCTGTACAATTAAGCCTCTCATTCACCCTGATGGCGGAGGCTGCCATGCAAGGTGCCAGCCTGCACATCAGGAGTAGTGGGGGGTTCAGTGTCTTGCTCAAGGACACTTCGACACGTTCTCTGAAGGAGCCAGGGATCGAACCAGGAACCTTCCGATTCCTAGCCTAGCCGCTCTACCTCCTTTTAATTTGAAATAAGTGAAAGAACATGAGGCAGGGAACTCAAGACAGAGTCTACATCAGCTCACCCCAGTGGAGTACGCAATTGGCTCGTCTGCATGGGCCGAAACGCACCAATCAGGGAGTTGCAACAACACACAGTAATACTGCGATTTATTTAAGGATAGTCAAGCTCACTCACTGTCACGTCCTGTGCTTCTGTTACACCCACTGCGTTTCTGGCTGTTCGAGGTTGTTTGAGTTTTGTCTCATTGATTGATTTTAATCATTCAGTCATTGTCTTCTTACCTTCCCAATCTCTCTGTGTATTTCTCGCACCTGTTTCTCATTGTTACTCATTGTTTCTGTATTTTAGTTTGAGACTGTCTTCATGTGGTTCCCAGTTTGTCTCGCCGTGCTCCAGCCTGCTCTCTCGCATTTTTCTCGCACCCTGGGTTTCCTTGGTCCTTGCTCTTGCCTCGGCCCTGTGTGTTTGTGAGTGTCGCCCTGGCCTTGTGTTTGCCGTGCTCTGCCTCCAGATTCCTGTCCTCTCTGCTCCTGTTCTCACCTGGACTGATCCTCTGCTGTCGACCCCAGCCCCTGCTTGCCCTCCCGAATTCTGATCACTGCTCCCCGACTCGTGCCTGTTCCTGGACTCCACACAACCTTTCCTGCATCGCTCTGTCGGTTCTTGACCCTAGACTGCTGCTTTTGTTTTTTGTGAAAACTTGCCTCTGCTACTTTAGCCCTGTCCACATGTATACGGATCGAGAACCTAGAATTTTCTATGCGTTGGGGCCTCTTGTCCCAAAGTCATTTTTAAAAACTTTTTTTCAAAAAGCCTTCTAAAGCGAAGGTTTTTTTTTAAATGCCAGTTTCTCTGTATCTGTGTGGACATGGAAAACAGTGATGTCACAGCTCATTTCTCTGGTATTAAACTAACAAATGTACACACTATCGCCACTTACCGGCCGGGAATACTTGATCTGTGCGTTTGCAGTCATTTTTGCGTTCGCGCATCGATGCAGATATTTTGTAAAACAAGGTTGCGTGGACACATTTTTTGTAATGAAGGGGCAAAATGTCCTTTTTAAAAAAATACCTGTGTACAGTACATGTGGACAGGGCCATAGTTCCCTGCTCGCGCACAAGGTGAGAGGTTGTTTTTACTGCCTCAGGGTGAGCAACTCCGAGGTTCGGCTCCAGGCGTAATTATGGCTGTTCAGTATGCAGCCGTGGCCCCAGAGGGGAGCAGAACAGAGCCCTCCGCCAAAGTTCATCTCACTACATCTTCATAACAATAAAGAACATCAACCAAATCGAGAGTTTACCCAACCAAAATTATACCATCCATTGTTGTTCCTCAGTAAAATATTGTGGATGTGAGATTCCGTCTATTTCTAGCAAACAGTTCCCAAGAAATTATGGGGGATAAGGCTCCCACAAAATAGCTGCATATATAAAGGTTTGTGTGCGTGTGTATGCGCGCGCGTGTGTGTGTTTAGGGCTCGACACAATTTATTTAGTCGGAGATGCTCTGCAAACTTCTGCTTTTTTTCTCCTTTGGTCTTATTCACCTGTTACTTGGCTTAATAATTGCAATTATGAGTCTAACGTCTGCGTATGAGGAACAGAGGTGACCTGAAACAGCAGAGGTGTAAATGCAGGTAGTGAAAGCTGAAGTCCTCCTCGGTAAACTGCTCTCAGCTCATGGATGTGCTCATTAGCTCACATCTTCGATCAGGAAGTGCGTCTGATGGGATGAATCAGCTGGCTGAGTTCAGTGTTGGATGAAACACACAACAGAACTTTCACTCTCTGACTTCACTCATCTGCTGAAAGGTCCCAGTAAACCAGGGGTAGGGAGCCCAGCGCCTGGAGGGCTATAGCCCCGCATGTTTTAGGTGTCTCTTTTCTCCAGCACACCTGATAGGCCTTGTTAGCAAGCATCTGTCTCCTTATCAAGCCCTTGGCAATCGTTTGAATCAGGTGTGTCAGAGCAGAGGGGCATCTGTAACACACAGGGCTGAGGCTCTCCAGGAGCAGGGCTCCCTACCTCTTCTGAAAACCTCACCCAGGGCACAGTCTCTCCAGTCTCCTCTTTATAAATCCTTCTCCTCTTTACTTCCACTTTACTACTTAGCTCCACCCATCCAGGGAAACAAGAAAAAAGGACATGCATACAAGAGCTGTGTTCGAATAGTATTTTTTATTTAGGATATTTTCTAATTAGTGGGCAAGCTGGAAGCTTGCACATTCATGTTATTCCCACTCTTTATTTCTTTCTTCCTTCCTTCCTTCCTTTATTCTCCAATTTTTGTGCTAATTACTCCTACATGCTTTCACCTAGAAACTTCATTCAAACTTTAAAAAATTCAGCTTGTTCTGAATTATGTTGCTCATGTTCATCTTCTTGATATCTTTCATACTTTTTGAGTTATTATTTTTTATTTCAATATGTTTGTTCCATAGGAAACAATGAAAGGTTTTTCAAAATGTAGCTATTTTCAGCTATTTTTTACTCTTTCATACTTTTAGCTAGAAACGTCATTCAAACTGGAAAATGTTATGTTTAGCTTGTATAATTTCTTTACCGTTCAACTTTTTTGTAACTTCCATAATTTTTTAAAATTTGTTTTACAATAAATTTTGGGGATTTAGAGTGTGGTGACATCACGGTTAGAGTGGCGAACAACTGCAAAACCATCAAGAAGTCTTCTCTTAAACTTGCTCTAGCTCCCACAGTTTTCACTCCACATAAATCTTTTTATATCCAAGGTGTAGCAAATGTTGTGCTGGTCACGAAAATGTAACTATGGAAGCTATTGGACAAACGGTTTTGGCTGTATGAGCCAAAAAGCGACGGGAACGCTCACCGAAACTCCATTAACTCCAATGTTAAATAAGACAAGAAAATTCCGGTTGCGAAGCTGAAATGTAAATTTTTCTAACTTGCTCGTAGTCCCACATTTTTGGCACTGCACACACAATTTTGACAAATTTTGCTCAGCAGGGTCTCCTCTTTAATATGGTACCTCAATTTCGTAGATTGGACTTACTATCTTTGAGGTAGAAGTACGAGTATGTAAGAAACGCCTTAGCTAAAATCTCCGCTGGACCAAATGCTTAAAGCTCAAAGGGCTGAGGGAGTCGGCGAAATGGATACAGATCATTTGCCGTTCGATTCTGCCCTCTGCTGGACTTTTACAGCATCATCATTGTTTGTATTAAGATAGATACAACTGAAAGTCGAATATAATTCTGCGTCAAACTCAGTGAAAGAATTTTCGGTATCGTAGTTGGTACAGTCGCTCAAACCAGCTCCAAGGGAGCACATTGACCGCAGCAAAGACAGGCCTTTTTTTTTTTTTTTTTTTTTTGCAAGGCACGTCCATGAGAACACGTTACAGTAAAAATTGCAAAGCAGAAAAAAATTGCTTGAGCTCCTATTCCGGCATATACCAGCAACTGTTCGCACTAGCTAAATATATTTACAATCATATCTAAAACAGGCAAAATATTGGTCTCAAAACAGAGCTTATTAAGTGCAAGTTGAAAGTGAAGTCCCCAGTCGCTTTACATTACTTTTACCTGCGTTTGAAAATAGCCAGGTTTAAGGCCGGAGTAAGCAGTGGCCCCTAGTCATATGGCTTTCTATAATGGATTAATTCTGCCATCTAACGTTACAATTATTATTATTTTTATTATTTATTTATTTATTTATTACATTATCGCTTGACTCTTGGAACACATAAGACCGATCACTTTACGGAAATTTTTATTGATAAATAATGACACCCCAATTTACAGGGCTGCTCCTCGTTGTTCTGATCATCTGACCTAGCTACACTGTTATATACTGGCACCTTTTTTGCCAGTTATTTCAGCTGTAATTTTACAATCAGTTTATTACCAATGTTCCGTGTATGTTAACTGTAAACCACGGTTAAGTCCGTGCAGGACTCTACATACAGTAAAAATAACAAGGGGACAATGCGTTAATTTAAAGTCAGTCAATTTATGACAGTGTATGCTCACGTTACCTCAAATAAATTGATTTAATCATTTATATGCCTGTTAATGACATCGCACAAAATATTTATTAGGCTTGATGATTTTGTTGCTATTAACCTTTCTTCAATTTAAAATGTGCTTTTAATTTTAAAAGAAGTTTCTGGCTTTTTATTGGCTGAAAAATGAATGATCTAGTTGAAAATCGGAAAACATATAGCCTAGCCTTGTTAGTGTGTTTTTTTAATGTCGCGCTTGAATAATTTCCATAATCTTAAGCTATATGTGTAAATATATAGGTGCAATTTTGCAAAAAATAAATATTGTGTGAGAACGAAGTCGCTTTCTTAATTAAACCGCATATTTTTTTGTTAACATTTCAGTAGGAACCGGCATTAATTTATCTCGAAGAAATATGAAATTGGTACGATGTGTGGTAACGTTGCATCTTGGGGAGGTCTTCCTTACTAAGTGGGTTCCTTTGGAAACAGCCAGGAAATTCACTTTATGCCTCCCATCAGATAGGCGATGAATTTACACCTGGGCTGTATCTGAATAGTTAAAAAATTACGTCCTATTGCCTAATTCCTAACCACTTTTCTTCAACTTCTGTGTAAAACGTCATGAGGTAAAGGAAAGGTGTAAAGGGGATGCTTTTACAGCTTAGGAAGAGAACTGTGCGAATAAAAGAATCCGAATGCAGACTAGGCACAGTGATCACCCGCCTCCTGCCCGTCATGTTTGTTTGTTTTCGTGATTGGCCGGATGGACGGTCATCAAGGAATTGCAGGATAGCATTTCCTTCTTTCTTTTCAAAAAGGATGGTTCAGTGTACCCTATGCTGAAGGTGATAAATTAGGAAGCATCGTAGCACCTTTCCTTTACATTTAAAGAAACCGAACACACTTATCATGGCTGCCACGTAAATACTTCTGGATCGTTTTCTAGGAGTTAGGAACTTTCCTAAGCTAAAAAGACTATCCGGACGCAGCCCTGGTTTTCATGAATATTGTTTACTACCAGCTGGTGTAGTGGTCTTAAAGTTATGCCTCTACGATCGCGGACATGGGCTGCGTCCGAATAGTCAAAAAATTATGGCCTATCCACTAATCCCTAACCACTTTTCTTTAACCTTTGCGGAAAACGTCATAAGGTAAATGAAAGGTGTTTAAGGGAATTCCTAACAGCTTAGGGAGACAACCTCGCTAATTAGAGAATCCGAATGCACTTACACTAAGCAACGTGATCATGAATCCCCTGCCCATCATATACGTTTCTTTACGCGATTGGTCGGATGAGTGGTCACCGCTTTAAAAATTGCTGCTGCGCAGAATTGCGGGATAGTGTTACCTCCTTTCTTTTAGAAAAGGATGGTTCTGTGTACCCTATGCTAAAGGTGGTATATTTGGAAGAACTGAGACACCTTTATTTAACATTTAAAGAATTCGAATACACTTATCATGGCTGCCACGTTATTATTTCCGGATCATTTTTTAGGAGTTAGGTTCTTTCCTAGGCAAAAAAGACTATTTGGACGCAGCCCAAGCTTCAAGTCAGGCGTAAGTCCAGTAGGTGCGTGCGACCGGCCCCAGCATATTGGTTCATCCCTCCTGCTGAATTTCTGCTGTTTATACTCCAATATGATAAGTGTTTGTGGCACATATGAGGTTCTTTGCTCCAACAAAATATTCAGAATAATTTTGTTTCTTTCTAAATATTCATGCAACATAAAATGTTGCTATTCATGTTTACCTTTATTATGTACAGTCAAGTAGCTGACAAGTATAAATAGTCCACTGTCTAAATGGCAGTTTTTTTTATCTGTCACAATGATCTCAATTGCAGGCGTAGCATTTGCATTTGAATCTTTCAAAGCGTCGATACAGTACTACTTGAAGCACTTCAACCCCTTTACTTTCTTTTATGTACAAAACCACTTTAACTAGTATTTCCCTCTGGCATTTTCATACCTTTTAAATTGTGGAGATTCTTCTCAATTTTTGTTTTGTTTTGTTTTTATATATCACAGTTAAAGGACAAAATATACTACTGTCATAAATAATTTTCATTTTCAGAAGCTTTAAACTAATTTTTAGCGGCTTAAACCTTACATTTTCAACAACTTGAACCTCGCATTATCGACAGCTTCCGGCTTGCCCACACAGTTTCCTCTGGAACTGCACTTTTCTAGTTCCTTGGAAATGATCCGGAAGCATGCAGGTGGCAGTTATGGTGAGTGCTGCCGAATTCTCTGAATGTTGAGGAAAGGTGCTTCGGTGCTTCCTGACGTACAGTACTGTGTAAATGTCTTAGGCACCCTGTATTTTTTTTAAATTTTATATTTGTATTAGATGTTAATTTTTTGTTTTCCACATCAGAGTTGCTGAAAATAAAAAGTAAATTTGAAATTCCTACATCTAATTTTAAAAAAAATGTTAATTAATAAATGTTTGTATTTCATTGAAAAACAGTTGATACAGATAATATAGTCTTGACAGAGCCCTGATGTCAGCATCATCATAGCTGTCTGTAGTTTCTTGGAGGGACAGACTCAAGTGAGACAGTCAGTCTGCAGAGAACAGTGGCAGGTTTTCCACTCTGCTTGGAACTAGCAAAAAGCTAATCATCTTATAAAACTATTTCACAATAGGACGGTGTCCCAAATTTTTTGGCAAATATTGGTTTAGTTTTTAACAGTTTACAGCTCTGTTTAGTACAATTCTCAGTCATTAGAAGCATTAAATTTCATCATTTTTGCAAGCATATTTGCTCTATGGAATTGCTTTTAATGTGCCTACATCTTTTGCACAGTAATGTATGTCCCTTAGCATAGGGTACACTGCACTATCCTTTATGAAAAGAAAGGGGACACCAACATCCCACAATTCCTTTGTGGCAGCAATAATTAAAGCGACACACCATTTATCCAGCCATTTACGAAAACCAACGGGCATGACGAGCAAGGAATGTAAGATCACATTGCCTTGCGTAAGTGTAAGTGTTTGTCGCTTACAAGTTGAAAGTGGTAATTTGCATTTGAGTTGTCCTTCTGGGAGAAGCATGGTCTCACGTCATCGAGTGGCTTCATTGTCATGACAACTGCATTTTCAGTTTGCAACATTCAAGAGTTTTCATAGCTCAAATTGTAAACATTTCCAAACAACTAATTCTGGGTTTCATTTGTATGTTGAACTGATGCCCAAACATCATTAAAATAACTTTCTCAATTGTTTTTTTTTTTCAATTTCACATACATATTTTGTACTATTCAGCCTGTGCACTGATGGCATTTACGTCATCTGGGATGAGTCAGTGCCACCCAATTTCTCAAAAGAGCAACGAACTTTCCTCACAAACCGACATGAACTGGAAACAGTTTGGCAGGTGACCATCACACGGGCCATCCAAATTATGCATTTCATGAAGGAGAGGAGGCAATAAGCTCCTTTGTCGCTTCCGTTCAGGAAGGAAACACAGGACCAACCTAAGAAGAAAGGAAAGAGCAAATATGGACCACAATCCTTTGCAGCTATAGCAACTGAAAATGTTATTCGGTTCCGAAGACTTCCTCTAAATTGCAAAGGCTATCTTTGGTGACAAGCGCATGATGTATTGAAGGAAAAGGACATCTCATTTCTCTCAAACATGCGCAAGGTACCATTAAAATTTTCCTGCAACTTTCCCATCACCCATGTGACATTTTTTGCGAGGTCAAGGAAAAGAGATGAGGAAAGGAAAAAAGCCGCATATGTAAGAGAACTCGATGCCCCTCCCCTCTGGCACTCCAATTCCTGGCTACCTGCCCTCAGCTAATTATTCAGTTATCCCTCTGTTCTTTTCAGTAAACAATATCACCTGTTACTTTTTATTTAATCTTTCTTATTTAAAGCCTAGTTTCACCCGTCATGGGCAGGTAGTCTTAGTCTGTTCCCCTCTTTGTTTAGTGCACTCCCTTTCCAGTCCTCCTTTAAGTTTTGTATTTGTTTTTGTTATTGTTCATATTCTTTAATAAAAACCCGCACCCCAGCATTTGGGTCCTTGCCCTGGCGCCCTATTAACATCATTAGGTTCCAGGGCGTGACAGTGGCTTTAAGAGGTTCGAATTTCTGATCGTGGAAATCTTTTGCACTCTGCCACATTACGTAGAAGTCAGACATCCACACTCTCCAAATTTCCCACTTCTAATCGATTGCATCATTCCATATAAGCGTGACTGATGGAGGGAGGTAAATTCACGTCATGAATCTACATGACACAAAAATGCTTCTAAAAGGGATGGCCTTGATATTCCTTAACTTACCTTCGGTTCACTTTGTTCCAAACTCATGTACTGGATTATAATCCCTTTAGTCATGATGCAGCTCGATCGATTTTCAGGTCAGGGTACGGGGAGGAGAGATGGCTATAGGGGAATGAGATGAGCTCCCTTTGCCCTTTATACAGGCATTTTACCCATAATCCCCTTCTTCCCCAGCCTCTGATAACACCAGTGCTTCTCACTCCCTCATGACTGCAAGGGCAGCCAGTCTGCTGTGGCAATACAGCGTCCTTAGCTCACCCAGGAACAAACATGGCGTGCCCGGCCTGCACTGCTCTTGGCCAGAGTAGGCCAGTGCTGTATATTGGGCGAAACAGCTGGGTTTTATAACTTTTTTCAAGTATTTTTATGTTCTAGCTCTTTGATTGCTATGCTGGTGCTTCCTGTTCTGGTGCTTTATGTGCTATACCTTGATTTCATGGACTGTTTTTGTGTTTTAGTAGGTTTTGGGAGGATGGGGGGGGGAGTTTGGGGACGGAGCAGTGAGGCATATAAAACGAAAATATTTTTCATGCCATAAAAAAATACCGCAAAGAAAACCTGTGGAATTTCAACCGTAGGACGAGGTCCAGCGAGGTCAGGGAGGAACAGGAAGAGTCCTTATTTTCACTGTGACTCAGAGCTGTTTGTGCCTCAGCCAATGAGCTGCCAGGGCCGGAGCATGCACTGCGAGTTATTGTGCCAGTAGCAGTATTGCACAGTGATTGCACAAGGCGCGGTCAATCAGGTGCGACGATGCGCGTGAATGTCCGTCTGCAGTTTGGAGATTTCCTCACTCAGGAGTTACTAGAGCCAAACCCTCCACATTCTAAGAATAACGTCTGCTGGGAGTTAGAGTCACAGCCTCTGTGATGCTCTCCCATTGGTTGTGCTGAAGACCCAGAGATCTCAGTTCGGGCCATAAGCGTACATCTATCTCCTCGGCTCGGACTTTATCAGAGTGTAATTTCAACACGGTTCCCTGACAGTATGCCCTGTCATTTGAGGGTATATGTACATCCACACGGACTGAAACCTGTCGGAATTAAATGCATCAAAGATTATAATGCTGTCCAAGTACATAGGGATCTGACTGTGAGCATACAAACACAAACACATGCAGTATTTAGTGCATGTGCTGTATAGCTGTGAATTATAGCTGTGAATTTTGGGCTGTTTTTTTTGTTGCTCCAGACCAGAGCCAGATAGATCAGCTACTCCTCATTATCCCCTGCTTTTTAAAGCCATCAATAAAGTTTATGCAGCCTTTTCCTCTTGATGCATTTTACGAAAGCGCAGAGCATCAAAACTATATTTTACCATCTCACAATGTCTGATCTTTTCCATAGAACTGCAGCAGGAAGCTGAAAAAGTGTATAAACCACGATATCTCCCTTATAAACTATGCAGCTGAAAACGAACTCGCCTTGTGAATGTTTTTAGAAAGATGCAGGGCATTTAAAGCTTCCACTGTGTTGTAAAATGGTCATCTGTTGGACTTAATTATATGCTCTAACTCCATAAGCTGTGAATTTCGATGGGAACTATAGGCCTGCATGTTTTCTTGGCCATCTAGAGTCTCCAGACCCAAGCTGAACCAGTCAAATCGGGGACGATTTAAAATCCGTGGAGGTCACTGGAGTTATTTTACTTAGAGCAAGCCCCACCCTGAAATAACAAGCTTTACGTCACATTGTCAGCTCCCCCTATAAAATCCACACACGGCTGTCATATTCTCTTTCATTTGTGTCACATTTTTAAACTTCTTGCCTCCTTCTTTGGGAATTCTTGCAAAACAATCAGAGAGTTATTTCTGTTTTTACAAGTTATTGAGCTGGCGAATCGTCTCTCAGCCAAAGCAGTTCATTCCGATGGAATACCCAACACAACCTCGCTATATAAAGTTTTTTTGTTAATTCTTATCACAATCTCACTGATCATTCCCAGAAGTTTGCTGCCCCGAGCTCCGATGCTGGAGGTGGGCGATGCAGATCAAAGCGTCGAAGGACGCCATTATGAGAGGTTATGAAAACAAGTGAGACTGCTGCTTCAGGATCAAAGCCGGCAGGGCCATTCAGTCCAAGTGCTGCTCAATTTATTGAGACCAACTAAAGGCCAAATGAATCACAACTCAATATCGGTGGTACTTTCTATTGCAAACCACTGAAAAACATGCCTCCGAGTTAAATTTAAATGGTGTGAATTATTACAGAGAGTCTAGCACCACTGAATGAGGGCTTTTCTCTTTCCCCAGGCCTGGTGTCTCATTGTACCGTTATGTTTAGTTCAGTAAACATCAGAGACATGCCGACTCGGTTGGCACGTAGAGACTCCAATCACTACAATAAAAATAGAAAGTTAGAAGTTAAATTAGTGGAAAACTTACTGCATGGGTCTAAAGTGTGATTGTAGAATGCAGTGTAGAATAACTGGGCTGTTTGATGCACTGCCAGCTGATACTGATGTCAAGCATGATGGCTATCATCCTGCGTGGCCTTTTGGAAATAATTTACTACATAAGTAATCAGTAATGAACTGTGTCATTTTGCTCAAAGGGTTCATATTATATCACTGATTACCTGAGTTTAATTTTAACTTTTGATCGTACGGCGTTGGAGACACGCAGACTTTGTGGCTGGGGTATGTTTGAGTCAAATACTGTGGAACACGAACGCATTGTGTTGGCGCACTCAAGCAGCAATGACAGGCCCTTCTGTGCACACGATCCACCGCGTGTGACTGCATGACATGACACAGTTTCACAATCTTTAAATTCACTCTTACCTGCCACTGTGAAGCAAAACCCTGCACCCGCCGTGGGGGGTGCGGGTCGACAGGGCACACGTTCTACAGAGAGCAACTGCAGAGGGTACTTGAGTTTCCTTGTTCTAGAATAAGAGTCCTTCAGAAGGTCATTCGCTCCGTGCTCCTTCATGGACCATGAGGCAGGCTGGACTGTCATTAAAGATGGCAGATCTTGACTGAGTCCTGGGATTGTGGAGGAAGAAGGAGAAAAGGGTGAAAAAAGTGATTAGAGAGGGCCTGTTGACAAGGTGCATGTGATTATCAGAGAGGGGTCTCCCATGCGTCATGTGTGTAACACACTTCTCCTCTCTCCGGCAATTCATCCTCTTCCTTTGTTATTCATTTCCCTCCTCATTCACCTCCCATCACATACACTTCTTTCCTCATCCACTGCATAGTGCAGTTAGACCTTGACCTATACAGTATGTTGTAATTCAGTCGCCTGAATTTCAGAGAAATCATTCTCAAATCAGAGAGATCATTAAAGAGGATGTTACTGGCACATAACTCATTAGAAATTATTTTTTCAATAAATTCAAACTCCATGTGTTAATACACAATAAAATGTACATTAAGTACAAGAATTACCACAAAAAAATAAAATCTTGGATTGTTTTTGCACAAAGTGTTCTTAAGCAGATTAGACATTGAATGTTTTGGAAATTGTTCTGACAATTACATTTTTTCCACACACTAAACTCACTAAAACTGCAAGCAAAGCAAACACCATTTTTTAAAAGGATTTTTTGCTGACAATTTTTATGTATTTTTGATGTCAACTGCTGCTGTGGTCTATGCGTTGCCTATTGTGGTTACACACTCACTCATGCACACATTCACTCACATATTCACTCACTCATCAACTCACTCACACACTTACCCATTAACTCACTCACACACTCACTCTTGCACATTTAGTTGGGTGCATGTGTATTCCGTCCTGTAGGTCTGCGCGGTTTTGTGTTTGATTTTTTTTAGTGAAGACTGCGACAGGTATTTCATACAGTTCATGTGGTCTCCGTGAGGTGTGTTTCATAGAACTGAGTGTAACTGCTGTGTGTGTGTGTGTGTGTATGAGAGGTTAACATTACACCCCTGACTTGTGAAATTCCTCCAAGGCTTGTCCGACAGTGTTGGTTTGTGTGTCATATTTATTGTATGCATATATAGTATTAGCGCTATTTTAAGCTTCTGAAAACTGGCCTTGATATGCTAGTTATATAACTGCAACACGAGAGCAAACTCCACTGCCATTTTATTTCTGTGTCAAAGATAACCATACCTTGCATTATCTGCGGTGCATCATGGATGCTTATTTAAAATTAATATTCGCACATGAGAGCAGGTTACCTTCATCTATGGAACCTCATTCAGGGTTTCTGATATGTTTTTTTAATGAACACAGTGTAAAGGCTGTGTCCTTACCACAGAGACCTGGGTCCGATTCCGGCTCGGGTTGTTTGCTGCGTGTCTTCCCCCATTCTTCTCCCCAACTTTCCTGTCTCTCTACACTGTATAACTGTCAAATAAAGGAAAAATTCCCAAAAAATATCTTTTAAAAAAAAAAAAAGGGCGCCAGGGCAAGGAGTGGAGCTGAGGACCCATGCGCAGGGACATGGATTTTATTAAATAAAGACTGAGGGTATAACAAAATAAACACCAAACTTGTGGGAGAACTGAAAGGGAGCACACACAACAAAAAGGGGAGCTGCCGGATAGCTCACTCGGTTAAAGCACCGCATTGCGGAGCAAAAGTGACTATCATGGCGCGGGTTCGAGCCCCGGTCGTACCAACCAGCAGTGGTCAGTAGCTTTTTCAGAAGTAGCGTACTATTGGTCATTGCGCTACAGGGATGCAAATTGGGAAGGGACTGCTTCATTGTTCATTGCTCAAGCGTCTCCTGTTGGCCAGCCAGGCGCTCGTCAGGAAGATTCTAAGCTTGCTCATGTTCGGGTATCCTCCGCCCTCGTTCTGAACTTGTGAGGATTCAACCAATGAGTGTAAAGAAGCAGTAGTTGATGGGCACGTGCTTTGGAGAAGAGCCGTGAGCTGTCCCTCTCTCCTGAATTAGCAACAAGGTGTCGCATGTGAGCAAGTGTTGTACATAGTATGACAAAACAACAAAAAGAGGGAACAGACTGTGGCTACCTGCCCGTGTGAGGAGAAACTAAGCTTTGAATAAAACAGGGAGTCTTAATAAGCTGAAAGGGAACAGGTGTTAATCACTGAGTTAGGGCCTGAGTTATTGTATGTATGTACTTTCTTGTATGTCATGGCTTTATTATTTTTCATTCCTGTTAATGCATTTGCTATGTTTATTCAGCGGATTTATGCATTAACTCCTTTCCTTCCTTTCACCTGCCACTCTCCAGTCTTTCCGTTCTCATTCCCTCGCTCACGTACTCGCCCCCCTTTCTGTTTTCTGTCAGTGCACGTCATGTCCTCGTTTGTAGCCACACCTCCCTGCATGTTCCCTCCGCTCCCACTCACCTGTTCCCCACCTCAATCAGCCTGTTCTCTCTCTTTAATATTCTGCTTCCAGTCTGTTTCTAACCATGTGTTTTTGCCAACTTACGAGCATTCCCAGTTACTCTTGAGATCTTTGGTTACGATTCTTTTTTTAAATCTGAGGTTACTATTCTGCCATGTTCTCTGTGTTTCGCTGATTCCTCGTGAATGACTTGCGCTGGTTTCACCTACCACTGATTTTGCATGTCCCTCAAACATGGCGTACCTACTGATTGGCTCTTGATCTATGGACTGTTTTTGGATTACTACTTTGATTACTCCTTTTGTGCTGCATTCTGCCTGTATGTTACCGGACCGGACAGTATGAACAAGATCTCTCATGAAGCCCTTGGCCTGAGCCTTGGTCTGCGAGTTCCGCCACGCCTTCTGTCGGAAATGTGTTGGCCAAATGCTTAATACCTAATGCAGTTAAAATGGGTTCTCCTTGCTTTTGCATTAGTCCTTAAAGCTAAGTGTAGCAAGAAGGAAACATTTGTGACAAATAGGATACTGTATACTGTAGTAGTGTTATGCAAAACCATACTGACGCTAAACTAACAGCATTGGAGAAGCTCTACTGTTACCGCTGTCAGTTTTTTTTCATATGTGGATTATTTCCTCATATGTCATGTGAATCATTGGGATTAAAATAAAAAAAATCAAACTATTTCCTTGTGAAACCCCAGTATTCCCACAGTGCAGCAGCTTCCTAACTCAATCCTGGCGCCCCCCTGTGTATGCTGGTTTTCGTGCCAGCTATAATTGGAATCGCAGATTTTAACAAGCTGTTCATTTGCCTGATGTGAATTTCATGTTTCGAGCAGTTAACCCACCTACAAACTCCAATTCCAATGATGTTGGGACGTTGTGTAAAACATGAATAAAAACAAAATACAATGATTTGCAAATCCTTTTCGACCAACATTCAATTGAGCACACTATAAAGACAAGATCTTTAATGTTCAAACTGAGACTTTATTGTTTATTTGGAAATATTCGCTCATTTTGAATTTGATGCCTGCTGCACTTTCCAAAACATCTGAGGCCATGGTTCTCTGTCAGAACAAGGCAAATTGTTACCTCTGAGTGTGGGGGTGAGTTATTACCCCAAATGGAGGAGTTTAAGTACCTCAGGCTCTTGTTCACGAGTGTGGGTAGGATGGAGCGTGAGACTGACAGACGGATCGCTGCAGCGTCTGCAGTGAAGCGGGCGTTGTGCTGGTCTGTTGTAGTGAAGAAGGAGCTGAGCATAAAAGCGAAGCTCTCAATTTACTGCTTGATCTACATTCCAACCCCCACGAATGGCCAAGATCTTTGGGTAGAGACCAAAAGAACAAGATTGCGAATACAAGCGGCCAAAATTTCTCCACAGGGTCTCGAGCTCAGGTATTCAGGAGAGGCTCAGAGTAGAAGCTCCATCTCCATGTTGAGAGGAGTTAGCTGAGGTGGTTTGGGCATCTGGTTCGGATGTCATCTGGACGCCTCCCTTTAGAGGTTTTCCAGGCATTTCCAACTGGGAGGAGCTCCGAGGCAGACCACATTGTCTGATGTCTAAGTGGAACGTGGTGCACAATCATTTTTGTAATATTTTTTCATATTTTTATAGCGCATTTACGACATGGCACTGCTGCCAAAGAGGATGTGATCACATTCATTCCATCATTACTTTACTGATTACATGTGTAGTTTATATCAGTTTCCAGCATTCTTTTGGGACTGTGAATATAAAGGAGGAATTAGGGATAATTTAAGAATTGGAGATAATGAACAATATCATACTGAGAAGATGAAGCCTCTGGGATCGAGTGAATTGCTCTCAAAAGAGTGATTGCATCAGCCATGCCATGCTTGTGAAGTGAAGCTCCTCTGTCTGGAAATAACTCAAAGCTAAGGGCCTGCATTCAGAGAGAGTTTTTGCGTTCATAAAGAGTTCCTGCTTTCAGCTCTCAGCGTTCAGTGTTCAGAGTCTTTCACTGTTGCTCGCAGACAAAGAAAAAAAAGATAATTTATTCATACGTCTGCCCTGCTGGAGAGCCTAGTCTTCATGAATAAGACAGTCAGTTTTACTGTCAAGGTTATGTGTGTGTGTGTGTGTGTGTGTGTGTGTGCGTGTGTGTGTGTTTTTGTGTGTGCGTGTCAGTGTTGCAAAGGGCTTGGTTTCAGTATTTCAGCACCCAGCCTACTACTTACTGCTAGCTTCTTACTGCGTACTCTGCAGTACTGTAAAAACATGCGCATTCTTCCAATTGTCATCCATACTGACGAGTCTCTCTCTCTCTCTCTCTCCTTCTCTATACCTCTTTCTTTATTTCTCTATCTCCCTCCATCTTTTTTCCCTTCATAAATCGTTCTATTTTTGCATGTCAATCTCTAAACATCATTCTCTTTCTATGCTGAATCATTTTTTTCTCCATCAATCACATACTAACTCACTCCCTCTTCCTCTCCTCTATCTCTTTTTCTGTTTTTTTCTCATCAGCCATGGTCATTTGATCATGTGACCTCCCCCACATTTATGAATGGAGGTATTAAAATAGCCGCGGGTCATGTTTTTCTCGTGGAACTTCAGCTGTCATGTCCTGAGATGCACAGAGCTAATGAGCCAATGAGGGGCTCGGGTCACGACCCCCAGAGTGATGTTTCAGATGTGACATCACAGCAGTTTCTTGTTTGTTTCAGAAAGAGCCCTTTGTGTGGCGGCCTGTCACTGCCATGGGATGCAGTATTATTAAAATGCAGCATTATTAAATGAAGAGCGAGAGGATGCAGTCAGGGGCAAGCAGAGGATCATGGGAAATGCTGTCGATGTTTTCGCTCTCGTAACCCTGACTGGGACGGGGACAGTCGTCTCTGCGACACAATCTCATTTCCATTTTGCCAGCGGCAGCATTTTATTAAAAAAAGGCCAGGTGAGCTGGCGATTGGTTTCCCTGGTAACTTGTGTTTATTGACGACAACCGTGGGTCACGTGAGGGCAAACACATCAGTGAGCGTGTGTGAGGTCACATATGTGGGCGTGGCTTTTAACATTCAGACAATGCAGCGGATCTCAAAGGTCAAGTTCCCAGTTTGGTGTATAGTAGACGGTAACAACAAGAATGAACACAGCTACTGAACTTCAACAGGCTGTGACAGAGAGATAAACTCATTCTCAGTCCCCAGCATGAGATCTACATTAATCGTCCTTCACTTCTCATGCTAATATGGAATATCTCAGTCAGCTCTGGAGTAATGCTGTAATGTGCTCAGTAAACAAAGATCTATGCCAGACCTCTGTGATGAACTCATTTAATCAGTTACTGACCAAGCTCTGAAGGGTACAGTATAATTATTATGGCTATACATAGATGGAAACTCTGGCTATCCCATAACTCTGATTTTTGTATCTGTGGTGTGGGGGTTTCATTTATCCTCTAGCGCTTATTAATAAGAAAATATGAAAATCTACATTATCAAGGCTATATACTGAATATGCAGTAAAATTAAATCACTATCATTTTACACTAGGGACAGAATTTCATTTAGGTGAAAAATGGGTTTATTACAGAGTTCATTAAACTCTTTTGCAGTGTGTGAGTGTGCAGGTACATGTCAATTTACCTGTGCGTGAGCGTGTGTATGTGTGTGCGTGAGAGAGAGAGAGTGTGTGTGTGTGTGTGTGTGTGCGTGAGAGAGAGTGTGTGTATGTGTGTGCATGAGAGAGAGTGTGTGTGTGTGTGTGTGCGTGAGAGAGAGAGTGTGTGTGTGTGTGTGTGCGTGAGAGAGAGAGTGTGTGTGTGTGTGTGCGGCGTGAGAGAGAGAGTGTGTGTGTGTGTGTGTGTGAGAGAGAGAGAGAGTGTGTGTATGTGTGTGTGTTTGTGCAATGTAAACCTCATTTTTGCACAACTGTTAATGATGGTTGCATCATTTTTTTTTAATGTGCTGGAATGCTACATGGATTAGTTTGCTACCTGTTTGTTCTCATGTGACCTGCTTGTGTTAGCGCCCTACATGTCAGGGTTAGTGTACTGCATTTCCGGTAGCATGATGCTAGCACTCCCAGCACCTCTGAACAGGCCGCATGATGAATGAAAGGCTGCTTCTGAGGCCTCAAACACAGCACAGATATACATCCCCTTCTGCTCCTGTCCCTCCCCTCGCGGCCGGAGTGCTGCGCTCCCGTCAGCGCCGGCTATCACTGCGCTCCCGTCATCGCCGGCCATCACTGCGCTCCCGTCAGCGCCGGCCATCACTGCGCTCCCATCACCGCGGGCCATCACTGCGCTCCCATCACCGCCGGCCATCACTGCGCTCCCATCACCGCCGGCCATCACTGCGCTCCCATCACCGCGGGCCATCACTGCGCTCCCATCACCGCCGGCCATCACTGCGCTCCCGTCACCGCCGGCCATCACTGCGCTCCCGTCACCGCCGGCCATCACTGCACTCCCGTCACCGCGGGCCATCACTGCGCTCCGTCACCGCCCGGCCATCACTGCGCTCCGTCACGCCGGCCATCACTGCGCTCCCGTCACGCGGGCCATCACTGCGCTCCCATCACCGCCCGGCCATCACTGCGCTCCGTCACCGCGGGCCATCACTGCGCTCCGTCACCGCCGGCCATCACTGCGCTCCCGTCACCGCCGGCCATCACTGTGCTCCCGTCACTGCCGGCCATCACTGCGCTCCCGTCACCGCCGGCCATCACTGCGCTCCCGTCACCGCGGGCCATCACTGCGCTCCCATCACCGCCGGCCATCACTGTGCTCCCGTCACCGCGGGCCATCACTGCGCTCCCATCACCGCCGGCTATCACTGCACTCCCGTCACCGCGGGCCATCACTGCACTCCCATCACCGCCGGCCATCACTGCGCTCCCATCACTGCCGGCCATCACTGCGATCCCTTCCCCGCCAGCCATCACTGCACTCCCGTCACCACCGGCCATCACTGCACTCCCATCAACGCCGGCCATCACTGCGCTCCCATCACTGCCGGCCATCACTGCGCTCCCATCACCGCCAGCCATCACTGTGCTCTCATCACCACCGGCCATCGCTGCGTTCCCGTCACCACCGTTCATCACTGCGCTCCCATCACCGCCGGCCATCACTGCGCTCCCATCACCGCCAGCCATCACTGCACTCCCATCACCGCCGGCCATCACTGCGCTCCCCTCACCGCCAGCCATCACTGCGCTCCCATCACCGCCAGCCATCAGTGCGCTCCCATCACCGCCAGCCATCACTGCACTCCCATCACCGCCGGCCATCACTGCGCTCCCATCACTGCCGGCCATCACTGCGATCCCTTCCCCGCCAGCCATCACTGCACTCCCGTCACCACCGGCCATCACTGCACTCCCATCAACGCCGGCCATCACTGCGCTCCCATCACTGCCGGCCATCACTGCGCTCCCATCACCGCCAGCCATCACTGTGCTCTCATCACCACCGGCCATCGCTGCATTCCCGTCACCACCGTTCATCACTGCGCTCCCATCACCGCCGGCCATCACTGCGCTCCCATCACCGCCAGCCATCACTGTGTTCTCATCACCGCCAGGCCATCACTGCGCTCCCATCACCGCTGGCCATCATTGCGCTCCCATCACAGCCGGCCATCACTGCGCTCCCATCACCGTGGGCCATCACTGCACTCCCGTCACCACGGGCCATCACTGCGCTCCCATCACCGCCAGCCATCACTGTGCTCCCGTCACCACCGGCCATCACTGCGCTCCCATCACTGCCGGCCATCACTGCGCTCCCATCACCGCCGGCCATCACTGCGCTCCCATCACCGCCGGCTATCACTGCGCTCCCGTCATCGCAGGCCATCACTGCGCTCCCATCACTGCCGGCCATCACTGCGCTCCCATCACCGCCATCCATCACTGCACTCCCATCACCGCCAACCATCACTGCGCTACCGTGATCGCGGGCCATCACTGCGCTCCCATCATCGCTGGCCATCACTGCGCTCCATTCACCACCGTCCATCACTGCGCTCCCATCACCGCCTGCCATCACTGCGCTCCCATCACTGCCGGCCATCACTGCGCTCCATTCACCGCCATCCATCACTTCGCTCCCGTCACCGCAGGCCATCACTGCGTTCCCATCACCGCCGGCCATCCCTGCACTCCAATCACTGCCGGCCATCACTGTGCTCCCATCACTGCCGGCCATCACTGCCCTCCCGTCACCACCGGGCATCACTGTGCTCCCATCACTGATGGCCATCACTGCGCTCCCATCAACGCCGGCCATCACTGCGCTCCCATCACCACCATCCATCACTGCGCTCCCGTCACCGCCGGCCATCACTGCGCTCCCATCACTGATGGCCATCACTGCGCTCCCATCACCGCCGGCCATCACTGCGCTCCCATCACCGCTGGCCATCACTGCGCTCCCATGACTGCCGGCCATCACTGCGCTCCATTCATCGCCGTCCATCACTGCGCTCCCGTCACCGCAGGCCATCACTGCGCTCCCATCACCGCCGGCCATCACTGCACTCCCATCACTGCTGGCCATCACTGCGCTCCATTCATCGCCGTCCATCACTGCGCTCCCGTCACCGCAGGCCATCACTGCACTCCCATCACCGCAGGCCATCACTGCGCTCCATTCATCGCCGTCCATCACTGCGCTCCCGTCACCGCAGGCCATCACTGCACTCCCATCACCGCAGGCCATCACTGCGCTCCCATCACCGCCGGCCATCCCTGCACTCCAATCACTGCCGGCCATCACTGTGCTCCCATCACTGCCGGCCATCACTGCGCTCCCGTCACCACCGGCCATCACTGCGCTCCCATCACTGATGGCCATCACTGCGCTCCCATCAACGCCAGCCATCACTGCGATCCCTTCCCCGCCAGCCATCACTGCACTCCCGTCACCACCGGCCATCACTGCACTCCCATCAACGCCGGCCATCACTGCGCTCCCATCACTGCCGGCCATCACTGCGCCCCATCACCGCCAGCCATCACTGTGCTCTCATCACCACCGCCATCGCTGCGTTCCGTCACCACCGCTTCATCACTGCGCCCCATCACCGCCGCCATCACTGCGCCCCCCATCACCGCCAGCCATCACTGTGTTCTTATCACCGCCAGCCATCACTGCGCCCCATCACAGCCGCCATCACTGCGCGCCCCATCACCGCCGTCCATCATCACCCATCACCGTGGGCCATCACTGCACTCCCGTCACCACGGGCCATCACTGCACTCACCCAGCCATCACTGGCCATCACCACCGCCATCACTGCCCATCACCGCCAGCCATCACTGTGCTCCCGTCACCACCGCCATCACTGCCCTCCCATCACTACCAGCCATCACAGTGCTCCCACCACCGCCACCAGCCATCATTGTGCTCCCATCACCGCCGCCATCACTGCGCCCCATCATCCGCCATCACCGCCATCACCATCACTGCGCCCCATCACCGCCCCCATCACTGCGCTCCCATCACCGCCAGCCATCACTGCGCCCCCATCATCGCTGGCCATCACTGCGCCCCATCACCACCGGCCATCACTGCGCTCCCATCACCGCCAGCCATCACTGCGCTCCCATCATCGCTGGCCATCACTGCGCTCCATTCACCACCATCCATCACTGCGCCCCCATCACCGCCTGCCATCACTGCGCCCCATCACCGCCGCCATCCCCGCGCCCATTCACTGCCATCCATCACTGCGCCCCCGTCACCACCGGCCATCACTGCGCTCCCATCACTGATGGCCATCCCTGCGCTCCCATCACTGCCGCCATCACTGCGCCCCCATCACCGGGCCATCCATCACTGATGGCCATCACCGCGCCCCCAACGCCATCACTGCGCCCCATCACTGATGCCATCCATCACTGCTCCCGTCACCGCCGCCATCACTGCGCTCCCATCACTGATGGCCCATCACTGCGCTCCCATCACTGCCGCCATCACTGCACTCCATTCATCGCCGCCATCACTGCGCGCCCCGCATCACAGGCCATCACTGCGCCCCATCACCCATCACTGCCGCCCATCACTGCCGGCCATCACTGCACTCCATTCATCGCCGTCCATCACTGCGCTCCCGTCACCGCAGGCCATCACTGCGCTCCCATCACCGCCGGCCATCACTGCGCTCCCATCACCGCTGGCCATCACTGCGCTCCCATCACCGCTGGCCATCACTGCGCTCCCATCACCGCTGGCCATCACTGCGCTCCCATCACCGCTGGCCATCACTGCGCTCCCATCACTGCTGGCCATCACTGCGCTCCATTCATCGCCGTCCATCACTGCGCTCCCGTCACCGCAGGCCATCACTGCACTCCAATCACTGCCGGCCATCACTGTGCTCCCATCACTGCCGGCCATCACTGCGCTCCCGTCACCGCCGGCCATCACTGCTCTCCCATCACTGATGGCCATCACTGCACTCCCATCACCGCTGGCCATTACTGCACTCCCATCACCGCCAGCCATCACTGCGCTCCCGTCACCGCCGGCCATCACTGCGCTCCCGTCACCGCCGGCCATCACTGCGCTCCCATCACTGATGGCCATCACTGCGCTCCCATCACCGCCGTCCATCACTGCGCTCCCATCAACGCCGGCCATCACTGCGCTCCCATCACCGCAGGCCATCACTGCGCTCCCATCACCGCCGGCCATCCCTGCGCTCCAATCACTGCCGGCCATCACTGTGCTCCCATCACTGCCGGCCATCACTGCGCTCCCGTCACCGCCGGGCATCACTGCGCTCCCATCACTGATGGCCATCACTGCGCTCCCATCAACGCCGGCCATCACTGCGCTCCCATCACCGCCGGCCATCACTGCGCTCTCATCACCGCCGGCCATTGCTGGGCTCCCATCAACGCCGGCCATCACTGCGCTCCCATCACCGCCGTCCATCACTGCGCTTCCATCACCGCGAGCCATCACTGCACTCCCATCACCGCCGGCCATCACTGCGCTCCCGTCACCACCGGCCATCACTGCGCTCCCGTCACCGGCGGCCATCACTGCGCTCCCGTCTCCGCAGGCCATCACTGCGCTCCCATCACTGCCGGCCATCACTGCGCTCCCTTCACCGCCGGCCATCACTGCATTCCCATCACCGCCGGCCATCACTGCGCTCCCCTCACCGCCGGCCATCACTGCGCTCCCATCACCGCCAGCCATCACTGTGCTCCCCTCACCGCCAGCCATCACTGCGCTCCCATCACCGCCGGCCATCACTGCGCTCCCCTCACCGCCGGCCATCACTGTGCTCCCATCACCGCTGGCCATCACTGCGCTCCCCTCACCGCCAGTCATCACTGCGCTCCCATCACTGCGCTCCCGTCACCGCCGGCCATCACTGCAGAGGGATTAGAGCATAACATGACTATTACAACGGGCGTGCAGCTGTGAGATCGCTAAAATGTGTCTTAATGAAGGAGAGAAATGCCCTAATTTACGAAATCAGCCCTTTATGAGAGCAGAAAGCACTTTGTGACATGTCAGGTGCTGCTACCGTCACTTACATAATCGTCAGGTGAAAGGTCAAGGTTTTTTTTTAAGGGACACGCCCAAACAGGCAGGAGAATAACCCCAATTTCCAATCAAATCTCTTTTGCTATTGTCTCAAATTTTATTCTATCATTGCAAAATGTATTTCTGTTTATCTATCCATTTATTTATATGTATTGTACCCATCCATCCGTCTCTCCATCCACCAATATTGGAGATGTTCACTCATTTTGGTGGAAATCTGGCAGAATCTTTCTGAAAACTGTTGACCATCAAACTGATGAGCATGTGATGACACTTGTGTGAAATGTTTTGTGAATGAACACCCAGTCGTGAGAGTAATTATTAATGATAGAAGGTCTAAACAAATTTCTCAATTACCCTGTCCCAGGAGATGTTCGTACTGAGGGTTTTCACCCAAACCCTGGCAAAGCACTCTTCACACAAAAGCACCAGATCGAGTTCCGGCAGTTATTATCTGAAAGCAGAGTGCTGGATTAGCGTTGCCACAAAGACCTTGAGAATGGAGGCTCGTCAGGAGGCGGGCCAGTAACCTCAGGTCTGACTGAGATGATCCAGGTGTGGATAATCCAGGTGTGGTCATGGGATGATCTTTGATAAGAGCTCCGCAGGTGTTAGGAGGGGAGGGGAGCGCAGCTGTGGATCACGGATAGAGAGCTCTGAGTTGCTCGGAGATCGTCGCCCCAGCTGTGGTTATATCACAGTGCTCTTTATGAAAATCTCCCATTTATGAGTCCAGCATGAATAGATGTTTATTCTGGTCCAGTGTCTCCAGGGAAAGACCATTTGAATTTTTATGAATGGTAAATTATAAGAACAGTAATTAGCCGGTCTAAATAAGAAGAGAAAGTACAGTTTTTTTGCAGACAGAAATCAGCACATGGAGGCGCTGGGCAGATATCTCTGGGCATGAATGCGGATTGTTGGAAAATGCGCCATTCATTTAGCAGTGACCTTCAGCGAGATGCGGCATTCAAAAGAACTGGAGAGAAAGAGGCCTTTCATTCTGCATGCAGGAACTACAATGAGCAGCATCAAAGGCCTCAGCTGGCTCACTGTAGATTTTTAAAAACACAATAAAATACTCAGCGCATGCCAGAGGATGCTCGGCGTGTCAGCGGTCGGGGGAGCGAGAACAGGGCGATAATCAAGCGACTGTCTGTCCCTCACTGACCCTGTGGGGGGGAACTGAGCACCAATGACTGGGAGGGAGGATTTTTTACATTCTGTTTACAGATTTTACAGCGATTTCTGACATACCAAGCATTTTAGCATTTTGGTCTCACTCAATATCTGACCTCCAAATAGCATCTGTGTCACGTTCAACATTTTCACATTGAATAACTCAACTGTACCTTTATCACATGCTATTAATTAACCTATTTCAAGCATGTTTAAAAAGTATATTGGCTATGCTATTTTCACAGTAAAAAGTTCACAACAGACAATATTTCTGAGTTATGTCAAAAATGTATGGAATGCAATGGAAGTTAATGGCTGACCAGAAAGGCTAGGGAGCAGAGGCTCATGGGATACCTATACATTGGCAATAGAGGGCCATTCTAGCGCAGCTCTTTCGACAGGTATTTTTTTTTTTTTTTTTTACTGTTTCGTGTGCTTCAGGGTTAGCTGAAATTTAAATAAGTGACTCCAAGCATTTATTCCAGAGCATAAAAATACATAAAGAGTATTCCCGTGTTGTTGCCTGATTTATGATAAGCTATCAGCTACTGCCCCGTAATTCTGAGTCCATTCAAAAATAATGTTGAGATCTCATTGGGTATTTCCTGGTTAGATTGTAAAAGAAATGTAACAACTTTCAGGGTTTAGGAGATCCTTAAACCTGCGCAGGACAAATTAAGCATGAGAGTTGAATTAAATGTCCTGTTGCTGTACAAACCATCAAAACATTATTATTATTATTATCATTAACCTCCAGCATGTAAACATCCATCTTACCAATGATCAGACACTACCTAATTTTGTCACTGCACTTGAAATGCTGGTCATACCTTTTTTTTAGCTGGGCAGGTTTCATCTGAAATACTACATTTTTGAACAGAGTACTGTTTTAAAGGTCACTACATAGCTATCTGTCACACACACACACACACACACAAACACAAATATTGACAGACACACACACATGCACGTGCGCACACACACATACACACACACACACACACACAAATGCATACTCACCCATGAAAAGGAACACAAACACACTATATATTCAGAACCATAGTTGAGAGCAGGCGTGTACTACTGATCATGACATTAAAGATTTAACAGCAGTTTGCTCAGAGGACATGTTTAAAAATCATGTCGACAGTGAAAAACAGGAATTGTCGTTGCGTACATCAATATGGCCGACAGATACACGGCACACTGGAGTCATTGGGCTGAAGCATGAGACTCATTTGAAAGTCTGTCAATAATAAATAAATATATAAATACATAAATATTTCAGTTAGAAGACCACTTATCAAAGAACTCAAACAGCTTGACCTGATGGCAATTAGCGTACATTCTTTCAACGATCTCTGTGTCATTGCGGCTTAATGGATATGGCAGCCACACAGCCGCACGTTATACTGTAGTCGTCTAAGGCATTGAAACGGGGGACAAAGATGCTTTCATCGACAGGGCTGTGAGTGGGGGAGAAAATTACAGCCTGCTGTGGCCTCCTCACTTCATTTCTGCAGATTGTGTTTGATTTCCTCTGTACTGAGTGAACCTTATTACACATGGATATTTCAGCGATCTCAATTTTGTGTTTTCTTCCAGTTTTGATTAGCTAATAAACTCTTTGATTTCTCAGGTGTTCCGTATGTGAGTAAAACTTGAGTAATTTCTCATTGCTTCAGTCGAGAATGTCACTCTGACCTTTCTGATGGTGTTAACCTATAGGACAAGCTGTCCTGTCAATTTAAACAGAAAATTTTAAGCATCCATTTTTACCTGCCTAATAGCCATTGATAGTCGTTAAAACGATTTGAACTGGAGGGTAACGGGCAAAGGTCCATTTTCTGTGCAACTGGCTCTGATAAATCGGGCTGTGTTGGAGGATGTACAACACGACGGAATGCTTGGGGAATGAGGTAGCGTCAAACCTATCCGCCTCTCCGTGTGTGTCTCTACTAATTACAGAGGTGATCTCTCCATTGGCACTTCCTCAGCTGAGTTAGTGACCCTACTACCCTCTTTATCTCAGATTGGTAATTAGATGCTTTATTTCCGGAAGGGACGTTTCGTGGAAAAATAGCCCGGGTATGAGAATGCTCAGTTTAGCCCCAGGACTTGTCAATTAACTTTCATTTAGAGTAGATGATTATTCAGTTGTTGGTAGTCATGTGATCCTGTGTGACGTCTCCACTGTTCAGTACAATTTCATTGGCTGGATTCCACTCCTCTGAAATATAGGGACTGTACCACCAAGGGCTGTTACCTCTAGCGCTGTAGCTACTTTTAATCATGGCCAACCATGCAATGACTATTACTGTATTCTGAAGTGCAAAGGTCAAAGGTCAGAGAGTGAAGGTCCTAGCCATAGGCAGTAAAAGAAGTGGACGGCGGGACGGCGCTATTTTCAACGGGAGAGTTTGAAGCTCAATTGAACGAGTTTTCAGTTGGGCACCACGCCTACTGCGCAGGCTCGAAGTCAGCTCGCTGACATAAACCAACGTCCTGAGAAGCAGTAAATCGTCTGGTAGATGTATCCTACACATAATTCCCAGCGAGCAAGCGATTGCATCTGTCAGTATAGTCTGATTCTGTTCGATGTTATTATGTTTTGCGAATTATTACTTCATAGGTACTTAATTTCTTTAGCGATGTGGCTCAATCGTCTTCTGTCTATGATTCGTTATGGGCTTCTGGTCTAAACAGTACGGTTATTTACGTCCTGTGCGACAGAAAGTCGCCGGCATTTCACGTCACTTTTAGCCTGGCCTGGTGCCATCGGCTATAAATGCTTATTATTAGACCGTAACGCTACTTACGAAGTAAAGACGTCTGCTACAAAATGTAGTTTCTCTGTAGAAAATATTATCGCTGACATGAAGGCTCATAATGTTTTTAGTGTAAAGTTATTTGATGTCAAAAGTCAGGCAAAATGAATGGGGGTGAATGGAGAAGCTACCGCTGGTTGATCATCTGCTATCCTCTGGAGCTTTCAATTGAGCTTCAACTTCCGGGTGCATTCCTACCCCCTTGGTCCTAGCATGTGTCTGTTCTACACATTAACTCAGCTGGTTACATTCACTTCCCGAATGAGGATCTGTGCTAATTAGCAAATCCTGATGTTTGAGAATGAATATAGTACTGTGATTCATATAAAAATAACTATAATAGATGACAGTGATTATGATGCTGCAGTTTTTGTCGAAGTACTACAATAAATCAAAATAAAACAAAAGAACAACAGTGTACATGTACATTCCAACTTCATGGCAGCCAATGACAGACATTTACAACAATCAAATGAAATAAGTTTTTCCAATTTTAGCCACTGTTGAAGCCTATTCCATTTCTGTGGGGCCTAATATCGAAATGCAGTTTTCACCAGTTCATTTACCCTCGGGATGTCTAAAACCAAATAGTCCAGAGCACGAAGATGGTACTTCCCCCTTCTAAAATTAAGGAAACTGGCGATATATCCTGGCAGCTACCTAACAAGGCCTTGTATATACAAACCCCAATTCCAGTGAAGTTGGGACATCGTGTAAAACGTGAATAAAGACAGAATACAATGATCTACAAATCTCATAAACCCACATTTTATTCACAATAGAACATAGACAACATATCAGATGTTCAAAATGAGACATTTTACCATTTCATGAAAAATATTAGGTCATTTTGAATTTGATTGGCAGCAACACATCTCAAAAAAGCTGGGACGGGGAAAAGTTAAAGGTACTAATAAAAAACAGCTGGAGGAGCATTTTACAACTAATTAGATTAATTGGCAACAGGTCAGTAACATGACTGGGTCTAAAAAATCTCAAAAAAGCTGGGACAGGGCCATGTTTACCATTGTGTAGCATCCTCTCTTCTTTTAACAACAGTCTATAAACGTCTGAGAAGTGAGGAGACCAGTTGCTGGAGTTTTGGAAGAGGGATGTCGTCCCACTCTTGTCAGATGTAGGATTCTAGCTGCTCAACAGTCCTGGGTCTTCTGAGCCAGATTTTTCATTTTATGATGTGCCAAATGTTTTCTATTGGTGTAAAGTCTGGACTGCAGGCAGACCATTTCAGCACCCGGACTCTTCTACAGCGAAGCCATGCTGTTGTGATGGATGCAGTATGTGGTTTAGCATTGTCTTGATGAAATATGCAAGGCCTTCCCTGAAAGAGACGTTGTTGTAAGACCTCTATATACTTTTCAGCATTGATAATGCCTGTCCAGATGTGTAAGCTGCCCATGCCATATACACTAATGCAAGCCCATACCATCGGAGGTGCAAGCTTTTGAACTTACCGCTGATAACAAGCTGGCTGGTCTCTCTCCTCTTAATACGTACGACACGGCGTCCATGGTTTCCAAAAAGAATTTCAAATTTTGATTCGTCTGACCACCGGACAGTTTTCCATTTTGCCTCAGTCCATTTTAAATGAGCTTTGGCCCAGAGAACACGGCGGCATTTCTGGATCATGTTAGCAAATGGCTTCTCCTTTGCATGATATAGCTTTAGCTTGCATTAGTACATGGCACGGCAAACTGTGTTCACAGACAATCATTTCTGGAAGTGTTCCTGAGCCCTTGCAGTGAATTCCAGTGCAGAATTATACCTGTTTTTAATGCAGTGCTGCCTGAGGGCCCGAAGATCACAGGCATCCAATATTGACCTTCGGCCTTGTCCCTTGTGCACAGAGATTTCTCCAGATTCTGTGAATCTTTTGATGATATTATGTACTGTAGATGGTGGGATATTCAAAATTTTCGCAATTTTACATTGAGGGACATTTTTATGAAATTGTTCCACGATTTTTAGACTATTTAGAGTTTTTCGCAGATTGGTGAGCCTCTGTCCATCTTTACTTCTGAGAGACTCTGCCTCTCTAAAATGCTCTTTTTTTACCCAGTCATGTTCTGATCTGTTGCCAATTAACCTAATTAGTTGTAAAATGCTCCTCCAGCTGTTTTTTATTAGTACCTTTAACTTTTCCAGCCTTTTGTTGCCCCTGTTCCAACTTTTGTGAGATGTGTTGCTGCCATCAAATTCAAAATGACCTAATATTTCTCATGAAATGGTAAAATGTCTCACTTTGAACATCTGATATGTTGTCTATGTTCTATTGTGAATAAAATGTGGGATTATGAGATTTGCAAATCATTGCATTCTGTTTTTATTCACATTTTACACAATGTCCCAACTCATTGGAATTGGGGTTTATACAAAGGCAACAATGCTGCTCCCTTCTCAAGGCCAGTGAAGACCAACCAACCTTGAAATAAAGACTACAGTGATGCGTTCTGAAGCCATCACCTGTTATGAACCTTAAGGCAGCATGATAAACTGCTTCAAGCGGCTTCAGCGATGAGGGAGCAGAGTGCATATAAATTATGTCACCATAATCTATTCTAGAGAGAATAGTTGCCTGAACAATCTGCCTTCTGCAACTCCTCAGCAGAATGCCTTTATTCCTATAAAGCATAGCCAATTTAACTTTCATTTCAAATTCTTAGTTAGCTCATCAACGTGCTTCCTAAATTTAAGTTTCTCATCCACCCAAATGCCCAGGTAATTGTAGTAAGGAACTCTTTCAATTTGTATTCCACCTGTTGTAGTTATGCTACCATTATAAAGCCTAGCAGCACGTTTCTGTGAGGATAGCATGCATTTAGTCTTCTCAGAGTTTAATAATTGTTTAATGTCTTAAAAAGCCTGTTGGACGATTTGAAAATCTGACTGTAAATTTTGAAGAGGTAGCTCAGCAGAAGGAGCAGCTGAGTAGATGACTGTATCATCTGCATAAAGATAGATTGTACTATTGACAAAATTAGCACCAAAATCATTAATAAAATGTGCAAATAGCAAAGGCCCCAAAATAGAACCTTGTGGAACCCCTTGCTAAGATAAAATAAAGTTTGATTGATAGCCATCAGCCACAACCACTTGACACCTACCGGTTTAATAATTTTTAAACCAATTCAGAGATTTAATATCAAACCCAATGGCACTTAGCCGCTTTATGAGTATAGAATGGTCGGCTGTGTCAAATGCCTTTGATAAGTAGATAAAAAGGGCAGTGCAATCCTGCTTATTGTCCAAGACAGAAACAATATAATTTAATACCCTAGCTGCAGCTGACACAGTGCTATGACCCAGTCTGAAGCCTGACTGAAACACATTCAGGATAGCATGGTCAGATAGAAATGATCTAATTTGATTATTGACCAGCCTCGAATAGTCTCTGTCTCTCTCTCTCTCTCTCTCTCTTTCTCTCTCTCTCTCTCTCTCTCTCCTGAGCCGGCAATAGGGGGTTGTATACAAGCAAGTCTTGTACATAGTTCTCGGATTGGGCATTCCAAATTCGGGTGGGATTGGAGATGCCAAATTTTAAAAACTAAATAAATAAATAAAATTTGTAAAAATAAAAAATAATTTATCTGCCCAGAGGATTGCTTAGGGTCAATGCTACAAAGTGCTTCAAGCACTTCCCCTTCAGGAAAAGGACAGGCGGAAAAACTATAGGAGTTATGAGGTACAAGCACAGAAGGCCTGTGAGCACAGCTAGGAACAGCTGCCAATAACCATTGAAAATATCACAAAGTTTCCCCTTATATGAAATAATAACAGAATCCTTGGTAATCCTGCTGGGTAAAGCTGAGGAGTGGGACTGAGACAAAGACTTAAAAGTTCTCCAAAATTTTGCAGGATTGCTGCCGGAGTCTGATAAGTTAAAGAAATAATACGATGATTTGGCTTTCCGAATAGCTGTAAGGCTTCTATTACGAAGGTAATGAAAATGCTGCCAGTCAGAACGCAACCAAGTAACACACGCTTTTTTTCCATGCAAAATCTCGAGCCTTTAACAATTCAGAAAAATCAGGGGAAAACCATGGAATCACTCTGGAGCGCATTTCCCAAAAGTGTAGTTGCTAACTAAGCAACTTACAAAGTTTGTCCAGTCACAGTCAATGGGCCCAACTATGTAAGTTAGCATCTGTGATTTCGGGAAACGCACCCCTGTTCTTAATTCTCAACTCTTTAAAGGGGGAATGTTTATCAACCACAGCATGAAATGACTGGATAAAATGGCTTAGCGCTATATGAGGGTCAGGGATAGCAGCCGAGTAATCCATGTCACTCAGATACAAGTCGTGCAAAAAAGGCTTGTTCCGAGAAATGTTTAAAATTCCTTTTTACTATGACCCTAGATTCTGATTTTTGATTACTATTATTCCTGACACAAGCTACAGGACAGCGGTCAGTAAAATCCAGAGGGAAAGCACCATTAGCTTTGAAATTATGTGGCCTGTTAGTTAAGATAAGATCTAAAAGGGTAGCTCTATCAGGATCCTTAGGGTCAGGCCTTATAGGACACAAGATTAGCTTAGACAAATTCAAATTAACGCACACATCTTTCAAGCTATTTGAAGCATACGAGAGCCAGTCGATATTCAAATCACCAAGAAAATGATTTCAGAGTTTTCATGAGCAGACACTTAGTTCACTAAATTTTCGATTGCGTTTGACTGAGCTGATGGTGGACGATAAACCCCACAGTCGGCTACAGTTTACGCTATTTCCTAAACAGACACTCAAAGCTAAAAATTCAAAGCACCTGTAGAATGGTACAGTGTTGCGAGCACGATGAAGGGATGAAGAGCAGGGTGCAGGATTTCAGGCTAACTGCAGACACAGAGTTACAGGAGGTTCACTGTCTCCTGCATGAGGTGAATCCTCTCGCCTGGGCGCTGTAGTGCAGAATATCATAGAGCCAGAGGGAGAGTTGTCATGATGATGTGATGGAATGCTTCAGCTGAACAAAAATTATGTCCTCTTTTTTTTTTTTTTTTAAATTTGGCATGTCCAATCCCACCTGGTACTTGAATGCCCAATTGGGGAACTATGTACAGGTCTTGCTCGCATGCGACCCCATGTTGTCAACTTGGGAGAGCGAAGACATTTCGCGGCTCTCCTCCGAAGCACGCGCCTGTCAGCCACTGCTTCTTGACACTCATTGGTGGAAACTTCGTGAGTTCAGAACGAGGGCGGAGGATACCCGGACATGAACAAACTTAGAATCTTCCTGATGAGCGCCCAGCTGGCCAACAGGAGGCGCTTGAGCAATGAACAAAGGAACCATTTTTTTTGTATATATATTACCCTACCCGGCAGTCCCTTCCCAATTTGCAACCCTGAAGCACAATGGCCAATTGCGCGCTACTTCTGAAAAAGCTGCCGGCCACTGCCGGTTGGTACGACCGGGGCTCGAACCCGCGCCGTGATAGTCACCTCTGCTGCACAATGCGGTGCTTTAACCGAGTGAGCTAACCGGCAGCTGTCCTCTTTTAAAAAAGCTTCAGCAGATGGCGTAAAATGGGACTTTTTTTTTCTTTTTCCAATTTTCAGAAATAAAAAAACTGCATTATCTTCAACTCAGCTTTATTGTGAAATAAAGGTTGCCCAGAATCACTAAGGAAGCACTAACACATTTGCTTGAATGATGTTATTTGTTTACAAAATTATCCTCAGGAGCTGATTGTCCTTGCTTATGGTTGATAATACTTGACAAAAGAGCTCTTGACCGTCAATGAATTGCTTTTGGACCACAGTCAAGGATCTCAGGCAGTGTTCTCGCTGTTTCTCACTGTTGCCAAAAGCCATTTCAAATTTTTGAAAATTCTAGATGTTCGTACAGTAAGACCTGAGACCGTAGTTAAATTCAGAGCTTGAGCAGTATTTCTCCCTGTCAAACAGAGCTAACTCATGCCTTTGAAGAACTGTCTAAAATCCAAGGGGATCAGCGGATATCGAATCTGCCTCAGCCTTTGAATTGAAATAGGCTCAGTCTCCTTAGGTCACTGTCCAAATATTCTGTATTTGCAAAGACCTCTGTGTGTGAGTAAGCACCAGCCTTCTCGTGTTCTCTGTGTGTGAGAAAGCACCAGCCTCCTCGTGTTCTCTGTGTGTGAGAAAGCACCAGCCTCCTCGTGTTCTCTGTGTGTGAGAAAGCACCAGCCTCCTTGTGTTCTCTGTGTGTGAGAAAGCACCAGCCTTCTCGTGTTCTCTGTGTGTGAGAAAGCACCAGCCTCCTTGTGTTCTCTGTGTGTGAGAAAGCACCAGCCTCCTTGTGTTCTCTGTGTGTGAGAAAGCACCAGCCTTCTCGTGTTCTCTGTGTGTGAGAAAGCACCAGCCTTCTCGTGTTCTCTGTGTGTGAGAAAGCACCAGCCTTCTCGTGTTCTCTGTGTGTGAGTAAGCACCAGCCTCCTTGTGTTCTCTGTGTGTGAGAAAGCACCAGCCTCCTCGTGTTCTCTGTGTGTGAGAAAGCACCAGCCTTCTCGTGTTCTCTGTGTGTGAGAAAGCACCAGCCTCCTTGTGTTCTCTGTGTGTGAGAAAGCACCAGCCTCCTCGTGTTCTCTGTGTGTGAGAAAGCACCAGCCTTCTCGTGTTCTCTGTGTGTGAGAAAGCACCAGCCTTCTCGTGTTCTCTGTGTGTGAGAAAGCACCAGCCTCCTCGTGTTCTCTGTGTGTGAGAAAGCACCAGCCTCCTTGTGTTCTCTGTGTGTGAGAAAGCACCAGCCTCCTCGTGTTCTCTGTGTGTGAAAGCACCAGCCTCCTCGTGTTCTCTGTGTGTGTGAGTGTGTGAAAGCACCAGCCTTCTCGTGTTCTCTGTGTGTGAGAAAGCACCAGCCTCCTCGTGTTCTCTGTGTGTGAAAGCACCAGCCTCCTCATGTTCTCTGTGTGAGAAAGCACCAGCCTCCTCGTGTTCTCTGTGTGTGAGAAAGCACCAGCCTTCTCGTGTGTTCTCTGTGTGTGAGAAGCACCAGCCTTCTCGTTCTCTGTGTGAGAAAGCTCTGTTCTCTGTGTGTGAGTAGCACCAGCCTCCTTGTGTTCTCTGTGTGTGAAAGCACCAGCCTTCTCGTGTTCTCTGTGTGTGAAAGCACCAGCCTCCTTGTGTTCTCTGTGTGTGAGAAAGCCCAGCCTCCTCGTGTTCTCTGTGTGAGAAAGCACCAGCCTTGTCGTGTTCTCTGTGTGTGAGCCTTTCCTTCTCGTGTTCTCTGTGTGTGAGAAAGCACCAGCCTTCTCGTGTTCTCTGTGTGTGAGAAAGCACCAGCCTTCTCGTGTTCTCTGTGTGTGAGAAAGCACCAGCCTTCTCGTGTTCTCTGTGTGTGAGAAAGCACCAGCCTTCTCGTGTTCTCTGTGTGTGAAAGCACCAGCCTCCTCGTGTTCTCTGTGTGTGAGAAAGCACCAGCCTCCTCTGTGTGTGTTCTCTGTGTGTGAAAGCACCAGCCTCCTGTGTTCTCTGTGTGTGAGAAAGCACCAGCCTCTCGTGTTCTCTGTGTGTGAGAAAGCACCAGCCTCCTCGTGTTCTCTGTGTGTGAGAAAGCACCAGCCTCCTCGTGTTCTCTGTGTGTGAGAAAGCACCAGCCTCCTCGTGTTCTCTGTGTGTGAGAAAGCACCAGCCTCCTCGTGTTCTCTGTGTGTGAGAAAGCACCAGCCTCCTCGTGTTCTCTGTGTGTGAGAAAGCACCAGCCTCCTCGTGTTCTCTGTGTGTGAGAAAGCACCAGCCTTCTCGTGTTCTCTGTGTGTGAGAAAGCACCATCCTCCTTGTGTTCTCTGTGTGTGAGAAAGCCTCCTCGTGTTCTCTGTGTGTGTGTTTCTCTGTGTGTGAAAGCACCATCCTCCTTGTGTTCTCTGTGTGTGAGAAAGCACCAGCCTCCTCGTGTTCTCTGTGTGTGAGAAAGCACCAGCCTTCTCGTGTTCTCTGTGTGTGAGAAAGCACCAGCCTTCTCGTGTTCTCTGTGTGTGAGAAAGCACCATCCTCCTTGTGTTCTCTGTGTGTGAGAAAGCGCCAGCCTTCTCGTGTTCTCTGTGTGTGAGAAAGCACCAGCCTTCTCGTGTTCTCTGTGTGTGAGAAAGCACCAGCCTCCTCGTGTTCTCTGTGTGTGAGAAAGCACAAGCCTCCTCGTGCTCTCTGTGGAAACAGCGCTTCCAGTGTTCCCCACGGTCTGTTTCTAGAGCAGATCTTTGGTCAAAATAAATTTGTTTTGCCTTGATTATTTTTGTTTGTTTTATTTTGACTTTAGAGATTTGCTTTATTAGCTTTGCAGCTCAGTCGCGCGACTGCATGCCCGAGTAACATAACTTACCAAGGAGAGTAAAACTGGGACAAGATGGATATGATGTCAACGATGTCACCTGACTCACTGAAGAAACATTCCACCAATCACAGATTTTAACCCCATAAAGTATACGGAACCATATGGCCTTAAATGCACCTGCAGCATTCAGACCTGTGGAACTTCAGTCCTACTGTAAAGTCTTCTGGAGATCCCAAGTACTCCAGTGATCCCAAATATGTCCTGCTGAATTACAGGGAAATGTGTTTAACATGATGTGCAAGATCTACAACCCCAATTCCGAAATAGTTGGGACAAAGTGTAAATTGTGAATAAAATCAAAACGCAATGACTTTCAAATCACACCAGCCAGTATTTTATTCACAAAAGAACAGAGATAACATAGCAAATGTTGAAACAGAAATTTTACAATTTTATCCACAAAATGAGCTCATTTCAAATTTGATGGCTGCTACAGGTCTCAAAACGGTTGGGACAGGGGCCTGTTTACCATGGTGTAGCATCCCCTCTTCTTTTTAACACAGAGTGGAGGCGTCGAGGCATTGAGGAGACAAGTTTCTTGAGTTTAGCCATTGGAATTTGATCCCACTCTTGTTTAATACAGGCTTCCAGCTGCTGGAGAGTTTTGGGTCTCCTTTGACAGATTTTTTCGTTCAATTATGCACCAAATGTTCTCAATCGGTGAAAGATCAGGACTGCAGGACCATATGTATTAATGCATCCCCATACCATCAGAGATGCTGGCATTTGAACTGAACGCTGATAACAGGAGGGGTGGTCTTTCTCCTCTTTAGCCCGGAGGACACGACACCCATGATTTCCAACAAGAATGTCAAATTTGGACTCGTCTGACCACAGGACACTTTGCCACTTTGATACAGTCCATTTTAAATGAGCCTTGGCCCACAGAACATGGCGGTGCTTCTGGATCATGCTCAACAATGGCTTCCTTTTTGCATGATAGAGTTTTAAGTGGCATCTGTGGATAGCACGGCAGACTGCGTTTACAGACAGTGGTTTCTTGAAGTATTCCTGGGCCCATTTAGTTATGTCAATGACAGAATCATGCCGGTGAGTAATGCAGTGGTGTCTGAGGGCCCGAAGATCACGGGCATCCAGTAAAGGTCTTCAGCCTTGTCCCTTACACACAGAGATTTTTCCAGTTTCTCTGAATCTTTTGATGATATTATGCACTGTCGATGATGAGACCTTCAAAGCCTTTGCAATTTGACGTTGAGGAACATCGTTTTAAAGTATTCCACAATTTTACGCAAGCCTTCACAGGTTGGAGCGCCTCTGGCCATCTTTACTTCTGAGAGACTCAGCCTCTCTAAGACATCCCTCTTATAGCCAGTCATGTTACACACCTGATCCCAGTTAACTTAATTACTTGCTAAATGTTCTTTCAGCTGATTCTCTTATATATTAATTGCTTTTTCAGCCCTTTTTTGCCTGTGTCCCAACTTTTTTGAGACCTGTTGCCGCCATAAAATTTGAAATAAGCTCATTTTGTGGATTAAAATGTCTCAGTTTCAACATTTGTAATGTTATCTATGTTCTAGTGTAAAGAACGTATTGGCTCATGTGATCTGAAAGTCATTGCATTTTGATTTTATTCACAATTTACACTTCGTCCCAACTATTTTGGAATTGGGGTTGTAAATATTTTCCATGTGATGTAATGCTGTGGCCATAAAAGCATGGTGTCCTGGGTTTGAATATTTCTCTCAGTATAAGTGTGATGTAGCTTCAGTGAAACGCTGTAACCTGCAGACACAGAATATGTGTGTGACACTGTCCTACAATATGAAAAAAAATCCTTTTCTGACTATGAAACTATTTAAGGGAAAATTTAAGTGAAAAATTTGAGTTTAACGGGTGAAAAAATACACAAAACGTTCTTACAGTGTTGCTGCTGGATAGTAGTAAAGCTCACACAATATAGCAGTGACATTATGGGATGTTTTGTGCTGTTTTGTGCTCATAGGAACACTCCTGCCAGGACCCCTGACCAAGGCACTGGCTTTAGGACTGGAGTTAGTCCCCAGGCGCTGCTCTGTGGCTGCCCACTGCTCCTAACTATAGGATGGGTCAAATGCAGAGGACTAATTACCGCACGGGGTTCAATAAAGTGTATCTTTAAAAAAAATAATCTGAGTGGACATCTGTCCATCAAAACCAAATGCAAAACCAGAATTTAACCATGGCATACAGTCTGCAGCCAGTTAAGCAGTACTAGTTTTGAAGAAGTGTATGTGTGTCCAATTTTATGTGCGGAGGGCTGGTGTGTGTGTGTGTGTGTGTGAGTGCGTGTGCGAGTGTGTGAGCTGGTGTTTGTGTTTTCATCTTTTCTGTGTTCAGGCATTTGTCGTCATCCAGCACTAAGACACCAGACTGTACTCATGAGTTAGAGCACCATCAGTAGATTAGTTGAATCAGTTGTTGTAATGTTGAGCTGAAGCAGTTCTTCTGAGACAGGATTGGACACCCACGGGGCTCACACTTTGGGTAAAGACTGGGCAGCTGCTTCCTGTGCGAGATGGGGGCTCTCATAATGAAGGAGAGCTGTAGCGATCCTGCTTTAACTTAACAAAGACCAGCACACTTTACTCTGCATCTTATGCGTACCTTATTCCAGCTGTGTGCTGGGTCCCCGGTCAGGTGTCCTCGTGTACCTCATCACCGAGCAGAGCTGCTGGTTCTGGCACTGCAGTGCGATGGACCGAAGCCGCAGACAGTGTGGGTCTCGCGGGTTCTGTGTGTTCCTGTATTATGTAGCCCATCTGAGAAGAGGGCTTTCAGTGCGACAGGCACACTTCACACGTAGGGTCCCCACAATACACCTATTTCACCCCTTGAATATAAAAATACATATAAGTAAAGTTTGATTTTTTTAAAAAGTGCGTTTAATTTAATCATTCCATAAACACATTAAAAATAAACTTTGGTTTCTCATGGACAGGTTGTTGTGAAATTATTTAAATATCATTTACTGAAATGTATTAAGCCTTAGAGCAGGGGTGTCCAATCTTATCCAGAAAGGGCTGGTTGGCTGCTGGCTAGCACAAAAACCTGCACCCACACCGGCCCTTTACAGATAAGATTGGACACCCGTGCCTTAGGGGTTTTCGGGGTATGTGTCATGGATTTGTCTACCCGCCGGATGCCAAACGGCAATCCGGCAGGAGCTAGGACCATGGGCCTAAAGATAAATGAAGAGTCTCAAATGCCAGGCTGGTAAAAAGACAAAAGATTTAATTAAATAAGCTCTTAGAACAAAGCAACTAAAATAATGAGCAGCACCACACATAACACCAGGTTAAAACAAAGAATGCAGCGGCCATGATCACTGCCAACAGCCAGCCCTACATACCCTGTCCTCACCTCCACTTCAACGAGCCCCACCTGCAGCTCGCTAAAGTGGAGGTGAGCAATGCAGCTGGGGAGGGACTGCAAGGGAAAACCCTTACAGTATGACCGTCGTGGATAAAGCTGGGATAGAAATCTGAAGACGTTTTTATAAACCATAAACAAAACTTTTGCTATACTGAAAATGTTTCAGTCTGAACTGTGAATTGAACCACGATTTTGCCACTGTGTATGATATACACCCCTTTTCAACAGAACAGCGTACTGAAATATAGCGCTGCTCTGGACCCAATACCCGGCCAATTGGGGTAACCAGTTAATGCTGACTTCTTTAGTTTGATAGGTTTTACATTTTTGAATTTAATGTTGCGTCACGCCCTCATGTGTCATTAATCAGCTCCTCCCCTGTTCCAGCAGCCCGCGTGCGTTTGTGTGGTGTCTCCTGTAATCTTGTCTCATTGTCTCATCTCCTCCCTTGTTCCCAGGTGTCATGATTTGTAAGCCTCACTCCTACTGTGAATGTCCTGTCTATATAAGTTCATTATGGTGTTAGTTTGGTTGCTATATTCTCATGGTTCATATCCTACAAAGCCTTCCAGTCTGTTTGTGTCTGCTAGTATTGAGCTGAGCTCTTTCGTGTATTTTCCATAAATTTATGATAAAGAAAACTGTCATCACTCTTTAAAGTCTTTTTAGTAGGAACAACCTCCCGAGCCTTAAATCGATCTCCAGGATTGGGACTGTGTTCCTGCTAAGCCTTTCAGTCCTGTTGTCAAGCAGTCCTGGTTCTGTTAGGGGGGTTCAGCACCTGGCTTCTGCCGCGGGACAGCCACTGCCCTGGGCACGGACACGCCCCGACTCTCTCCAGTCATTACCCCCATAGCTGGTCTGCCCCCTCCCCTGTTCTGGGTTACAGCATTTCCCTCTTTTATTACCATAATCCTGCTGATAAATACTCCGTTGAGGATTTCACCCTGGATCTGGGTCTGGTTCCTTGGCTGGATCAGACCATATTGGCACTGACGCCCGAATTATAAACTTCCTATTACTCTGAAGCTGTGTTTTTTGACGTAGTCAGCAGGGGTGTAAACACTGGCAGCCCACAAACCTCCAAATTCTGCTTCCTCTGCAAACACAGTGCTCCCTGATCACTACGCAGCGTACAGAAACACATGAGCTCGTGTACTCAGCACAGGAGGCACCGAGAGATCCTTCACATGAGTGAATTTATCTTGATCTCTTCCCCTCCAGTCCATATAAAACCCCAACCAAAAACATCCGGAATTACATTAACAGTCAAAAATATGCCAGCCAAGCAGTCAGAGACCGCAAAATTAAATTTAAATCCTTTCTGTTTCATGAACGACTATCAAAGTGGCCATCTTTTGGCATGATTACTGCTGAGCAGATATAAGGGTTTTTTCGCCATGACACCGCTAAAAAACGGAAGACGAGAGAAGAGCCCATGTTCTCGCTCGGCTGATGCCGCTTGGATTGAGAGCGTTTTCCCCGGTCAGGGCAGGCAGACTGAGGCTGTTTTGTAAACATGTAGTAAGTTTACATGCATGATACGACTGCTATGTCGTGCAGTTGGAAGAAACTCGGTAATATAGCATTATATTATTAGAATGAGCTGAAGCCATTATCTCAATTTTGCTCACTTTGAACAACACGTTTTTGGAAAATCTGCTCCTCAATTGGTTCAACTGTTCATTTTTCTGAATGCAAATTTTCCACTGACTCTAGAAGTAGGTCACTATCCTAAATTTATGGATACTTTTCACCTTCTCGCTGTTCAGATCTTTCATTGTGCTTTTGGAGGTTCCTTATATGGTTTCAGACAGCTTGTGTTTTGGTTACACATGGAACAACAGCAGGAGTGAAGTGTCCAAATATTTCTGACTGGTCATGTAGAAATTGAAACTTGATGAATGACCCGAGCGGAAGCAGGTTGTTCTCATGGCCGTCTATCGCTGCAGTACAGCAGCGCTGTGAGAGCTCTCTGTGTTTGCTGGGATGTTCGGTGGATTCTTCATTTAAGGTGTTTTCGATTAACCCCTTTAAAAATCTAAATTTATCACACCTCAGCCTTTCCTTTTCTGAAGCAGCTCTCCTTGAAACTGCTTAGTGTGAATTATTTTAACGACAAGCCGATGCCCCCCATGGGAAATAATCCGCCGCGCTTTGATGAGTAGCGCGCGCTATTTTTGGCTGGGGGCCTGTAAACTGCGTACTTGTTAAATTTGAAGCCGCCGCAAGCGTGCTGGCTAATTCAGACGCGAAGGGAGATTTGTGCTAACGAGGTGAAAAAGTGCTGACTCCTCCTCCGTTTAGTTTCGCATCAACAATTTTTAATACTGACAGAGTCGAGAGCAGCCTTGTGCGCCTATATAAAATGAAGGCATGTGTAGGAAATAGTACATAAAAATGTGGGTATCAGCTGTGCTCTGAAGATTTATAGGGTTAATGTGTAAAAGCTAATATGGTAATGAATGTGTAACAATTTACCTGGGTCCTTGAGATATTAAAGTAGTCGTGGAATTGTATTGTATTTTGTGTTTAGGTTTTGTAAATGTGCTAAAAACAGGACCTGGCTCTCTAGCTGGGAGTTTTTAGATGAGCGTACATTCAGAACTGTGATGGTTCCGTAAGGGAACCCTTCATCATTAAAAACTGCTGCATTATAATCCATCCATTATCTATACCACTTCTTCCTCGCTGGGGTCGCAGCGGGGCTGGAGCCTATCCCAGCTGACTCTAGGCGAAAGGCAGGGACCCACCCTGGTCAGCTCACCAATCCATCTCAGGGCGCGCACACCATTCACACACCATTCACTCTCACACTCATACCTGCAGGCAATTTAGCGTCTCCAGTTAGCCTGAAGTGCATGTGTTTGGACTGTGGGAGGAAAGCGGAGTGCTGCATACACACACCACATATACACCACACACACACACACACCACATATACACCACACATATACCACATATACACACACACACACACGCCACATATACAGCACACACAAACACACACACACATATACATCACACACACACACACATACACACACACACACACACACACACACGTGTAAACTTACTAACATATACACCACACACACCCTCACTCACACATACTCCTCCCCTTCAGCTTCATCTTCCTCATTCGTTAAGTCATGTTTCCATGGTAACATGCAAGAAAGGATTTGGAATTTGGATTTGGAAAGAGACACTAAAGTCAGACACTGAAGCATGAAATGTTCCCCAAACCATTGTCCCTTCAGGCTTTTTCATCACCTGAGGTAGGATGGGTACATATAAATGCAGAAGGATCATCTTGAGAGTGTTGCATTGTTATTGAGACTTCATACCTAGAATCCAGATGCCAATGTGCTCTTTTTAATAAAATATCTATTTATATCGAGCGCATGTCAAAACACGCGGTGAAACTGGGGCCTTGTGCCAGCCGCCATTTTAGATGTTAATGATCCGAGTTCTACTCCTGGAGCGGTATATAACTTTGAGCCACGATTTGCGCTCGATGAAAACATCCATTTGCATTTTGTCTCTAAAACTGGATGCTAATTTACGCCGGTGATTTGTGAACCTGAGTTGGGAATGCCTCCAGGCTATCGAATCTCTCATTCTTTGGCTTGAGCTGTGAGAATGGGGAGGCTGGGTCGGGCGTGGCTGGGTTGGGCGTGGTTGGGTTGGTTTTGGATCATTTCCATCCTGAGCCACGTTATGAGTGCTGTGACAGGTGGCTGCTTGTCCAGTCCTACGGCTGTTCTCTCTACTTCTCTCTCTCTCTCTCTTTGTGTTCCTGGGAAAATGCCTCTCAGCTCTGCCCTGATAAAGATGTGCTGTTAGCGAATGAACTGAACACCGGAATGCCTATTTAACACGGTCATAATGAACACAAGATGGCACCTGTCACAAACATTCAGAGCAGTTAATTAGAGGTCAGAGCTGAGGTCATAAAGCAGTTGTGTCATGCTGTACACAGCGGTGATTTTGTGTTTATGATATTTCATTGCAGAGTTATGGCATCGGAAATAAAGTGTAATGTGCTGTTATGACTGTGTAACAGCTGTTGTGCTGCAGTTATGGGAGCCTGCTGTATTATTCATGGCAGGTACTGCAGCTGAAGTGCAACAGAGGCACAGTATTTAAAGAGAGAATGGGAGGGGCTCCTCTAGTGCAGGGATGGGGTAAGGAGGCCTCACCACTGGGAGACATGGGCACAAAGCACAGCATTTATCAGGTAAAGCTTGTGTTACCCCATTACAGCTTGTGTTACACCCGTTACAGCTTGTGTTACCTGCGTTACATCTTGAGTTACTTGCATTACCTCTTATGTTACCTTCATTAAAGCTTGATTAGACTAAGCCGGAGTCAGGGTTGATTTTAATAAGCAGGGGTCAGGGTTAATTAGACTAAGCAGGGGTCAGGGGTATTTGACGAAGCAGAGGTCAGGGTTAAAGCAGTGTTGGGTGGGGTAAAGGGCTGTGCTTAGGGGCCATATGGCTGCACTGCTTTGATTGAAGCTACTCTTAGCCCTCTATGGTACGCATTATGATCGCAATGGGTAAAAAAATATTTGTGTTGTTTTTCCATCTTAAATGGGACATTTTAACAAAATCAATACACTTTTTCAAAAAAATTTATTATATTTAGTTTTTAAAAAATTGTTGCCTCTAGGCAGCATTGTACCATAATGGAAAAAAACATAACACTTGATGTTATCAACAGAAAAAAAGAATCATATCTCTTCAAAACATGTATTTCTTTCATCAAACACTTAAACTAAGAGATTTATTTGGTTTCTGGAACACAAGAGATTTCATACTTCACAAAAAAGGCACATAATATATTCAACTGTTGCTCTCAGGCAACATTGTACCATTGTGGAACACAAATATATTTCAATCATCATATCATCGTACCATCGAATCATCTTATCTAATCATTATAACTGATTAAAAACTGTCTGATTAAAATATTGAAAAGAGTAAAAAACTATCCTAATGTATTTATTTTATTTATCCATCCATCCATCCATTTATGAACTTGATATTCATCCTACTCTAATCATTCCTGCTACTGTACCTCCATCCTCATCAGGTTCCTGACGGCTGTCTACTTCTACTCCACCTTCATCTTCCTCAGCCTCGTCATCGCTCTCACTCTCACTCCATCCCTGCAGGTTTGCAACTACGACCTCATCTTCCTCGTCACTATATGACACCTCATCCTCACTCTCATCTACTGGCAGAGCCACCTGTGCTTTATACATTTTTGGCTTGCCATAGAAAAAGTTTGGGTTCATCTCCTGCATTGAAATAGGCACATTTATAGTATGTGAATTACATATTCTTATAGATGCATTTAAAAATCTTATTTATGGCAAATATAATTTACATAATTTAAACTGTTTACCTTACAAATGTAATATACTTGTATCCTGACCCATTATAGCCTCAAGTGATTCCATTACGGTACAACGTTGCCTCAGGGCAACATGCAGTTTTTTGCTATTTTCTTAAATATATATGAATACACATTTTGTAAAATCATTGAAAATACATCTTTTCTTATCAATGAAGGTTCTTCATTTTTTTTGATGATGATTTACGGGCTAAAAATCAGTGAAAATTGCACTTTTAGTAAGAGGAAATGTGGCGTTGCGCGGCAGGAGCAAATGTGCTGAAAGAGGATTCAAAATGGCTGCCAGTGGGTCATGTGACCAGTAGTTTGCATTTTCATTGGTTAGTATAGGGGTTCCAGGCTCTTAATGTGGTGTATTCCAATGTCAGGGATGCCTCGCTTTCTTTATGCAAGGTCAAATATTCAATGTTGCCTCAAGGCAACACCGTACCATAGAGGGTTAGGCATAAACTGGCAACCCTCTGAGCACAGGCAAAGCATGGCAGGCTACAACCACCTGCTTTAGTTAGCAGCGACTGCTATCTGCATGAGGTGCACATTTACAGTACGGTGCAAAAATTTGGGCACCCCTGGTTTAAATGTCTGTTACAATTAATCTCTAAGTGATTGAAAGCAAACCTGGGCCCGTATTCACAAAGCATCTTATCTGACCACTAGGAGCACTCCTAAGTCACACTAAAACATTTTATGTTGGAGTAAAATCTTAAAAGTTATTCTCAAAGCCGCTGAGAGCAACTTTTAGTTAAGACAACTGGTAACTCCTAGAATAGGAGTAGCTCTGAGATAGGTGGGAGTAAATCTCCGTTGCTATGGACGATGTCAATTCTAATGCACGAGTCTTGAGACAATGAGCACGGTGATTGGTAGTTTTGTGACAGGATGGCCCATTGAAAAAAATATCCCACATACAACCCATGGAGGAAAAAATGAAGAAATAGTCCACGTGGCTGGTTTGTCCCATAAAATAATAACACGTTGCGCACTCCTGAAAATGCACTATGCGCAGTCCCCACATATCACGCTCTAGGCAAATAAACATACATAGGAAAGAGATAGCTGTAAAAACGCCAACAGCATAAAACGAGTCAATAATAAAACGCGTCATTTTCCCCAATAATTGGCAACTTATTACCCAATGAGAATATGTTGCAGTCATTTAAATGTCGAGCCGTTCAAGTTTGTTTGCCCTAAACTGTGATCGATGAAAGTTCAAAAAGGACGCGAAAGCCCAACTGGAGCTACGACCAGTTACTGCTGCTGGCCCAGTTGGTGCTGGAGCGAAAACATGTAATCAAAGGGAAATTTGGCTCGGGGGTGAACAGCAAATCCTCGGACGACAGACGACTGCGAGAAGCGGTGGTATGGGCTGCAATCGCAGGGGAGGTCCGAAATTGCAGCCTATAAATGGGCTATCGTTCAAACAGGAAAGTATACTAAGCTTGGTTTGTAATTTATAGCCTACAATTTAAATATGCATACAAAATATGACATAGGCTGGTATTATTATGATGATCTATTAAATGTAACCCTCGCTCAACAGCCTAATAAAATAATTCATGCATAGCAGGAGGAGGTACAGCACCAAAGCCACTGTCCCCGAGCAAGTGGCATCCCGCAGGCACATAATGCCTGTCAAATAATTGGCATAAGCTGCTTTCCATTAAAATGCGAGTCATGCGTGGATCCTGGCCATTTCACAACAATGTCCAAAATATTATATTCGGCATTAAATACTATCAGGGTGTTGATGGAATGAAATTTTTTTCTGTTTATAAATACCTCTTCATATTGGGTCGGAGAAATAATTCAAATATGGGTCCCGTCAATAGCATCGATGATACCGGGCATACCTGAGATGTGCATGAATTCAGGTTTGATTCTGTGTTGTTCGCGAATGTCCATTGGAAACCAGATAAACTGTCGGATAATATGGGGTTCACAGAGCGCATTGATTGTTTGTTGAATTGAGCGACTGACGGATGATTGTGAAATCCCTAAATTGCCCGCGTTGCCAGAGGTGTATAATCCAGGGGTCAGAAAGTAAAAGTCCTGCCAAGTTTTTCTCCCTCCCACAGAATGAGCTGATCACTCACATTGGCTCCATCTCCTGTCTGAAGTAAATCCAGGTGGTTGGAATAAAGTTCTGGGGAGGATTTTTACTTTCTGAACCCGGACTATACACCTCTGCGCGTTGCAAAGTTGCATATTTCCGGCAGCCAAGTAATGAAGTGTTGACAAACATTTTATTTAGGGGCTTATTGGGTTGTTTCTCATGGTTGGAGACGTAATTCTTTTCCTCACCAAGTCAACAACAAATAAAATCTCCTCACGGTCGATCCAATATCTTTTCAACAACTGCGCATCATTCAGAATTTCCAAGTCATTCCATCTTTCAACAGCAGCAGCCATTTTCCGATTCTTTGTGAATAGGTTTTAGTGAGTTAGGAGTCCTCTTGACTACTTTTAAGCTCTCCCAGACTTAGGAGCTACTTTTAGACCTAAAATGCTTTGTGAATAACACTTAGTAAAAATAATTAGTAGTCCTAATTTTACGACTGACACGCCCATTTTATTAGGAGTTTCTCCTAAATCCGGCTGTTTGGACCTACTTTTAGCGCTAAGATGCTTTGTGAATACGGGCCCTGAACACTACTGTAAATGCTACAAAGTTAAACATGACGCCTTTCTGCAAATTTAAAAGCAAGGTTTCTTTTTATTTAGATTTTTCTGAGTTTTTAAATGATAAGAAAGGAAAAAGGGCCCTGTGCAAATGTTTGGGAACCCTTTTGGATTATTCTCTGTTACCTTTTAAGAAGATGATTACTAAGGCCCAGACCCAGGTGATTTACTCGTTAGGGCTTCAGTGAGTCAGGTGAATATAATTCCAGTGTTGAGCTATATATTCTGAAGTAACTCCATGCCTTCTAAAGTATCCCACTGTGGTGGCTGTTGTGTCTGGTGTTAAAAACCATGTGTTCCTCTAAACAGTTGTCCAAGGATGTCAAAATCAAGATAATTCACTTCCACCAACAAGGAGAGGGCCACAAAAAACTCTTGCAACGTTTCAAACTACCCATTTCTACTGTCAGAAACATCGTAAGAAAATGGAAAATAAATGGAACAATTAAAGTCAAGGCAAGATCTGGAAGACCAAGAAAAATTTCAGATAGAATGGCCTGAGATCTGGTGAGAAATGCTCAGAAGATAGATAGATAGATAGATAGATACTTTATTCATCCCCAAGGGGAAATTCAGGTATCCAGTAGCACACACACACACAAAAAGAAAAAAAAACACAGATACATATGTATATATATATAAATAAATAAAAAAACACGTCAGTTTAAAACAGATATAAGAACAACACAACAAATTGCAAACAATCAGACTATACATAGATTAAAAAAAGGAAAAATTAAAAAGTGCAGCGTAGTGTAAAACAAGGAAACCATTGCACGTAGGCGTAGAGGTCTTAGGGGTGGGGTGGGGGGGGGGGGGGGTCAGGAGTCATTAAAAAGTCTGATGGCTGTGGGAACAAAGGATCTCCTGAACCTCTCAGTCCTGCAGCGCAGTGAGATGAGCCGCCCAAGAACCCACACATCACTGCAAAAGAGCTGCAAAAAGGAGTAGAAGACACAGGTTTAGTTGTTCACGGGACAACAATACAGCGTACCTTAAACAACAAAAACCTACATGGCAGAGTTGCAAGAAAGAAGCCTTTCCTATGACCTCAACACAAAATTAAGCGTCTGAAGTACACAAAAGAGAACCTTGAGAACCTCAAGCCTATTGGAACAATGTGCTTTGAACTGACGAAACCAAAATTGAACCTTTTAGCCACAACCAAAGAAGGTATGTTTGGAGAAAAAAGGGTGAAGCATTTGTAGAGAAGAACACATTGCCAACTGTTAAGCATGGAGGTGGATGCATTATGCTTTGGGGTTGTGTAGCAGCTGGGGGCACAGGCAATATTGTGCAGGTGGAAGGAAGAATGGATTCCACCAAATATCAAGACGTTCTAGAGGCTAATGTTCAAAGCTCAGTCCAGAAATTTAAGTTGAAGAGACACTGGGTATTCCAGCAAGACAATGACCGGAAGCATACCTCAAAATCCATCATGAAGTATCTCCAGGGAAGATGGATGAGGGTTTTGGAATGGCCATCACAGTCCCCAGACTTGAATATTATTGAAAATCTGTGGAGAGACCTCAAACATGCCGTGCATGCAAGAAGGCCGAAGAATATTTCTGAGCTAGAGGTGTTCTGTCAGGAAGAATGGGGAAAAATTCCAAAGACAAGCATTGAAAGACTCTCAGCTGGCTACAGGAAGCGTTTGCAAGCTGTTATAGCTGCCCGAGGAGGAGTTACAAAGTACTAGCTGACAGGGTTCCCAAACTTTTGCGCAAGGCCTTTTTCCTTGTTTTATTATTTTGAAACTGTAAAAATGTTAAAAATAAAAATTATTATATTGCTTTAAAATGTAATGAAATGTGTCATGTTTAACTTTGTAGCATTTAGTGTTCAGGTTTACTTTCAATCACTTGGAGATTAATTGTAACAGACATTTAAACCAGGGGTGCCCACATTTTTGCACCCCACTGTAAATAGTACATTATTGGCCTGAATCATTACAGATCTTAGGATATTGGTGTGTAGCTGCTCTGTCAGTTTAAGATGCAGGCTCATGACCGCACCGTGTGTTACTGTCCTCACTGTGATTCAGACAAATTACACCTGACTGCGTCACGGAGGAGAGCATGTCTGAGGGCGATCACAGTTCTGCCCAAGCAGAGATCAGAGGCACACTTCTCATTTGCTGTGTTTTTCATCCATGAGAATCCACATTTACACAGGTGCTATAAACCCTCTTCAGGAATGTGTTCACTGTGGTGTTGTGCCCTGATTCATGTTCCCCTTAATTTTTCTTTCTGGAGAAATTTCATAAATCAATTGAGTAGAAATTGCAAATACTTCCACCCATTCATGTACTAACCTATTAGGTTATTGTACATGAAGGTACAATATTTCCATCGTCCGTCCATTATCCAACCGTCAATGTTTTCTTTAAATGACCTCCTCTAGAGTTTGACCTGGCTTATTTTGATCCCTCATGGTAAAAATGTTCCTCTCATGACCCTGACCAAATGTTGTTATTTTTCAGCTCCATTCAGAATCCAGTATACCTGTCCTGGCCTCTGATTGGCTGACACATTTTCAATTTCTCCTCCAGTTCCATGTGTCGAATTTGGATCAAGCATGGTTTATTTAATTGTCTCATGGATTTGACCAAGAATTGCTATTTTTTTTGGTCCATTCAAAATTCAATATGGCTGCCATGCTCTCTGATTGGTTGGCATAGTGTTGATTTCTTCACCAATTGAACTGGTCAGATTTGGATCAGACACAGTGCACATTTGTCTCATCGCCCTGACCAAGGGTTGTATTCTTTGACTATGGCCACCCTGACCATATTTAATAATTATTTAACACCTGAAAAGTACTGTTACAATTTTTAGACAGGTCAGAGATACAGGTCTCATGGGCTTTTTGTTATATTTCAAATCATTTCGCCATTTTTATCTTCATTATGCAGGAGGTGAGGAAAAGTCTCTGGTTTCAGAAGAAGCACCACCAGCCGTTCATTTTGGGATCACACCTTCCCTCTGTGCGCGAGACAGAGCGTCAGGCCCACAAACATCCCAAACTCATTTCAGAATAACGAACACTAGAGAAGCAGCATTACCTGATGTATGTATCCAAACACTAGCTGTCTTTCCCGTCTCACTCTGTAAAGTTCATCAAGTTCATTGTACTGTCATGGAGACAGTCCAGCATTGTTCACCTTTAAAATGCAAACCAGGAAAATGCATGAATTGGGGAAGAAATTCTGAGGAATTTGGCCAGTTTATTAATTGTAATGCTTGACATTATCATGGCTTCAAGACAAGTTTCCCCCTCGAATCACAGTGATAAAAGAGCTGCACTCCCAGCGACACACCACAGCAAACAGGTAATCGCAGTACGGCTGAGGATTTACACAGCTAGAGTTACAATCCCCGGAGAGCGGCACTCAGTGCATCAAAGATGTGTCGAAGAGCGACGTGTCTGTCTCCTGGCCTGCGGAGAACGCGGCTGCACTCCGGGGAACGCCAACTATTCTCTCGCTTTGTCCCTTTTTCATGACATCCTCACTCCTTTGTTTCTGCAGAAGAGTCGTCGCTCATGACTTTATTCCCGGCTGCATGTCGACTCCATGTTACCCGGGATTACACGGCCCCTCGCCACATTAAATATGCATGAATATTTGAGATGGAAATGACATTTGGGGATGTTTTGTTTGTGCGCCCAATATATATTCATGCGTGTTTGTGTAATGAAAATTTGAAGACATTCCTGTTGCTTCTAAAAATTTTATTCAACGAATTCCTGATGTAAAAAAAGATTACTGAAGATCATTGAGAGCTTTCATGCAAAACTATGCAAGTTCTTTTTTTTAGTCTTTACATTTATCCATTCCTTAATTTATCCCTACTTCTGTTTCTCTCACGCCTAATTTTTCTTTGACTTCTCAGTCTTTCAGATGACATTGTGAAGCAGTGCGGGAATCTCGGCCCCATCTGCAGCTGATGAAGCTCGTTAAAGCCGAGGGGACCGGAGAGACGAGGAGCGGTGTTTCTCCGCAGCAGAGGAACAGTCCTGGCCTCCTGTACAAAAGTCCAACTGATACTTCTGTCCAAAGCAGCTGAGATCCAGCACCCTGATCTTACTGTGGCCACACTGGGTTTTCAACCAACAACCATCCGGGCCACAGCCAAGCACCAAGGCCATTTCAGGTGAACTAAAGCAGTGAGATCTTGATTTGAGCTGGACTCAGGTCAGTTGTGCCTGATCTCTCTGTCTTGCTCAGCCCCTCTCCTGTCTGTGGGCGCCCGTCTGAACCCCTCTGTTTCCGGCAGCAGGATGGGGTCTCAGCCCACAGGAGTCCTCATCAGCCTGAGCGCGCTCTGATTAGCCCTGATGGCAATCCTGAGCCACCCCTCATTTTCAGGAGGCCAACCCCCAGCTACACTGCAGACGTCTCCGTGGGCACCAGGTGCCTAGAGCGGGGCCTCGCTGTAGAGGCTGGATTCAGGGGCTCATAGAGATGTTGCTCTGTAGTATCACTGCAGCTGCCTCTAGTTTCCCAGCACAGATGTAGTATGCTGTGCGAGCCAGTGTTAAGCTGCTTTCACGGACCTAAAAGCAATTTTTCGACGACAGATTACATTCAAAAGTCGATGCAAAGACGCGAATACACGCGTTTCGCGTGTATTCGCGTCTTTGCATTGACTTTGAATGTAATCTTTCATGCGAAAAATTAGTTTCGCGTCTGGTGTGAAAGCAGCTTAACACTGGCTCGCACAGCCGTACTCTGAACAAATGACGAGTAATTGTTGAAACCCAGCACTGTACGGGCATAATACAACTAGATCGTCTGCATACACAACATGGTTTACAAGTAAACTGCCCAGTATACAGCCAGTTTTACAAGTTTTTAAGCGTTCTGACAATTCTTCCATGTACAAATTAAAAAGGAGACAAAATACCACCCTGGCGCACTCCATTGGTCACCTTAAAGGGGGCTGATAGAATGTTTCCCCATCTGACTTGCATATTTTGGCATGCATACCAATATGCAAGGATTCTTACAATATATGGAGGGACCCCTTTTTGTTTTAACTTTAGAAATAAATTACTGTGATTTACACGATCAAATGCCTTTGATGCATCAATAAAACACATGAAGACAGTAGAGTGAAGACTCCGATGTTTGTTTACAATTTCTTTCAAAATAAAAATACACATATCAGTGCTATGCTTACTTTTAAAACCAAATTGATTGTCAGAGGACACAACGTACATATGCAGTCTAATAAGAGGCTCTCAAGAACTTGAGACAGAACACTGGCTAGAGCTATGGGTCTATAATTATCTGTACAACTTATTTTCCCTGCTTTATTCTTAATAACAGGCACCAGGAGTACTGACAGCAATGACTCTGGTAGGACACCATATATAAGGCAACAAATTTTTTGGTGCAGTATGTTAATAAACCTACAAGAGAGAAGGCAATTTTAGACTTAGTGCTCTGTAATGACCCAGATAGAATTAGCAATGCTGAGGTACGGGAGCCACTTGGGACAAGTGATCACTCTACTATTAATTTTGAGGTTTCATGGGAAGTTAAAAAGGTGTATTCAAAAACAAAAATTTTTCAATTTTAGGCGAGCAAACTTTGACAGGATGCTTGCTCATATCTAAGTGAAATAAAATGGGAGACACTCCTAGACTGTGAGTCTGTAACTGAGATGTGGGAAAGATTTAAGGGGTTTTACTTGATTCACAATGCAAATTCATTCCAAAGGTGTCCAAAAGTAAGCTGAAAAAGCAGAATCCTCAGTGGATGACCGCAGCTATTCGTAGGAGTTTTTGAGGGAAAAGAGGAATCTTTATAAGATGTACATAGAGGATAACAATGAGATTACTAAGGCCGAATACTGTAAAATGCAGGCTGTGGTCAAAAAAGAGCTGAGGAATGCAAGAAGACTGTATGAAAGACAAATTGCAGAGGGGGCAAAAACTAACCCTAAGCGCTTCTTTCAGTACTGTAGTAGAAAAAGGAAAGTCAAAGAGCAGGTTAAGTGCATAAAGAATAAAAATGGATCGCTGCTATATAATAACAAGGATATTAAGGACACCTTAAACGGTTACTTTGTTGAGAATTTTACCTTAGAGCGGGTCTTTATTCGCCCAGAGGGCATGTCCAATGCTCAAGATTATTTAGTGGAAATTGAGGTTAGGGATAACGTAGTATTAGACAAGTTGCATAAACTAAAGGCAGATAAGGCGGCGGGTCCTGATGGCTTATATCCTAGAGTGCTCAGGGAAGTTAGTGAGATCATCTTTAAGCCGCTATCCGCCATCTTTAGACGGTCTTTAGAAACTGGAGAAATACCAAATGATTGGAAACAGGGTAATATAATACCAATATATAAGAAAGGGGACCGTACTGAGCCAGGTAATTACAGGCCAGTCAGTTTAACTTGCATTGCGTGCAAAATATTGGAATCTATCATAAAAGATGAGCTGGACTTATTTCTTGAACGTAACAATATCTTGAGGATAGCCAACATGGTTTCCGTAAAGGAAGGTCATGCCTGACAAACCTTCTGGAATTTTTTGAAGAGGCCACCAAGACTTATGACCAGAGCAGGGCTTATGACATCATATATTTGGATTTTCAGAAAGCATTTGACACAGTACCGCATAAGAGACTAATTTTTAAAATGAGCTCCATTGGAGTTACAGGAGGTATTCTGAAGTGGATTCAAAACTGGTTGCAGGACAGAACACAAAGAGTGGTGGTCAGTGGTATCTCATCTGAGCTAGGTATGGTGGGGAGTGGCGTCCCCCAGGGATCGGTGTTGGGACCCCTGCTGTTCCTCATCTACATTAATGACCTTGATAGGAATATTGAGAGCAGATTAGTGAAATTTGCAGATGATACTAAATTGGGAGGTTTGGCAAATAGTTTAGAGTCCACTAAAGTGATTCAGGATGATTTGGATAGAATCCAGAATTGGGCAGAAATGTGGCAAATGAAATTTAATGTAGCGAAATGTAAAGTAGTACATGTAGGTAATAAAAACATTAGACGGGATTACTTCATGGGAGGTTTTAAACTGGAATGTGCTCCACAAGAGAAGGATCTGGGAGTGATTGTTGACCAAACCCTCACAGGCTCTAGCCATTGTGCCGTAGCAGTTAAAAAAAGCCAATCGGATGCTGGGATACATTGCCAAAAGTATTGAGTTCAAATCCAAGGAGATGATGCTTCTTTTGTACAACACATTGTCAGACCACATCTAGAGTATTGTGTACAGTTCTGGGGACCATACTTTAAGAAAGACATAGAGGCTTTAGAGAAAGTTCAGAGAAGAGCCACGGGCTAATTCCGGTATTAAAAATGAAAGCTATGAGAAGAGGCTGAAGATCCTTAATCTCTTTAGTCTTAGGAAAAGGAGACTAAGGGGTGATCTGATTGAGGTCTTTAAATATGTTAAAGGGATTAACAAAGTGAATTATGTAGGATTCCTTCAACCAAGTGTTGTTAGTAGAACTCGGGGTCACAAATGGAAGCTGACCAAAGGTAAATTTAGCACTGATATTCGGAAATATTTCTTCACCCAAAGAGTAATTTCGGTGTGGAACAGCTTGCCTGACCATATTGTTGAGGCAGAGACCTTGGGAGTTTTCAAGAGCAGGCTTGACTTAAAGTTAGATACCATTGAGTATCTAAAGTGATATATTCACGATAGTACAAAGAAACTGGCGAGCCTAGTTGGGCTGAACGGCCTGTTCTCGCCATTCATGTTATGTTATGTTATGTTAAGTAAAACAAAGTTCAAGCAAGGGAGCCAACCTACAATTGGCATACTTCATATGTTTTTAAACAGTTAATGTATTTTTTCTGGAGACACAATCGTATACGTTCACGCCAAGCAAAGACTGCAGCTGTATATCGTACACCGACCTGGCCCTGTGTTCTGAGCGAAGAGTAAGGGCTGCTGTATTCACCGGAAGTGCGCATTCCAACACAGAATATTGACCTCCTTTACTGTCTTGGTACACAGCCAATCACACGGAGACTAGAATAGGGCGCGTGCTGAGAGCTCATTAGTCAATTAGTAAAGTGCAGCTATACAATCCCTAATGCTCGTTAGTAAGTTAGTACTATAAACAATGTTATTTTAGTTAAATCTACTAACCAAAACTAACAAACTGTTAGTACTGTTAGTAATGATAGTACAGCAAAGGGGAAGGAAGCAAACGAGATTGGAAGGAATAATTGAAATCCCAGAAACCATGAAATCACCCGAAAGTGTGGCACGCAATACTGGGGCAATGAGCAATCACATGACATGAGACCAGACAGGGGGGACAAAGTGCAATGCATGGCATGGAACAAAACAGGAACCGGAATATAACTGAGGGAATGGATAATGGCAGGAATACAGGCAAAGCAAAGACAAAAACATGGCATGGAACAAAACATAAGCAAAAACATGGTCAGACATGGCAGAATCATAACGCGTGGACAGATGTCTCAAGAGAGTGCAGGGCTGTGGACATAGGCATATCAAAGAGACTGGACTTCAGACCTCTGTTGTTACCATGGATACAACTACATATTCAAAATAATGAATCAGTCAGTGCAAATAAGTGGACATGTAGGCTGAATGAATTGTGTATCACACTGAGAGACAGTCGTCTTCTCCTCAGTGTCCTTCCTGTCTTGGAATCGCCTCACTGACTTAGTTTATTTGGCGACGTCCTTATTGCAGCGAAATCTCCCTTGTTCTGCATCAGAGTGGGCACTCCAGATGCCTGCAATAAAAGGACATATTATGAAAAATTTGCTTTTATAGTACTGCGCTCGTACATTTCGGCATCAGGATTGCCAGCCAACACACAAAAGGCGAAATAAAACAACCCAGTCAGTTTTTTGTGGGCATGGCACTCGACATGTCATTCAGATTTGGCCTCCCTTCCTACATCACAGGAAGGGTTGTCAGAATTGCTCCTCCCCTCATCTGAATATCTCCACTCACAGCTTATTATTTATGGCAACATCCCAGCTTCAATCAACAAAAACCTATACGAGTGTGCTGTACGCTTCTTGTCTCACTGCTTTATGCTACTAACCTGGGTCAGTACAACCCAGGACCAGCAACATTATTTATATTAAAGGGCATCTATTATGCTTTTCAGAAGCTACTAAGAAATGGTGGCCTCGATTTGTTTTCAAGGAAAATCTGTCGCTAGCTAGCTAGCATGGTAAGCATTTCAGATATCTATAAATATTTAAACAGCTACTAGGTAGCTACTAAATTGACTGTAAATTTAGAAAGTGTCATTAGTTTAGCCAGAGGCAACAATGATTAAAGCAGACAAAATGGGTGATTGTTTTCAATGGAATTAAGCCTGTTTTTAATGGAGTACCACTGCTATTCAAAATAAATGGTATATTAGCTAACGGTTATTACTGTACAGACGCTACCTGCGGATCATTCTTGACAGACTGAATTGCAAATGTAGTTAAACATTTTCTCGTTTCAGCCAAGTGGCTGAAGCTAAGCAGGTGCGGGCTTGGTTAGTGTTTGAATGGGAGACCACCAGCAAAAAATAAATTACTGCTGGAAGAGGTGTTGGTGGGTTGTGATCTTCCAGTAGGTAGTGATCTTCCCTCTGGTAGAGTAATCCTCAATGCCCCAGTGCAGTGACGGGGACACTGTGCTGAAGGAGACGCCGTCTTTCGGATGAGACGTTTAATCAAGGTCCTGACTCACTGTGGTCATTAAAAATCCCATGACAGTCTTCAGCTAGAACTGGGGCTTCCCCAGTGTCCTGGCTAAATTTCCCACCAGGCTCTTTCAACCTGCCTTCAATCCTATCCCTAATCTAATAAATTATGCAGCTCGTCCTCTCTTTATCTACCTCAACTGATGTGTTGTGAGCGTTCTCACACAAAATGGCTGCTGTCGCATCACTCAGGTAGGTGCTGCACATTGGTGCTGGAGGATGAGATTACCCCATATGACTGTAAAGCGCTGAGTGTCTATGAAGAAGTGCTATATAAATTCATTCATTCATTCATTCATAATTTAATAGCTTGCTATTTATTATGTGATCTGTATTTAAAAACTCGCCAGGCATGGCATTTTTGCTTTCTGTTCACACAGTGCTCTGGCCAATCAGAACAGAACTAATTTCACGGTGGCAACGCCCACTCAGAACAGCCTGTTTTTCAGAGGGTTAGGAATGGCAGGAATAAAATTGCCCAGAAATTAGGGATGTTTGATTTTTTTTAGCTAAAAAGTTTATAAACCTCCTTTTTGGACATCCAAGAGTATTATAACTTGAAAAATAAACAGCATAATAGATCCCCCTTAAAGACTTCAAGAGTTCCCATGTGGGCTTTATCAGTTTGAGAGTTGGGCTGCCGTCTTACCCCTCCAGCCTTCATGAGAACACTCCTGTAAAGGCCACCAGTCTGTTAACCTTTTCCACCCGGGGCTTGCGTTGGAGGATTAATATTCCTTCCCTCACCTCAGCTTAAAGCGCATTACTTCTCAAAACTTGTTCCCCTTTACGTTTCCTAATTAGCTACTGAGTATTAATTCATTCAGTTGCAAGGATGAATTACAAATCAATTACGGCCCATTTTCCCTCAGCTTGCATTATTCTTCATCACAATAATTATCAAGCATTTTCTTATCCACATTAATGGTAACATACTACATCAATGTCTTTCGAAGCGTCTGAATTCCTGTAGCTCACAAAGTGAAATACTTTTTTTTCTGGATTCGTGTCCGATTGGCTTGATACCCATAAAAAAACAATGCGGTTTTGCCGACTCGGGGCGTTCGGGTAGAGGGGGTGCGGAGGCATGCACCCTGGGCCCTCCTTTTTATGGCCAGAGCTTTTATGGTTTGGGGGGAATACCGTGGTCAAATAAGCTATCTACCTCGCGCTTACCAAAAATAGTATATCAAAAAAAGTTCTGATGGTGCGTCGACTTTCTAGGAAGAATCAATAAAGAAGAAAAAGTTAAAGTCCGCATTAAAAAAAGCGAGCCAATTAAAAGCGACTTTATGGTAAGACAAACATGTTTCGGCTCCTGCCGTTGAGTTACAATAAAGTCGCTTTTGATTGGCTCACTTTTTTTAATGTGGACTTTCACTTTTTCTTTTTGTGGAATACCATGGTCCCTCCAATCAGAATCCCACTTTGCCCCACAGTTATTTTCTGGATCTGGCATTAACTGCACATACAGCACAGAGCATAAATGTTTGGACACTGGAGCATTAATTTGCTCTTGTTTCTGTACTCCAGCACATTGAGGTTGTAAACAAGCAAAGCGAAAGGAGAGACTGTCAGCTTTAACTGGAGGGAATTTACATTCATACTGCGTGGACCATGTAGGAATGGAAGCCCTTTTTATATAATGTCACTGACCAAATACTGACAAACTACCCTGTATTTTAATGATAAAGAGCCAACATACAAAAGAAGGTCTGGCACTAACAGCTGTTTATTTTTGAGTCAGATTCATGAGCAAGGCAATAATACAGGACACACACAAGTACACATCCACACACACACACACACACACACACTCAGACACATACACACGCAAGCAAAAACACACACAGAGGTACATACACACACACAAGCATACACATCCGCGCACATGCTCAGACGCACACACTTGCACACACAGACGCGCACGCACGCACACACGCACATGCACACACATGCACGCATGCACAGACACACACACACTAGTCCCCATGGGACTGAAGATACACAAATCTAACAAATGGCTTGGCTTTAAAAACTTTTGGATTTATTTTTATGAAAAAGCAGCTTGATCCAGTAGCTATTGGGTCAGTGGGAGTAGCCCTATCACTCAATGAAAAGGAAACATTTTTCAAAGGACAGATAATTTCTCTGAGATTTTTTACCCTCCACGATCATTCCACCAGTCACTGCCTGTCCTCAGCAGTCTGATTGTCCCAACCTTTATTACCATACCGATAGTTTGTTGGGCTGACACGCGCTCCGTCTCCGACATTTAAACACACATACTCTCACACTCTCACCCCCGAGCGGCAGCAGGAAAGAAAATGCATCAGAGTCGTTTTAATTAAGTTTACCATCTGTTTTTTAAGACCTGATGAAATTTAATTATTAATGCTGCTGATTTAGCTCGGGGAATACTGATGTCCTCTTGCATAGAGAATGATGGCGATCATGCCTAACCCCTCTCGCCCTCGCTGTCGCCTCCCGCCCGGGGCACCGATCCCACGCCAGATAACGGGACATTAATATTCATGTTGCAGACCTGCGCGCGAGTCCGCACCTTATCGATCTCGAGTCCCGTTCATGTCCTTTTTTCTAATGCCGACACGGCCCTCCCCATAGGCGGCACACCCTGTGGTCAACATGGGGCTCATTTTCCTTAAAATGCAGAAACTTAAATTGGCAAGCGGCAAATTGCAGTTTTGCGAAAAATATGTGCCTCAGCAATTCTGGACAGCTAGAAACGTGCTCACCTCGCTTCTAAGCAGCAAACATACGGCATTCGGCGCATTTCTATTGTCGTAATGAAGGACTTCTGCGCGAAACCAATACCACTGTAAAGTTGCCAGGGATGTTAGCGAGCGTATTAAAATTTCAACAGCGCTTATGAATGAGCTATCGCCAAACCTCTAGTGGCATTCTAAATACAGGGGGACTATCTGATCAGTGGGTTTCCCCAGTAGTTTTCTCAATTCTCTGAAGTGCAGTGAAGGAACATTCACGGAATGATCTGCCGGGGCCGTGGAGAACAGCTCTAGTAAGCAGTATTTATACGTACTAGACATAATAGCATGTATTATTACATGAGGTGTAGCTAATTGGATGGCACTTCAAAGGGACAGATAATTTGTCTTAATTTGAGCAAACACACACACAAAAAAAGCAAATGACCCTGGGTACAAGTGTCACCATCAGGTATTGGCTGCCCTGGGTTGCATGGAACGGCAATGTGTTTTCAATATAAGTTACAAAGTACACGGTCAACTCAGATGTGAATTTTAATTTTTAAAGTTGAACAAGAGCTCCAGAGGGCATGCAAAATTTATTTATTTCAATATTTATGCAGAAGGGAATATAATTATCTCCTAATAAATATTCTTGCTTATTCATGAATACCACAAATATTGTGATCCCCAAAAGCATTGGTTTTATTACACACTTTATTTGAGGAAAATAATTCACTGGGAGAGCATCATTCCACTCTATTCCCAGGGGTCTATGCATTTAGAGTGCTTTTCATCAGACATTTCCACCCACCAAATAACCCCTTAATTCTCTGAAGATTAGATTACATATTATATTATATTTCAAGATTTCAGACACCTTACAGCTGATAAATCAAAGTGAAGGTAACACTTCAATCATTCATATCAGAGAAATATGTTAAAATGTTGTTTAACTCATCCCAGATCTGTATCTGAACCTGGAGAGAATTTTCGTTAAATCTCAAAACTACACTTTTTTTTAGCTAAAAAGTTGAGTTATGTAATAGAGGTAAATAAGTCCTGTGCAAGCACAGGTAAAATTGTGTTTCATTTCAAAATGATAGTGGTAAAAATGAAATGGTGATTGCTATTGATTTACACCCTGTGTGTAACCCCCATGCAGACAGAATCCAGAGTCTTAAATAACACAAAATGATTAAATTTTTCTCCTTTAGAACCCTGGGGAACCTGGGTTCTGTGAAACTGAAATGCCTCCATAAGCAGAACTCGGCTGCAAATGAAAAACGGCGAGCGTTTGGGGGGAAAGGGATTACACATGATGTAGAGTCAGCATAACCACTTAACTATGAAAAACTGACCACCTAAATCACCCTGCTATGCCCTAGATTACATTTTACTCAACATTCTGGCTGTTCAAGTTTGACTGGAGGCAAATTTAGGTCAAATGGTGTGTTATACTTCATTTAAAATGTCAAAATCGCAGATTTCAGACAGGCAATATCCAGTTTCATGAGAATATGTTGTTTCCTGAAAGCTCACCATTGCTGGGATGAATATATATCTCAGAAATCAAACCAAAATGTCATATTGACCCCGTATCTAAGCTCAACACATCAGTGAGGTTTCTCTCATCTATAAGATGACCGTGTGCATAGGCCCATCCAGGGCCGGCTCTAGCCATTTTGGTGCCCTGGGTGAGATCAGGATTTGGCGCCCCCCAATTATGCTTTAAGGGGCTGTCAGTAGCTGGGTAGGCGCAGTTTCATCAAAAAACTTATCTTTTCCGTGGGCCATGGGAAAGTCTAGCGTTCATCATTACAAAGCGGGAGCGCGACAATCTAAACGAATCCAGCTTTGTTTCTGCGCAAAATATTTATAAAAGAATGTGTTGCGTCTGACGCTGCTGCATCAGTGAAGTGTTACTGGACGGGCAGAGTTCTGCTCAGGTGACCCGCCGGTTGAGTTGGGGCTTTTTGTGGTTTGCAGCGTGGTGAATAAATGGAGTAAACTCCGACTCCTGCTTCACCTACGTCCCCTGCTATTGCAGCGGAACAGAGTGCTGCATTATGCATAATGTCATGGCAAAGAAATTTTGGTTATTTTAACTTCCTGCGGCCAAAACATGGCTTTGAGGAATCCAAATGTGAGATGAGGCATTATCGGCAGACCGGTGCTTTCACCCAATCGCCCTTTCAGAACCAGGGTGAATACGGAGACATTTCCATATGCAACCTCCACTTTTTATTTGCCAGAATGATTTCAAAAGGGGCGCAAATACAACCCCAGTTCCGAAATAGTTGGGACACAGTGTAAATTGAGAATAAAATCAAAATGCAATGACTTTCAGATCACATGAGCCAATATGTTATTTACAGTAGAAAATAGATAACATTTCAAATGTTGAAACTGAGACATTTTACATTTTTTTCCACAAACTGAACTTCTTTCAATTTTTCTGGCTGCAACTGGTCTCAAAAAAGTTGGGACACAGGCAAAAAAAAAGGGCTGAAAAAGCAATTAATAAATAAGAGAATCAGCTGAAATAACATTTAGCAAGTAAGTGTAATGGCCGGTAGAGATGGGAGGCCAATACCAGCGACAAGAGGGAAACGAGCAGCACGGACACAAAACAAACACAGGGAATAATACAGACCACCGGAGAGTGCTCGCGCTTCCAAAGGACGTATAATAGTCCGAAACACGGAAGCAAGGCGAAAGGAAAAAGGGAGAAGAAACTCCAATAATAACGAGAAGATGGAAAGTCAAACAAATCCTGACTACAGATATCTTCGGCTATAGTGCTTAGCTACAAACAGACACTCAAGCAAAGAGGAGTGGCGAACATCCGGCTTATATAGAGTCCGGGGAAACGCCGCCCCAGTTCAATCAGCCAGCTGGGTAAAGAATCCGATTGAAAAGGAATACGATATCATCCCGGGACGAGAGCCACAAAGAAAAGTCCAAAACACACGCACAAACATCCAGAACCATGACAGGAACCCCCCCCCCAAGGGACGGCCCCAGACGTTCCGAAAGAACCCCGAGCCCGGGACTATGAAATAAGGGTGGGACCCAAGATATCCCGAGAAGGGACCCAGCACCGCTTCTCAGGACACCAAACCCTCTGGCCAACCTGATAAGCCGGTGCAAAACGGTGCCTCCCATCAGCGGCAGCCCTCCGTTTATGCACTGCCATGGGGACAAACGAAAAGCCAGATGGCTCCCCACCAGAACCAGGGTCGGGCCGCAAGGCCTGCAGCACAACAGATTCAGTATCCCACTGCATGGGAGCCAAAATCCGAGCTGCCGGAATAACCGGCCCAGAAATGGGATCACGGCCCGAGCGGTCATAAATCCGTGACAAGGCGCCAGGCCTGATGTTTTTGGAGCCGGGGTGATAAGTTAACGCAAAGTCAAAGCAATTGAAAAACAATGCCCACCGCGCCTGCCGGGAATCACGTCGCTTAGTCTGCTGGAGACACTGGAGATTGCTGTGATCCATCCAAACCACAAACGGATGTTCAGCCCCCTCCAACCAATGGCGCCACTCTTCTAATGCCAATTTAACAGCTAACAACTCCCGGTCACCAATACTGTAATTACGTTCAACCGGTGACAACAACCGGGAGAAGTAGGCGCATGGGTGCAACAAAATGGCACCCACCCCGACCTCCGAAGCGTCAACCTCCACCACAAATGGGAGGGAGGGGTCGGGCAAAACGACAATAGGTTCAGAGCTAAGTCGTTTCTTCAACTCCTGAAAAGCAGCCTCCTCTGCTGGAGACCAAGCAAATGACGAGGAGGAATTCCTCTTAGAGAGTGCAATGATAGGGGCAGCCACATTGCTAAAATTGCAAATAAACCTCCTATAAAAGTTAGCAAAGCCCAAAAATTGTTGAACCTCCTTAACACGTTGACTGCCAACTACGAGATAACTCGTAATGGCGGGTCCGGGCCAGCGCTAGACTTGAAAATTCGGGGGGAATTATCCATCCCTTTACTGACAACAATTAATCCTGGCTAATTCTAGATGGTTTTCCTTTATAAACACGTTTTCCAATTCAAGAATAATCAAGTGACAATTGAAGACACGGCTTCTCTCCCTCATGCGATCTAACAGCAAATAATGGGCTACATTCAGTGCAGAAAAATAATTTAATTATAATTAGGTCTATGCACTGGCACTCAGCAACGCAATTTTTTTTTTTTTTCCAGCGAGAGCGGCATTTCAGAACTCATTTGCGAATGAAGGTAATTTCGGCGACAAGTACGTACACCTGTTTTTGCAGCATGGTCACGCAACTTGCAGTAAAAAAATAGACAGCTGTCAGACTGGAAAATGTAAACGGAGGAAACCACGTATACTTGTCACCAGAATTACCTTCATTCGCAAAAAGAGTTCTGAAATGCCGCTCTCGCTGGAAAAAAAAAAAAAAAAAAATACTGTTGCTGAGTGCCAGTGCATAGACCTAATTATTATTGAATAATTTTTCGGTACTGAATGTAGCCCATTATTTGCTGTTAGATCGCATGGGGGAGAGAATCCGTGTCTTCAATTGCCACTTGATTACTATTGAATTGGAAAACGTGTTAATATAGGAAAACCATCTAGAATTAGCCAGGATTAATTGTTGTCAATAAAGGGATGGATAATTTCCCCCGAATTTTCAAGTCTAGCGCTGGCCCGGACCCGCCATAAAGATGTTATCTCGTAGTTGGCAGTCAACGTGTTAACATTCTGAGGGGCAGGCCAATTCCTAACCGCTGCCACCTTGTCAGGGAATAGTTTGATCTCACAATCGTAATCACGATGCGGAGACAAAGACGAAGCTCGTTGTTTGCCAAAATCCTCCGCGAGATCAATAGAATCAACTGAAACGTTGGGAGGTAAACCGAGGTTCAGCACGGCTCCTACACACCAATCTTGTTCAGAACCCGACGCCTTCCCCATGGGCTGAAATTCGGGGCGACTTGCTAGAATCTCACTACAGTGAGACCTACAGTCAGAGCCCCACTGGACGATTGGGTTATTTTGACTGCCCCAAAAGATCTGTGGTCTATGCTTAAGCAACCACGAATGACCTAAAACCACAGGACAAACCGGGGAATTGATTAGGAAAAAACGAATTTTCTCTGAATGACCACCAAAAGGGATGAACATAGTCAAAAAATCAGAGACCTCGGTTACAAGCCCATCTCCCAACGGTCGACCATCCAAAGCTTTGATCGAGTGCGAATGTGAGAGAGAGCGGATGGGAATGGAATGTTTTCTAGCCCACTCTGCATCCATAAAACAATCAACAGCCCCCGAGTCCAAGAAGGCTTTAACTCATATTCTCCTTTTCCCCATAGTCAACTTTACTGAAATAAGAGTTTGAACGGGAGATTGGGTCTGTCCCTTTAGCGCCCCCCCTACCGCCAGAGGGGCTTCCCGTCTCCCTTTAAGCTCGGGGCAACTTGGACGGATATGTCCCGGTTTGCTACAATGATGACAATTTGTCCGTGAACAGGCTTACGAGCCCGGCTCTCATATGAGCCATCATCCTGCATGGGCTCACTAGAACTGGGCATTTCAGTGGGCGGAGTCGGGGCTGTATGCGTGCTGTAAGGAACATTAACCCCGTTGCTATCAAGAGCCAATGCAGTACGTTTCTCCTTGTTTCATTCGCGGATGAGATTATCAACTCACACCGCAGTACGAACCAACGAATCTAAAGAAACGCAAGGCTCTAGTGTAGCCAGAGCGTCCTTAACCTCCTCAGCCAAAGCGTGAACAAACACTGTCATAAGAGGTGCTTCTGGCCTCCCTGTCTCTGTGGCTAAGGAGCAAAACGAGATAGAAAAATCAGCGACGATATCAGAGCCCTGCTTCAAATGCATTAGACGCGTAGCTGCGTCCTGACCATAAACATCCTGATCAAAAACATTAATCATTTCTCTCACGAGAGTTTCCACTGAATTTAATACCGGCGATCTAGCTCAAATGAGTGGCCCCACCCAAGTGAGAGCTGTGCCGGTCAACAGTGATAAAATAAACTAAACCCATGGTTCTTCATTCGAGAACCGTGAGGGTTGCACTTTAAAAAATATTTTACATTGAGCAATGAAATCTTTACATTTTCCTGCCTCGCCTCCATATCTTGGGGGTAACTGGAGTTTAGGCTCTCGGGGAAGGTGTACTGATTGTGCTTGTGAAACACTTTGTGTAATCTGAGCAGACAATGCTCTAATACACTCGGAGAGACTAATTAAAAGGCTTTCCTGTCTCTCCATAGCATTCTCCTGAAGGCGAATTCTCTCTTTCGGCTCTGCCTGCCGACTGTCCAAGCTAGAAAGACCCTGACAATACGCAGTAAGGACAGACTGCTGGTCAGCGACAATGCTCTCTAGCGTAGCAGCTGCTGGCGACTCCATGTCTGGCTAGAGTGTTCTGTAATGGCCAGAAGAGGTAGGAGGCCAATAGCAGCGATAAGAGGGAACGAGCAGCACGGACACCAAACAAAACACAGAGAAAAATACAAACCACCGGAAAGTACTCGCGCTTCCAAAGTACGTACAATAGTCCGAAACACAGAAGCAAGGCGAGATAGGTAAAAGGGAGAAGAAACTCCAATAATAACGAGAAGATAGAAAGTCAAATCCTGACTACAGATATCTTCGGATATAGTGCGTAGCTATAAACAGACACTCTAGCAAAGAGGCGTGGCGAACATCTGGCTTATATAGAGTTCGGGGAAGGGCCGCCCCAGTTTAATCAGCCAGCTGGGTAAAGAATCCGATTGAAAAGGAATACGATATCGTCCCGGGACGAGATCCACAAAGAAAAGTCCAAAACACACGCACAAACATCCAGAACCATGACAGTAAGTACGTTAACTGGCATCAGGTGTGTAACATGATTGGCTATAAAAGGGATGTCTTAGAGAGGCTGAGTCTCTCAGAAGTAAAGATGGCCAGAGGCTCTCCAACCTGTAAAGGCTTGCGTAAAAAAATTGTTGAATACTTTAAAAACAATGTTCCTCAACGTCAAATTGCAAAGGCTTTGAAGATCTCATCATCGACAGTGCATAACATCATCAAAAGATTCAGAGAAACTGGAAAAATCTCTGTGCGTAAGGGACAATGCCGAAGACCTTTACTGGATGCCTGTGATCTTCAGGCCCTCAGACACCACTGCATCACTCACCAGCATGATCCTGTCATTGACATTACTAAATGGGCCCAGGAATACTTCAAGAAACCACTGTCTGGAAATACAGTCTGCCGTGCCATCCACAGATGCCACCTAAAACTCTTTCATGCAAAAAGGCAGCCATTGTTGAGCATGATCCAGAAGCGCCGCCGTGTTCTGTGGGCCAAGGCTCATTTAAAATGGACTGTAGCAAAGTGGCAAAGTGTCCTGTGGTCAGACGAGTCCAAATTTGACATTCTTGTTGGAAATCATAGGCGTCGTGTCCTCCGGGCTAAAGAGGAGAAAGACCACCCCTCCTGTTATCAGCGTTCAGTTCAAAAGCCAGCATCTCTGATGGTATGGGGATGCATTAATGCATATGGTGTGGGACACTTGCATGTTATAAAAAGCACCATGAATGCTGAAAGGTATATAAAGGTTTTAGAGCAACATCTGTTCCTGGGAAGGCCTTGTGTATTTCAGCAGGACAATGCAAAACCACATACTGCAGCTATTACAACAGCATGGCTTCGTAGTGGAAGAGTCCGTGTGCTGAACTGGCCTGCCTGCAGTCCTGATCTTTCACCGATTGAGAACATTTGGCGCATAATTAAAGGAAAAGTTTGTCAAAGGAGACCCAAAACTCTCCCGCAGTTGGAAGCCTGTATTAAACAAGAGTGGGATCAAATTCCAATGGCTAAACTCAAGAAACTTGTCTCCTCAATGCCCAGACGCCTCCACTCTGTGTTAAAAAGAAGAGGGGATGCTACACCACGGTAAACAGGCCCCTGTCCCAACTTTTTTGAGACCTGTAGTAGCCATCAAATTTGAATGAGCTCATTTTGTGGATAAAATTGTAAAATTTCTCAGTTTCAACATTTGCTATGTTGTCTCTGTTCTATTGTGAATAAAATACTGGCTGGTGTGATTTGAAAGTCATTGCGTTTTGATTTTATTCCAAATTTACACTTTGTCCCAACTATTTTGGAATTGGGGTTGTATATTTCGGGGGTTTTATGAGGGAAAAGGGGTTTAGAATGATAATATTGCGAATGTATATGCTGTGCAAGCACTAGAGGTTGCATATGGAAACGTCTCCACACTCTCCTCTCCCTAACTCCAGCGAGAGCAAATGGCCGGCAAACATGGAATCAGTGCTGCACAAACAGGTCTTTTTGAGGTTTTGCCAAGTGGTGAATACTTCCTTCTCAATCCATATCCTTTAGTGTCTGTCTTCCCATGTTTTCCTGGTTTTGAAAGAGTGATTGGGTCTGCCGATATTGCCCCGTCCTACATTTGGATTCATCAAAGCCATATTTTGGCCTCAAGAACTTAAAAATAACCAAAATTTCCTTCCCGTGACATTGCCTAATAATGCAGCACTCTGCTTTTATAAATATTTTGCGCAGATGACATGAAAGAAAGCTGGATTTGTTTAGATTGTCGCGTTCCCCCTTTGTAATGGTGAACGCTAGACTTTCCCATGGCCCACAGAAAAAATAAGTTTCGCAACCAAACTGCACATGCCCAGCTATTGACATAGCCCCTTTAATTGCCATTAAACATACCATTTCTCCAGTGATCTAGAAAAACCTAGTGAATTTATCAGAGGCAAGGATTCTCGCAACTGAACAAAAACCTTTGGATTCTGGACTTTTCCTAACTGAAAAAAATAAAAGAAACTTGATTTTGACAGTTCAAATAACACTAATAGCTAGTGTTTTAAGATTTTCACCACTCTTAATTACCGCAAATGAGGGTCAAACTCAGTTTCTCCCAAAAGTCACGCACGTACTAGATTTTTCCAGATCACAGGAGATTTATGCAACTATTCACATCCCAATGAAGTCCTAGAGGCAGCTTCCTCAACGTGGTGAAAAGGTGCTATGTTTGAACAATACAAAGCAGTGCAGTGCAGTTGTGATCAGTGAACAACAATGCTATGGAAAAAACATTCCCCTATCAATTAGTCTTAGCAACTCTTGCTAATCTGGCACAGAAAACTGCGAAAGGAGGATTTGGTAATTCCTACACAAAACTCCTCTGCTTCATTGACAAAATTCCCCCCAGTCAGAAACTATTAAAATAATTCCTCCTCATAAAAATTAATCCCTTGGCTACCATATGCGTCCGTCTTTTGGAAGTAACTGACCACTTACTGTCTGCGTGAACTAAAAGAATTTAATTTTGCTGTTATACAGGAGTAAGGGCAGATATAGGTTAGAATTTTCCTGTGAGATAAGCACATAATAGCCAGTGGGAGCACTTACTTTGTTCTTGAAGGGTTACGGTACAAATCTACAGCCCTGCATCATGAGTAAAAAAAGCTAATTATTGTGAAAATCTCAAAGACTCGAAGCAACTACCTCAATATCTAAGTCGAGTAAGTGGCATTTGTCCAAGCTTGCTTGTTTTGCGGATTGGAAACAATGACAGGTTTTTAGCTCTGGGTGACTACAAAGATAAGATAATCAATTTCAACATATTTTGACAAACCTGAACAATGCTATACAACTGAACTTGTCACAGGGAGTGGCAGGACCCGAATGCAACACAATCAACACGAGTGAAGGGTTACTGACTTTTAATGATCACAGCGCAGGGGTAAGCAGAATGCAAAGCAGGGTAGCTTGATGCAGATCAGGATCAGGAACTCGCGGACCTTGAGTGGAGCTCTTCCGGGTACTCGAGGGAGCGGGTGCTGATGGCGGGATTCCAACCCGGGTCGCCCACACGGCAGGCAGGAGAATTTCCACCGGGCGACCGGGGCAGGCTGGCTTGAGGCTCCGCAGACAGGATCGTCTCCACGCAGGCAGGCAGCGGAGCGGCAAGACGGGTGGCTTGGACAGGGGCTTGGAAGACGGCAGACAGGAACCAGGAAGCACACAGGCAGAACTCGGAGTCAGAGGCAAAAGGCTATCAGGTTTACCGGCGCAGGAACGAGAGGACGTCGTCAGAGGCAGGCAGAGTTGATTCCAGGAAGTCAGACCGAAGACAAAGGCTGGAGAGTAGTGCATGCTGCAACGACAATCTGGCAGTGAGTTAGTGAAACAGAGCTGCTTAAATACTGGCTGGGTAATGAGACTCTGCTGAGAGCAACTGCAGTGGAAGGGGTGTGGCCAGGCAGAGGGAGAGACGGCAGCAGCAGGGCAGACTGTGACAGAACTTATGAGACTGTACAGACAGGCAGGGGGTCGTAATGATTTTCGGCATCGGCATCTGTCATTCGGACCCATTTCTCCAAGGTCAGGGACACTGGTAGGAGTGTTCCGATAGAGCATGTCTTTCTAAAGCCAGAGTCTTGGTCAGGGACACTGGTAGGAGTGTTCCTATGGAGCATGTCTTTCTAAAGCCAGAGCCTTGGTCAGGGACACTGGTAGGAGTGTTCCTATAAAGCACGTCTTTCTAAAGCCAGAGCCTTGGTCAGGGACACTGGTAGGAGTGTTCCTATAGAGCATGTCTTTCTAAAGCCAGAGCCTTGGTAAGGGACACTGGTAGGATTGTTCCTATAGAGCATGTCTTTCTAAAGCCAGAGCCTTGGTCAGGGACACTGGTAGGAGTGTTCCTATAGAGCATGTCTTTCTAAAGCCAGAGCCTTGGTCAGGGACACTGGTAGGAGTGTTCCTATAGAGCATGTCTTTCTAAAGCCAGAGCCTTGGTTAGGGACACTGGTGGGAGTGTTCCTATAGAGCATGTCTTTCTAAAGCTAGAGCCGTGGTCTGAGACACTGGTAGGAGTGTTCCTATAGAGCATGTCTTTCTAAAGCCAGAGCCTTGGTCATGGACACTGGTAGGAGTGTTCCTATAGAGTATGTCATTCTAAAGCCAGAGCCGTGGTCTGAGACACTGGTAGGAGTGTTCCTATAGAGCATGTCTTTCTAAAGCCAGGGCCTTGGTCAGGGACACTGGTAGGAGTGTTCCTATAAAGCACGTCTTTCTAAAGCCAGAGCCTTGGTCAGGGACACTGGTAGGAGTGTTCCTATAAAGCACGTCTTTCTAAAGCCAGAGCCTTGGTCAGGGACACTGGTAGGAGTGTTCCTATAGAGCATGTCTTTCTAAAGCCAGAGCCATGTTCAGGGACACTGGTAGGAGTGTTCCTATGGAGCATGTCTTTCTAAAGCCAGAGTCTTGATCTGAGACACTGGTAGGAGTGTTCCTATAGAGCATGTCTTTCTAAAGCCAGAGCCTTGGTAAGGGACACTGGTAGGATTGTTCCTATAGAGCATGTCTTTGTAAAGCCAGAGCCTTGGTCAGGGACACTGGTAGGAGTGTTCCTATAGAGCATGTCTTTCTAAAGCCAGAGCCTTGGTAAGGGACACTGGTAGGATTGTTCCTATAGAGCATGTCTTTGTAAAGCCAGAGCCTTGGTAAGGGACACTGGTGGGATTGTTCCTATAGAGCATGTCTTTGTAAAGCCAGAGCCTTGGTCAGGGACACTGGTAGGAGTGTTCCTATAAAGCACGTCTTTCTAAAGCCAGAGCCTTGGTCAGGGACACTGGTACACTGCCAGTGCCTTGGTCAGGACACTGGTAATAGTGTTCCAATATAAAGCCATGGTCAGGGACACTGGTAGGAGTGTTCCTATTGTCTTCTAAAGCCAGAGCCTTGGTCAGGGACACTGGTAGGAGTGTTCCTATAAAGTGTTTCTAAAGCCAGAGCCTTGGTCAGGGACACTGGTAGGATGTTCCTATAAAGCATTCTTTCTAAAGCCAGAGCCTTGGTCAGGGACACTGGTAGGAGTGTTCCTATAAAGCACGTCTTTCTAAAGCCAGAGCCTTAGTCAGGGACACTGGTAGGAGTGTTCCAATAGAGCATGTCTTTCTAAAGCCAGAGCCTTGGTCAGGGACACTGGTAGGAGTGTTCCTATAGAGCATATCTTTCTAAAGCCAGAGCCTTGGTCAGGGACACTGGTAGGAGTGTTCCTAGAGAGCATATCTTTCTAAAGCCAGAGCTTTGGTCAGGGACACTGGTAGGAGTGTTCCTACAGAGCATATCTTTCTAAAACCAGAGCCTTGGTCAGGGACACTGGTAGGAGTGTTCCTATAGAGCATATCTTTCCAAAGCCAGAGCCTTGGTCAGGGACACTGGTAGGAGTGTTCCTATAGAGCATGTCTTTCTAAAGCCAGAGCCTTGGTCAGGGACACTGGTAGGAGTGTTCCTATAGAGCATGTCTTTCCAAAGCCAGAGCCTTAGTCAGGGACACTGGTAGGAGTGTTCCTATAGAGCATGTCTTTCTTTCCAAAACCAGAGCCTTGGTCAGGGACACTGGTAGAAAGACATGCTCTTTCAAAACCAGAGCCTACCAGTGTCCCTGACCAAGGCTCCCACTTTAGAACTTAAGTTAGTCCCTGGGCGCTGCACTATAGCAGCCCAATACTCCTAAGGTACACCGGGTCCACCAAAGTGTATCTTATCTTAACAGACCATTTTGCATTTCCATGTTTTGTCTACTAGTCAACTGCTGCTCAATTATCGTTTCTGTGTTCTATTACCGCCATTTGCTCCGAAAGAAAATGTGAAAACTTTATTTAGAAAGTCGAGTACGACCTCCGCTGTTGTTTCGGCGTTTCCTCGGAAACCTTGAGATAAGGTGTGAATTGTTTTCTGGCACGTTTGAGCTCGCACAGCCTGGAGATGAGATACACACAAAGAACAGCGCGAGACTCTGCAGCGCGTGTTTTTTTCAGGCAGCGCAAGGTCGCGTCACCTTGATAGATGTGTGAATGACTCACGTGCCATCGCTGAGAATGCAGATAACTTCAATGACCCCGTGCGAGTGCACTGCATTCCTCACGCGCACACCATTCCATGAGCTCGCAGCATAAAGATCTATTCCATGAAAAAAAAAAAATGCTTGCTATTTGGATCTCAAAAAATGCAGATTTCTGTGTATAAAATGAGCAATAGCACCATGGATCCTTGTTCTGTAAAACAATTTATAAACAATACAGATTATTTGCGTCTAAAGACTCAGTTAGCCTAATTCATGTTGTGCACTTTTGCTATCATGTGAAGTATATTTATATATATTTTTGTCATATATTTCTAGTTACAGTGAACGAACAACGTCACGTGAGAACTGCAATTTCAAGAGCTTGGAGAACCAAGGCAACGGAGTTAGCACAGGCAACTGGACGCTTTTTGCGACTCCAACCAGAACAGCCACGCACAGTGCTGCGTCCAACAAGACTTTGCTACCATCTGCTGGTCATAGTGAAGAGGTACGAGTGACGACTCAGTTTGCTACGTCCTTAGAAGCAAAGTATCTCTTCCATTATTTGAAACAGGCTTGTTCCATAAAGCGCGAAAAGAAAAGTGGAGATTGAGGTACACTTGAATAAACCTGATAAATCAATCGAGGTTAAAGCAGTTCCTGAAAGGCCTATTCAGATTGCGGTACCTGAAAGGCCTTTTCAGATTCACACAATCAAACTTATTCAAGTGAGGTTCAAATTTCTTTGGCAGCCCGAAATTAAATAAAATTAATTAAATATCTAATGAACAAAAAAAGTAATAAAGCTGCCATAAAGAAATCCAGAGAAAAAGGCAGCCAAGAAATTGCTGATGGATTGAATGTGTTTGCAAGTTAAAATGTACTAAAACACTTTGATATAAGGAGGTGGCATGGTGGCAGAGCAGCGCAGTCGTTAGTACTGCCGCCTCACAGCAAGAAGGTAATGGGTCTGAATCCGGCCTGGGGCCTTTCTGTGTGGAGTTTGTATGTTCTTCCCGTGTTCGCGTGAGTGTCCTCCGGGTTCTCCGGTTTCCTCCCACAGTCCAAACACATGCACGTCAGGCTAACTGGAGATGCTAAATTGCCTGCAGGTATGAGTGTGAGAGTGAATGGTGTGTGAATGGTGTGTGCGCCCTGTGATGGATTGGTGAGCTGACCAGGGTGGGTCCCTGCCTTTCGCCAAGAGTCAGCTGGGACAGGTTCCAGCTCCCCCTCGACCCTTGTGAGGAATAAGTGGAATAGGGAATGGATGGGTTTTGATCCAAGCTAATTACACTTATCTCTGCCTGTCACTTTTAGTTTTCACTGCCACAATTTATTTAGTTTTTTTTTTCTGTTTAAAGATTGTGTTTGCCACGCTTTTGTTGCCATCCATTGGTTTGTATTGTCTTGTCTGTCCTAAAATATAAATTAAAAATGTTGATCACAAAAAAGTTTCTATGTACACTGTATACACCAATCAGCCACAAGATTAAAACCATCTGTTTAATTTAGTGAAGGTGCTCCTTGTGCTGCCAAAACGGCTCCATCAAACTGACGTTGCTTAAATTCTCAAACTCAGGGTTTCCCAGCAGAACATTTCCCAGAGCATCACACTCCCTCTGCCAGCTTGTGTTCTTCCCACAGTGCGTCCCGCTGCCATCTCTTCCCAGGTAAATGGTGCGCAGGTACCCAGCCAAAGCACATGATGTAAAAGAGAATGGGACTCACAGGATCAGACGACCTTCTTCAACTGCTCCAAGGTCCAGTTCTGAAGCCCACGTGCTGATGGAAGGACTTTTGGAGGTGGACCGGGGTTAGGGTGGACACTCAAAGCTCAACAAGTGCGAAGTCACTGAGCCTGCATCGCTGCGCGGGTGTTATGTTGAAGTATGCTTTGGTGAATAAAATTTGCATTTATTGAGTGATGGTGAATTGTTATGATGATGATGATGACGATGATGATGATAGATAGATGCAGCCATATGGAAAATATAAACTGGAAAGGATTTTGGCGTAGCAAACTCATCTTCAGTAATGACCTGCCTTGGGGTCAGCCACTTATTTTGCGAGTTATCTCGATACCGTCGTTTGGTGGCCATCTTGGATTTTGATGTTGTGATATCATTTTCGATAAGAACATGCAATAGGCCAAGATGCACCACCATACCAAATTAAAAATTCCTAGGCCACTTATTTTTGGAGTTATTGCGATGACGCTGTTCTGGCAGATCCATGTCGGTGACCATCTAGGATTTTGATGCAGCACACCCATTTTCAATAGCGACCTGCCTTAGGTCAAGACACATCAGCAGACCAATTTATAACTTCCTCCGACACTTATTTTTTGCGTTATCTCGATAATGTCATTTTTACAAAAACGGTGGCGGCCATCTTGGATTTTGATGCGGCGCGGCCATTTTCAATAGCGACCTGCCTTAGGTCAAGACACATCAGCAAACCAATTTATAACATCCAACAACACATATTTTTTGCGTTACCTCAATAATGTCATTTTTACAAAAACGGCGGTGGCCATCTTGGATTTTGACGCAGCATGCCCATTTTCAATAGTGACCTGCCTTAGGTCAAGATACATCAGCATGCCAAATTAGAACTTCCTACGACACATAATTTTTGCGTTATCTCGGTAATGTAATTTTTACCAAAACTGCAGCGGCCATCTTGGATTTTGACGCAGCACACCCATTTTCAATAGTGACCTGCCTTAGGTCAAGACACATCAGCATACCAATTTATAACTTCCTACGACACTTATTTTTTGCGTTATCTCGATAATGTCATTTTTACAAAAATGGCAGCTGCCATCTTGGATTTTGATGCAGCACACCCATTTTCAATAGCGACCTGCCTTACGTCAAGACACATCAGCAGACCAATTTATAACTTCCTACGACACTTATTTTTTGCGTTATCTCGATAATGTCATTTTTACAAAAACGGCAGCGGCCATCTTGAATTTTGACGCAGCATGCCCATTTTCAATAGCGACCTGCCTTAGGTCAAGATACATCAGCATACCAAATCAGAACTTCCTACGACACATATTTTTCGCGTTATCTCGATAACGTCGTTTTACTAAAAAATGGCGGCGGCCATCTTGAATTTTGACGAAGCGCGCCCATTTTCAATTGCGAACTGCCTTAGGTCAAGATACATCAGCATACCAAATTAGAACTTCCTATGACAATTATTTTTTGCGTTATCTCGATAACATCATTTTTACAAAAACGGCAGCAGCCATCTTGCATTTTGACGAAGCACGCCCGTTTTCAATAGTGAGCTGCCTTAGGTGAAGATATATCAGCATACCAAATAATAACTTCCTAGGACACTTCTTTTTTGCATTATCTTGATAACGTTGTTTTTACAAAACAGCGGCAGCCATCTTGGATTTTGACGCAGGGAGCCCATTTTCAGTAGCGACCTGCCTTGGGTCAAGATACATCATCATACCAAATTACAACTTCCTGGGCCAATCATTTTTTGAGTTATCTCGATAGCGTTGTAACTTCGGACGGACGGATGGCCGGCCGGACGGAATGACGGATGGACAATAGACGACAAAATTTCACCCGGTCTATTTGATGAGTTTCGCGCTCTCCCTAGAGATTTTTGTCCTCCGAGCATTTTTCAGAGTTCGGGCCCGGAAGTGAGAAAGCTATTCCTAGACCTGCTGCCTTCGGCGACCCAGGTAAAAATGCAATACACAGCAGGGTATGATGCTCTTGTGTTGTGACACATTCCTCACGTAAATATTATTGAAATTCTCAGTGACTTGTGCCTCAGTCGCCCTTCTGTCGATGTAGAACAGACGGGATAGCCTTCATAGCCCTCGTGCGTCGATGAGCCTTGGGCGCCCAAACCCTGTCGCTGGTTCATGGTTTGTCCGTCCTTGGGTCAGTGTCAGTAGGTACTGACATCTGCTGCCAGGGAGGTCTCGCCACGACAGAGATGCTCTAACCCACTCCTCGGGCCGTAAGGATTTAGCCCATGTCAAAGTAGCTCAGTTCCCATTTCTCCCTCATCCAACACATTGAGAACTAGAGCGCACTCAGCAGAGCGCATACCTCCGCCAATAGCGCTATCAGTATTGGCCAAACTTGAATCATCCACCATCACTTTGACCTGTGATCCTACAATGTTAATGTTAATTAATCTGTGCTGGGCCCATAGTTCCTCCATCCACAAAATTTCATCCAAATCCATTAGCAACGGCTTTTTATTTGTCAGTTCAGATTTATGTCGGTCTTCTGACAGGTTGACGAATGGGCTGCGGAAACCCAGGAACTGTGTAGAGTGGAAAATATGCAAGTAACAAAATATCCCGGAATTTCGTCAACCAGCGTTATACAATCGATACCAAAAAGTCACAGTAGCGTTCAAGTACATTTCAAAAATGAAAAATAAATAATAAAAAACTACTGAAAACTTAAAAGCCACACAGGTGATCCACTCACAGAATGCAAGCAGATCGCCATTATCTCACGCCCTCTTTATCCTCTCCTGCTCACCCCAGGGTCCTAATGCTATGCCGGCTACACATAAACCCAGAGTCACCACTAACAAGGGCCACCCTGACCTTGACCTTTGGTGCACATGCACCAGAGGTAAATCAGTTTGTCCTTGACCCATACTTCATCCTTCCACCAAGTTTCATCCAAATCCACCCCCAAGTTTTTTGAGTTATTTTGTTCACAAACCAACCAACAAATAAACGGAGATGAAAACATAACCTTTGTGATCCAGCTTCGTTGGAGGCAGAGGTAACGAGAACCGACTGTTCACTTTCTGTCTAAGATATGTGCACAGACCTTGCCATGTACCTTTGTTATGAGATAATCAATGTTATTCACTAAATCTGTGTGTAGCTTTAATGTTTTACTGTTTGTATATACAAATATATACACTATATGTATATAAACTAAGAGGGATGTGGATAACTGCAGCTCAAATCGTGGAGAAAACAGTTGAATTTGGCCGACACTATGAAAAGACGCTTAGATCAGTGTAATTTGTACCGAGCAGTTGGAGCAGAACTCCGGCGGCCAACTTAACATTTAAACCATTTTTTCTTCAGTAGTAACCTGCAATACCATCATCTCAGTGGGACCGAACCTGCACATTGATATTGTGCCCAGATTTTCTATTGACCAAATCTGCCTCATGTGGACGGGACAGATGCACTGTTAAGGCAAGGGCACAGTCCAGAGTCCCAATAACATTCTGAAAAATGACTTAGGTTAAAGATGCTTGCCTCCATTTCTCATCTCAAGCAGTGATATTTAATTCATTAATGCTTGAAAATATATATGATTTCGTAATAGGTCTCTTAAACAGTATTAATTCCTCTGTTACCAGGGTAGGTTATAAATGCACTGAGCAGGCTTTATCACTCCTACAGAGCAGCAATCTGATGCTTTACTAATGACCTCCGCAAGCGCAACTGTGTACTGAAATGTGCCACTAGCAAAAAGCTAAGTCCAATGTAACCACACACACACACACACACACACACACATTGGGGTCGGGGTTAGGATTAGGCACCAACATTGTTTGGTTTAGGGTTTAGTCGGGGGTTGGCATTAAGGATAGGAATATAACTTTGACCTTAACGCTGGAGGTAAGTATGGTTGGGTAGTGGTAAACGCGACTGTCTACAAACCATAACAGCCCAGATTCGATTTTGACTGGATACATCCTTTTCTCATGTTTACCGATCTGGCCAAATACTGTTGCTTTCATTTTGAAGTCTAAGAGGATACCTACGGCATCTAAACTGACGCGGAAGATCTCTTTTCCAGATCGATACTGATGCTCAGAGCATCTACCCTCTCGTCACACTATGACGCCTCGTGCGTGAGACGGAAACACCAACCCATCGATAGTGCCCCGTCTACTGATTCAGCTCTGTACCTTTTTCCCGAGGACTATTCATACGGATATCCGTACCCCTAGCCACGGCCTATAACATAAGCTACCCATATAATCAAACACAGATGTAGATTTTCACCTCTTATCATTCACCTCCGCCAAGGGAGGTGTATGTTTTTGCCGGCGTTGGTTGGTTTCTTTGTCTGTCTGTTAGCAGGATATCTCAAAAACGGCCACATAGATTTTAACCAAATGTTGCAGGATGTTAGAGTAGCACAAGAGGAACAAGTGTTTAAACTTTTTAAACTTTTAAACAAGTGTTTAAATTTTGCCATATCTAGGCCAAAGTACAGTCAAAGATCAAATCCAGCGATGCTGGCAGAGATTTGAAGTCTTTCCAATGGGCCGCATTTCCAATCGACGTGCTTTTGAGTTTTGCTGCCACCTGGCGGTGGCATGCAACAACGCCCCACATCAGCCAACGAAAATAACTAATGCACAGAGTTGCCTTGGCGTGGCGGAGGTGCTGCGCTCTCTGAGTGCTCTTGTTTATCACTGTTTAGTTTATTTTGTGCATTATTTATTTAAGTTGATTACCTTCAAACTTTAATTTTTTGACTGATGGTGGTTAATAAAGTCAAACAATTTGGAAACACACTCGTGACTCAGCGATAAAATCATTGCTTGTCCACTGAGTCAGTGTTACAGGAACTGTGGCTAGGCAATAACTCGGGCTTAGCCTGACTGTTATCCTGCCCAGACCCGGTTAGTTTCCTAGCATAAGTTTCCTTAGTAACTGAACTTGAATTATGTTTAATTGGCTTTATGGAACAGACTCAAATGAAAGTGAGTCAGACTAACCAAAATAAACCTAGCGTATTTAGTAAACTTGCTTTATGGGACAGGCTCCAGATTATAAAAACAGCAATAATAATAATAATAATACTAATAAGAGTAATAACAACAATAATAATAATAATGTGTTTCATCCTTGACATAGCCGTGCTAAGTGAAGGATGAATTGTGGAAAAGGAGAAGATTGACGACTATAAGGACTTGAGAGGAGAAATGGCTAAATTGTGGAAAGTTAAAACTTCTGTTATACCTAAAGTGGTTGGTGCTTTGGGAATGGTGACAAGATATTTGCAAAATCATCTTCTGAAAATCTAGCTATAGGAAGAGTGGGAATGTTGCAGAAAGCTCATTTTGCTTGGTACAGCATGAATTTTTAGAGAAGTGCTTGAGGTCTAAGGTTATAGGTTATAACTTGCCCTCAAGACATGATAATCCAGTGGCCATCAAAGCTGTGAAATTGTTCAAATATTATCATTATTATTAATATTATTATTACTTAACTATAGTCATCATCATCATCATCGCTGAAATTATATCCAGTGAGCTTCTGAAACAACTCGAGCGCAAATTTCACGTCACACTTTCACCGGTCGTTGTATCGCATCGCTATTCACGTGCGTATTTTCAGTACTCATGGTTTTGCAACATTGGGACAGTTCCTGGTCGGCGTGTATATTATCCAATAATCGCTGGAGTTCTTCACTTTCCTAGCCAATGGGGAGTGAGTATACAACGACATCCGCCCAAGTTCGAACTCGCTTGGGTAATGGGCATGCGGGGTACAGTGGTTTAGTTAGGTTTCCAAGTCTCTCGGGGAACATTACCTCGCAATGAATTCACATTTTTAGACATATCTAGCTATTAACATTAGGCGACATTAATGTTAATGCACTTTGTGCTCACGTTCTTACATCATGTTCAGACCCACGAAGTCAATTTTGAAGAAACTTAAGCATTTGAGGTGAGTAGCTAGTTAGCTCGCTAGCTAACTCAGCATCTATTATGCGAAGGTTTATCGTGCTGTCTGAAGATGTGTTTGTGAGCGAACACTCCTCCAATGTATTTCATCTGAAGATATGTTTGTGAGCGAACACTCCTCCAGTGTATTTCATCTGAAGATGTGTTTGTGAGCGAACACTCCTCCAGTGTATTTCATGGATCGGAGGAAATGGTAGATTTAAACTTGACTGATGCGTGTGCATTGACATGCGTGTGCGCATTGACTGAAGCGTGTGCATTGACGTGTGTATGTGCATTGACATGCGTGTACATTGACAAACGTGTTCTTAGGAATCTAGCGTTCAGTTGGTTCTTCTCCTGGATAAAATGTAGATTGGTTGTGGCTGCAGCTTTCCTCTACCCGACCTGCTGTGCTCTGCTCTCTACGCTGCCCTTCTCTCAATATGAATAATTGCATTAAAGTATGTAATGCGAGTTTTATATTGAGCTTTGTGACTGTAGGGAACTGCCATTCGCACTGTACCCCTGTCAAAAACTGTCGTTTTTTTTTGTTTTTTTGTTTTATGAAATGCAGTTTTCTGGGACCAAAGTCATGGAGGAACAATAGCGCCTCCGCGAGAGAGCGGGCGCTGCGTTATGAAATCGGACAGCAGATTCACGGCTTCACGGTTAAAGAGGTTTGTGTGAACAAGCATCTGTCTTTATAAAACGTTTAATCATAATCTGTTCCTCCACTGAGTATGGATCTGCACATTAGCGCGACCATGCGTGTACGACGGTGAAACTAAGCCAATATCAGTGTAATTCAGTGCTGTCATTATGATTCCATTATGATTCAACGGGAATATTATTGCACTGAAACATGACTACGCACTCATCCTCGCGCGGAACACTCAGTCATATCAATTGCTCAAATTTTCCTGTTCAGTATTAATATTCGTTATGTAGGGTCAATACTTCGCCCATGAATACTTAAATTTCGCCACATACTCTCAGTGCAATCTCTTTAGTGACTGATTACTGTGCTTTGCCAATTTGGAGGGTTGTGCAGTCCATTATAAGTCTATGTAAACTGCTGAATATCGCCTCCTCGATCCTTCAAGAGGCTCCTATGAACAAGTCCACGATGCAGGGAGCCTGTCCGCTTCTTATTAACGCCATTGGACCGAGGTTCAGTTGGTGGCGATTCACCTAGAGGGCGCTCGTGGGACAATCCTTAATAAGTGGGAGTGAATGGAACTGAACAGCTAAAATAACTAGAGAAGTGCAGTTCCAGGGGAAACTGCGTGGGCAAGCTGGAAGCTGCCGATAATGTGAAGTTTGGATTGCTGACAATGTGAGGTTAAAGCTGCTGGAAATGAGTTTAAAGCCTCTGAAAACTATAATTATTCGCAACAGCGGGATAGTATATCGTTTAAAGGAATAGTTTGCATTTTTTGACATGAAGTTGTATGAAAGCACTTATTTAGGAAGACCTCCGCAAGGTGCAATGTTACCACACATCAAACCTACTTCATATATTTATTCGAGATAAATTGATGATGTTGCCGACTGAAACATTGCCATAAAAATATGCGGGCTACTTAAGAAAAACTTTGCGCGACATAACAAAAAGGAAGTGGCTATTCGCCCCGCAGCGGAGTGAGTTGAGGGGAATACATCAGCTACCTGCCCCGTAGCGGGGCCGATAAGAGAAGCAGTTCTGCTATTCGCACCACGTCATGGCGGCTAACGGAAGCACTTCTGCTATTTGCCCAGCAGCTGGGCCAATAAGAGATTTCATTTTATAATCCGCCCCACTCTTTGAAGTTTCGCGCGGAAGCGCTGCGGGGCCAATAGCCTCTTCATAAAGAAAAAAATAAAACACGCTAAATAAAAGGCTATGTTGTCGAACTTCTCCAACGAGTTCATTTATTTTCCATTCAATAAAAAGCAGAATTATTTTTAAAATCAAAAGCACATTTTAAATTGAATAAAGGTTTATAGCCACAGAATTATCAAGCCCAATAAATATTTTGACCAATGTCATTAACTGGCATATAAATGATTAAATCAATTTATTTTAGATAACGTTATAGCCAAGATAGGTAAGATGACCAGAACAACAGCACAGTAAATTGGGGTGTCATTATTTACCAATAGAAACTTCCGTAAAGTGATTGATCTCGTGTTCCAGCAAGAGTCAAGCGATAATGTAAAAAGTAGGCCTAATAATAATAGTAATAATAATAATAATTGAGCAAGTAACGTTAGATGGCAACATTGATACATTTATGGAAAGCCGAACTACGAGGTGCTACTGCGCTGTTATCATTGGACTGCATTTATCAGTTAATTTAACGCACTGTCTCCTTGTTGTTTTAACTGCATGCAGAGTCCTTCGCGCATTTAATTGTGGTTTATAGTTAACATTCTCAGAACCTCTGTTATGAACTGATCGTGAAATTACAGTTAAAATAACTGACAAAAAGGTGCCAGTTAAAATAACTGGCAAAAAAGGTGCGAGTTTATAACAGTGTGCCTACTCCAGCCTTAAACCCGGCTATTTTCAAACTCAGGAAAAAGTCATCAAATGCGATGAACAAATTGCGACTGGGGACATCACTTTTATTTCCATGTACTTAACTAGCTCTATTCTGTTACCAATGTTTCGCCTATTTTATACACGATCATAAAGATATTTAGCAACGCAATCAGGTGCTGGTATATACTGGAATAGGATCTCGAGCAATTTTTTTCTGCTTTGCAATTTTTACTGTAACGTGTTCGTTTACAGTCGTATCAATCTTAATACGAAGAATGATAATGTTCAGCCCTGGAAAAAGGCCAGCAGAGGGCAGAATCGAACTGCGAATGATCCGTATCCATTATGCACCCGACTGCTATGCTACAATTCCGCTGAGTCACGCAGAGCCATTTGAGTTAATGGCTGAATCACTTAGTCCAACGGAGATTTTAGCTAATGCGTTTCTTACATATTGCGACTTCTAACTCAAAGGTGGTAAGTCCAATCTAAGAAATGGAGGTAGCATTCGAAAGAGGGAAGTCTGCTGAGTAAAATATGTCAAAATCGTCTGTGTAGTGTCAAAAATGTGGGAGCATGAGCAAGCTAGAAAACTGTGTTTCGCCTTCGCATCTGGAATTTTCTTGTCTCATTTAACATTGGAGTTAATGGAGTTTCGGTGAAGGGTCCCATCGCTTTTCGGCTCATACAGCCAAAACCGTTTGTCCAATTGCTTCCATCATTACATTTTCGTGACCAGCACGACTGTTGCTACAACTTGGTTATAAAAGTGTGTATGTGCAGTGAAAACTGTGGGAGTTAGAGCAAGGTTAAGAGAAGACTTCTTGATGGTTTTGCAGCCATTTGCCACTCTAACGGTGATGTCACCACACTCTAAGTTCCCAGAATTTATTGTAAAAAAAAAAAATGTTTAAAAATTACAGTTTAAAAATTATATAAGTGACAAAATAAGTTGAACGGTAAAGAAATTATCCAAGCTTATAACATTTTCCAGTTTAAATGATGTTTCTAGCTAAAAGTATGACAGAGTAAAAAATAGCTGAAAATATCTAAATTTTGAAAAATCTGTATCAGTGTATCCTATGGGACAAAAATAATTAATAACTCAAAAAGTATGAAAGATGCCAAGATGAATACGAGCAACATAATTCAGAACAAGCTGAATTCAAGTTTTAATGAAGTTTCTAGGTTAAAGTATGTAGGAGTAGTTAGTCAGCACAAAAACCGGAGAATAAAGAAAGAAATAAAGAGTGGGAAGAACATGAGTGTGCAAGCTTCCAGCTTGCCTTATAGTTATGCCTCCAGGATCGTACAACTTGGCTTCAAGTCAGGCGTAAGTCCAGTAGGTGCGTGCGACTGGCCCCACCATATTGGTCAATCCCTCCTGCTGAATTTCTGCTGTTTATACTCCAATATGTTAAGTGTTTGTGGCACATATGGGGTTCTTTGCTCCTACAAAATATTCAGAATAATTTTGTTTCTTTCTAAATATTCATGCAACACAAATTGGTGCTATTTATGTTTACCTTGTAATAGTCAAGTAGTTGACAAGTATAAATAGTCCACTGTCTAAATGGCAGTTTTTTTAATATGTCACAATGATCTCAATTGCAGGCGCAGTATTTGTATTTGAATCTTTCAAAGCGTCGATACAGTACTACTTGAAGCACTTCAACCCCTTTACTTTCTTTTATGTACAAAACCACTTTAACTAGTATTTCCCTCTGGCATTTTCATACCTTTTAAATTGTGGAGATTTTTCTCATTTTTTGATTTGTTTTGTTTTTTATATCGCAGTTAAAGGACAAAATATACTACTGTCATAAATAATTTTCATTTTCAGAAGCTTTAAACTCATTTTTAGCAGCTTAAACCTTACATTTTCAACAACTTGAACCTCGCATTATCGGCAGCTTCCAGCTTACCCACACAGTTTCCTCTAGAAGTGCACTTTTCTAGTTCCTACACCTGCTTTTAGACAAAAAAGGCAAAATTTTATTTTAGTCTTGGCAAATATAATATTGATTATATATCAGCATTGAAATGGGAAAATGCCTCTGTCCTTTAGTTTTTCTTACAAAGTAGGCGATTTTGCGAATAATACACGAGCAGTCTGCTAATATATTACTTTATGATTGATTGCGGCTGAACAACCACTCTTGACAGAGTCATCAATTAGCTAGCAATGTTAACATATTCTGTCTAACTTACCCTTCAACAGTTATGTGAAGACAATCTCAATATTTATAATTACTAGCCGGTGAGCTAAAAAAGCTTTTTCTGGCTTTGAACCTACTTAAATTTAACCCCTTACCACTCCGGTAACATTTTCTTAAAATGCCTACAAAGGACGTACTCAAGGTAAATTGAAATCTTTACTTGTTTTTAACTTCCCTGATGGGCCCGTATTCGGGCCGTCGGAGTGTTAAGGGGTTAACTGAAAAAAATTGAGTTTAATGGGTTAAAGTGAGTTCGCCTGTTGCTGACACCTGACTGGCCCATTGTTAATGAGACCAGATTGAGTGACAAGTGTCTCCTTCTTTCTCATCTTTACCCAGGTGACAGCCGTACCAGATTTATGCCTCACCGCAGTGAAACTGACTCATGACTGCACTGGTGCGCAGTATCTGCATGTAGCGCGAGATGACTCTAACAACCTCTTCAGGTACGACTGATTTTTTTGTTATCATGTGTGAGTATTCTCTGTGCCTGGTGTTCATGTATGAGTATTCTCTGTGTCTGGTGTTCATGTATGAGTATTCGCTGTGCCTGGTGTTCATGTATGAGTATTCGCTTTGCCTGGTGCCCATGTATGAGTATTCGCTGTGCCTGATGTTCATGTGTAGAGTATTCATGCCTGGGTTCATGTATGAGTATTGTGCCTGGTGTTCATGTATGCCTGGTGTGCCTGGGTTCATGTATGAGTATTCGCTGTGCCTGGTGTCCATGTATGAGTTTTCTCTGTGTCTGGTGTTCATGTATGAGTATTCGCTGTGCCTGGTGTTCATGTATGAGTATTCGCTGTGCCTGGAGTTCATGTATGAGTATTCTCTGTGCCTGGTGTCCATGTATGAGTATTCTCTGTGTCTGGTGTTCATGTATGAGTATTCTCTGTGCCTGGTGTTCATTTATGAGTATTCGCTGTGTCTGGTGTTCATGTATGAGTATTCGCTGTGCCTGATGTTCATGTATGAGTATTCGCTGTGCCTGGTGTTCATGTATGAGTGTTATGTATGTGCCTGGTGTTCATGTATGAGTATTCGCTGTGTCTGGTGTCTCCATGTGAGTATGTTGGTGTCCTGATGTTGTTCATGTATGAGCATTCTCTGTGCCTGGTGTTCATGTATGAGTATTCTGTGCCTGGTGTTCATGTATAGTATTGCTGTGCCTGGTGTCCATGTATGAGTGTTCATGTATGAGTATTCTCTGTGCCTGGTGTCCTGTATGAGTATTCGCTGTGCCTGTGTTCATGTATGAGTATTCGCTGTGCCTGGTGTCCATGTATGAGTATTCGCTGTGCCTGATGTTCATGTATGAGTATTCTCTGTGCCTGGTGTTCATGTATGAGTATTCGCTGTGCCTGGTGTTCATGTATGAGTATTCGCTGTGCCTGGTGTCCATGTATGAGTATTCGCTGTGCCTGATGTTCATGTATGAGTATTCTCTGTGCCTGGTGTCCATGTATGAGTATTCGCTGTGCCTGGTGTTCATGTATGAGTATTCTGTGCCTGGTGTCCATGTATGAGTATTCGCTGTGCCTGGTGTTCATGTATGAGTATTCGCTGTGCCTGGTGTTCATGTATGAGTATTCGCTGTGCCTGGTGTTCATGTATGAGTATTCGCTGTGCCTGGTGTTCATGTATGAGTATTCGCTGTACCTGGTGTCCATGTATGAGTATTCGCTGTGCCTGGTGTTCATGTATGAGTATTCGCTGTGCCTGGTGTTCATGTATGAGTATTCGCTGTGCCTGGTGTCCATGTATGAGTATTCGCTGTATCTGGTGTTCATGTATGAGTATTCGCTGTGCCTGATGTTCATGTATGAGTATTCTCTGTGCCTGGTGTCCATGTATGAGTATTCTCTGTGCCTGGTGTTCATGTATGAGTATTCGCTGTGCCTGGTGTTCATGTATGAGTATTCTCTGTGCCTGGTGTCCATGTATGAGTATTCGCTGTGCCTGGTGTTCATGTATGAGTATTAAAAGCTGTGCCTGGTTTCATGTATGAGTATTATTGTGCCTGGTGTCCATGTATGAGCATTCTCTGTGTCTGGTGTTCATGTATGAGTATTTCACTGTGCCTGATGTTCATGTATGATTCTCTGTGCCTGGTGTTCATGTATGAGTATTCTCTTCTGGTGTTCATCTGGTGTTCATGTATGAGTATTCGCTGTGCCTGGTGTTCATGTATGAGTATTCTCTGCGTCTGGTGTCCATGTATGAGTATTCACTGCGCCTGGTGTTCATGAATGAGGATTCTCTGGGCCTGGTGTTCATGTATGAGTATTCGCTGTGTCTGGTGTTCATGTATGAGTATTCTCTGTGCCTGGTGTCCATGTATGAGTATTCTCTGTGCCTGGTGTTCATGTATGAGTATTTGCTGTGTCTGGTGTCCATGTATGAGTATTCTCTGTGCCTGGTGTTCATGTATGAGTATTCTCTGTGCCTGGTGTCCATGTATGAGTATTCTCTGTGTCTGGTGTTCATGTATGAGTATTCTCTGTGCCTGGTGTCCATGTATGAGTATTCTTCATGTCTGTTCTGTGTTCCTGTATGAGTTCATTCTCTGTGTCTGGTGTTCATGTATGAGTATTTGCTGTGTCTGGTGTTCATGTATGAGTATTCTCTGTGCCTGGTGTTCATGTATGAGTATTCTCTGTGTCTGGTGTTCATGTATGAGTATTCGCTGTGTCTGGTGTTCATGTATGAGTATTCGCTGTGCTGGTGTTCATGTATGAGTATTCGCTATGCTGGTGTTCATGTATGAGTATTCGCTGTGCTGGTGTTCATGTATGAGTATTCGCTGTGCCTGGTGTTCATGTATGTGTATTCTCTGTGCCTGGTGTTCATGTATGAGTATCTGTCCTGGTGTTCATGTATGAGTATTCATGTGTCTGTGTTCTGTATGAGTGTTCTCTGTGCCTGGTGTTCATGTATGAGTATTCGCTGTGCCTGGTGTTCATGTATGAGTATTCTCTGTGTCTGGTGTTCATGTATGAGTATTCTCTGTGCCTGGTGTTCATGTATGAGTATTCTCTGTGCCTGGTGTTCATGTATGAGTATTCTCTGTGTCTGGTGTTCATATATGAGTATTCGCTGTGTCTGGTGTTCATGTATGAGTATTCGCTGTGCCTGGTGTTCATGTATGAGTATTCTCTGTGTCTGGTGTTCATTTATGAGTATTCGCTGTGTCTGGTGTTCATGTATGAGTATTCTCTGTGCCTGGTGTTCATGTATGAGTATTCACTGTGTCTGGTGTTCATTTATGAGTATTCGCTGTGTCTTGTGTTCATGTATGAGTATTCTCTGTGCCTGGTGTCCATGTATGAGTATTCTCTGTGCCTGGTGTTCATGTATGAGTATTCACTGTGTCTGGTGTTCATGTATGAGTATTCTCTGTGCCTGGTGTTCATGTATGAGTATTCTCTGTGTCTGGTGTTCATGTATGAGTATTCGCTGTGTCTGTGTCCATGTATGGTATTCTCTGTGTTCATGTATGAGTATTCACTGTGTCTGGTGTTCATTTATGAGTATTCTGTGTCTTGTGTTCATGTATGAGTATTCTCTGTGCCTGGTGTCCATGTATGAGTATTCTCTGTGCCTGGTGTTCATGTATGAGTATTCTCTGTGCCTGGTGTTCATGTATGAGTATTCTCTGTGCCTGATGTTTATGTATGAGTATTCTCTGTGCCTGGTGTTCATGTATGAGTATTCTCTGTGTCTGGTGTTCATTTATGAGTATTCTCTGTGTCTGGTGTCCATGTATGAGTATTCGCTGTGTCTGGTGTCCATGTATGAGTATTCTCTGTGCCTGGTGTTCATGTATGAGTATTCACTGTGTCTGGTGTTCATTTATGAGTATTTGCTGTGTCTGGTGTTCATTTATGAGTATTCTCTGTGTCTGGTGTCCATGTATGAGTATTCTCTGTGCTGTGTTTATGGTGTTCTCTGTGCCTGTGTATGTAGTATTCTCTGTGTCTGGTGTTCATGTTGAGAGTATTCGCTGTGTCTGGTGTTCATGTATGAGTATTCGCTGTGTCTGGTGTCCATGTATGAGTATTCTCTGTGCCTGGTGTTCATGTTATGAGTATTCGCTGTGTCTGGTGTTCATTTATGAGAATTCGCTGTGTCTGGTGTTCATTTATGAGTATTCGCTGTGTCTGGTGTCCATGTATGAGTATTCTCTGTGTCTGGTGTTCATTTATGAGTATTCGCTGTGTCTGGTGTTCATTTATGAGTATTCTCTGTGTCTGGTGTTCATTTATGAGTATTGTCCTGGTGTCCATGTAGTATTCTGTGTCTGTGTTCATTTATGAGTATTCGCTGTGTCTGGTGTTCATTTATGAGTATTCACTGTGTCTTGTGTTCATGTATGAGTATTCTCTGTGCCTGGTGTCCATGTATGAGTATTCTCTGTGCCTGGTGTTCATGTATGAGTATTCGCTATGTCTGGTGTTCATTTATGAGTATTCGCTGTGTCTGGTGTCCATTTATGAGTATTCTCTGTGCCTGGTGTTCAGGTATGAGTATTCGTTGTGTTTTGTGTCCATGTATGAGTATTCTTTGTGCCTGGTGTCCATGTATGAGTATTCTCTGTGCCTGGTGTTCATGTATGAGTATTCTCTGTGCCTGGTGTCCATTTATGAGTATTCGCTGTGTCTTGTGTTCATGTATGAGTATTCTCTGTGTCTGGTGTTCATGTATGAGTATTCTTGCTGTGTTCTTGTTTGTTCATGTTCTTGAGTGTCTTATTCTCATGTCTGGTGTCCATGTATGTGTATTCTCTGTGCCTGTATGTGTCCATGTATGAGTATTCTCTGTGCCTGGTGTTCTGGTGTTTTGCTGTGTCTTGTGTTCATGTATGAGTATTCTCTGTGCCTGGTGTCCATGTATGAGTATTCTCTGTGCCTGATGTTTATGTATGAGTATTCTCTGTGCCTGGTGTTCATGTATGAGTATTCGCTGTGTCTGGTGTTCATTTATGAGTATTCGCTGTGTCTGGTGTTCATGTATGAGTATTCGCTGTGTCTGGTGTTCATTTATGAGTATTCGCTGTGTCTGGTGTTCATTTATGAGAATTCACTGTGTCTTGTGTTCATGTGTGAGTATTCTCTGTGCCTGGTGTCCATGTATGAGTATTCTCTGTGCCTGGTGTTCATGTATGAGTATTCTCTGTGTCTGGTGTTCATTTATGAGTATTCTCTGTGTCTGGTGTCCATGTATGAGTATTCTCTGTGCCTGGTGTTCATGTATGAGTATTCGCTGTGTCTTGTGTCCATGTATGAGTATTCTTTGTGCCTGGTGTCCATGTATGAGTATTCTCTGTGCCTGGTGTTCATATATGAGTATTCTCTGTGCCTGGTGTCCATGTATGAGTATTCGCTGTGTCTTGTGTTCATTTATGAGTATTCTCTGTGCCTGGTGTTCATGTATGAGTATTCTTTGTGCCTGGTGTTCATGTTTGAGTATTCGCTGTGTCTTGTGTTCATGTATGAGTATTCTCTGTGCCTGGTGTCCATGTATGTGTATTCTCTGTGCCTGGTGTTCATGTATGAGTATTCGCTGTGTCTGGTGTTCATATATGAGTATTCTCTGTGCCTGGTCTTCATGTATGAGTATTCGCTGTGCCTGGTGTTCATGTATGAGTATTCTCTGTGCCTGGTGTTCATTTATGAGTATTCGCTGTGTCTGGTGTTCATTTATGAGTATTCGCTGTCTCTGGTGTTCATGTATGAGTATTCTCTGTGCCTGGTGTCCATGTATGAGTATTCGCTGTGCCTGGTGTTCATGTATGAGTATTCGCTGTGCCTGATGTTCATGTATGAGTATTCTCTGTGCCTGGTGTCCATGTATGAGTATTCGCTGTGCCTGGAGTTCATGTATGAGTATTGGCTGCGCCTGGTGTCCATGTATGAGCATTCTCTGTGTCTGGTGTTCATGTATGAGTATTCGCTGTGCCTGATGTTCATGTATGAGTATTCGCTGTGCCTGGTGTTCATGTATGAGTATTCGCTGTGCCTGGTGTCCATGTATGAGCATTCTCTGTGTCTGGTGTTCATGTATGAGTATTCGCTGTGCCTGATGTTCATGTATGAGTATTCGCAGTGCCTGGAGTTCATGTATGAGTATTCTCTGTGTCTGGTGTTCATGTATGAGTATTCGCTGTGCCTGATGTTCATGTATGAGTATTCGCTGTGCCTGATGTTCATGTATTTGTATTCTCTGTGTCTGGTGTCCATGTATGAGTATTCACTGCGCCTGGTGTTCATGTATGAGGATTCTCTGTGCCTGGTGTTCATGTATGAAGATTCTCTGTGCCTGGTGTTCATGTATGAGTATTCTCTGTGCCTGGTGTTCATTTATGAGTATTCTCTGTGCCTGGTGTTCATGTATGAGTATTCGCTGTGTCTGGTGTCCATGTATGAGTATTCTCTGTGCCTGGTGTTCATGTATGAGTATTCTCTGTGTCTGGTGTCCATGTATGAGTATTCGCTGTGTCTGGTGTCCATGTATGAGTATTCGCTGTGTCTGCTGTTCATGTATGAGTATTCGCTGTGCCTGGGGTTCATGTATGAGTTTTCCCATTGTCTGGTGCCCATCTATGAGTATTCTCTGTGCCTGGTGTTCATGTATGAGTATTTGCTGTGTCTGGTGTTCATGTATGAGTATTTGCTGTGTCTGGTGTCCATGTATGAGTATTCTCTGTGCCTGGTGTTCATGTATGAGTATTCGCTGTGTCTGGTGTTCATATGTGAGTATTCGCTGTGCTTGGTGTTCATGTCTGAGTATTCGCCATGCTGGTGTTCATGTACGAGTATTCGCTGTGCTGGTGTTCATGTATGAGTATTCGCTGTGCCTGGTGTTCATGTATGAGTATTTTCTGTGCCTGCTGTTCATGTATGAGTATTCTCTGTGCCTGGTGTTCATGTATGAGTATTCGCTGTGCCTGGTGTTCATGTATGAGTATTCTCTGTGTCTGGTGTCCATGTATGAGTATTCTCTGTGCCTGGTGTTCATGTATGAGTATTCACTGTGTCTGGTGTTCATTTATGAGTATTCGCTGTGTCTTGTGTTCATGTATGAGTATTCTCTGTGCCTGGTGTTCATGTATGAGTATTCGCTGTGTCTGGTGTCCATGTATGAGTATTTGCTTTGCCTGGTGCTCATGTATGAGTATTCGCTGTGTCTTGTGTTCATGTATGAGTATTCTCTGTGCCTGGTGTCCATGTATGAGTATTCTTTGTGCCTGGTGTTCATGTATGAGTATTCGCTGTGTCTGATGTTCATTTATGAGTATTCGCTGTGTCTGGTGTCCATGTATGAGTATTCGCTGTGTCTGGTGTCCATGTATGAGTATTCTCTGTGCCTGGTGTTCATTTATGAGTATTCGCTGTGTCTTGTGTTCATTTATGAGTATTTGCTGTGTCTTTTATTCATGTATGAGTATTCTCTGTGCCTGGTGTTCATGTATGAGTATTCTCTGTGCCTGGTGTTCATGTATGAGTATTCGCTGTGTCTGGTGTCCATGTATGAGTATTCGCTTTGCCTGGTGCTCATGTATGAGTATTCGCTGTGTCTTGTGTTCATGTATGAGTATTCTCTGTGCCTGGTGTCCATGTATGAGTATTCTCTGTGCCTGGTGTTCATGTATGAGTATTCGCTGTGTCTGGTGTTCATTTATGAGTATTCGCTGTGTCTGGTGTCCATGTATGAGTATTCGCTGTGTCTGGTGTTCATTTATGAGTATTCGCTGTGTCTGGTGTCCATGTATGAGTATTCGCTGTGTCTTGTGTCCATGTATGAGTATTCTCTGTGCCTGATGTTCATGTATGAGTATTCTCTGTGCCTGGTGTTCATGTATGAGTATTCGCTGTGTCTGGTGTCCATGTATGAGTATTCGCTGTGTCTGGTGTCCATGTATGAGTATTCGCTGTGTCTTGTGTTCATGTATAAGTATTCTCTGTGCCTGGTGTTAATTTTGAGTTTTCGCTGTGTCTTGTGTTCATGTATGAGTATTCTCTGTGCCTGGTGTCCATGTATGAGTATTCTCTGTGCCTGGTGTTCATGTTTGAGTATTCGCTGTGTCTGGTGTTCATTTATGAGTATTCGCTGTGTCTGTTGTTCATTTATGAGTATTCGCTGTGTCTGGTGTTCATTCATGAGTATTCGCTGTGTCTGGTGTCCATGTATGAGTATTCGCTGTGTCTGGTGTCCATGTATGAGTATTCTCTGTGCCTGGTGTTCATTTATGAGTATTCACTGTGTCTGGTGTTCATTTATGAGTATTCACTGTGTCTTGTGTTCATGTATGAGTATTTTCTGTGCCTTGTATCCATGTATGAGTATTCTCTGTGCCTGGTGTTCATATCTGAGTATTCTCTGTGCCTGGTGTTCATGTATGAGTATTCGCTGTGTCTTGTGTTCATGTATGAGTATTCTCTGTGCCTGGTGTTCATGTGTGAGTATTCTTTGTGCCTGGTCTCCATATATGAGTATTCTCTGTGCCTGGTGTTCCTGTATGAGTATTCGCTGTGTCTGGTGTTCATATATGAGTATTCGCTGTGCCTGGTGTTCATGTATGAGTATTCGTTGTGCCTGGTGTTCATGTATGAGTATTCTCTGTGCCTGGTGTTCATTTATGAGTATTCGCTGTGTCTGGTGTTCATTTATGAGTATTCGCTGTGTCTGGTGTTTATGTATGAGTATTCTCTGTGCCTGGTGTCCATGTATGAGTATTCTCTGTGCCTGGTGTTCATGTATGAGTATTCGCTGTGCCTGGTGTTCATGTATGAGTATTCGCTGTGTCTTATGTCCATGTATGAGTATTCTCTGTGCTTGGTGTTCATTTATGAGTATTCGCTGTGTCTGGTGTTCATGTATGAGTATTCGCTGTGTCTGGTGTCCATGTATGAGTATTCGCTGTGCCTGGTGTTCATGTATGAGTATTCTCTGTGTCTGCTGTCCATGTATGAGTATTCGCTGTGTCTGTTGTCCATGTATCAGTATTCGCTGTGTCTGGTGTCCATGTATGAGTATTCACTGTGCCCAGGGGTTGGGAAGGACAGCAAAGCCCATGGGCCAATGGCCTGTGTCATGGAAAATCAATGGGCCATTTTCAAAATGCATGGGCCATTCCCAAAATTCAATGTGCCAAAATTTTAACGATAATAGACCTTTAATCAAAACCTATACTGCATATACACATACATATACATACATTTTGCTTTGTGCATTTAACGCTGAAAACATACTGATGCATACTGTACATTTGCTTTTAATGTTCAGCATTACAACATTGCTTAGAACAAAAAGGATCGATACGTAATACAAAAGACAAGATTTTGCACTCAAATCCACAAGAGGGAAATGGACCGTTGCAATTTCAAACCTTCAGTAAAACGTCTGGCTTTAGCATTAGTCTACTGATACACTGGTAAGCAGCTCTAAGTTGATGGTTACTGGCGCTACTGGCTGCAGCTCTACATTGACGAGTGTGAAAATTACTTGACACTGAGAGAATCGTGGCTAGAGTATGAGCCTGCTATCAAGATGAGACCTTTCATATGGTAGAACTTGATTTTATCATCATCCACATGGTGATACGACCCCGTGAAGTTTTCCTAACGCACATTTTTTCAAGTTTTCTCTGGTGAATTACGAGAAAGCACATGACATATCCATGGCTCCAATAGTTGTTTTTAATACACTGTATCATAGTTACTAAATTGGTGCAGTGTTTCCATTGAAACTTCCACTGTTCTCATGATATTGAAGCTTGAAGTTGTTTTCAGAACAAATCCCGTTAAAGAAAATACAGATTTTGGCTTAAGACTGTGACACCTTGAATGGGCATACAATTGATTTCATTGTAGTTTTTAACAGTGCTCCGATATGTCTTTCAGTTCTGAAAATTTCATTTCGCCATCTCTAATACACATTAAGTTATGAGGGATCAGAAATGCTGGGGGAAATTGATGCGAGTTTGAAAGCTTGAAACTTCAACCTAATCCCATGCACCTTAAGAGCCTGTAACTCAAAAAATTTTCACGAGATCAGAGTAATATTTGGCAAGTATTCATTAAATATACTGATGTTATTGTACTAGAACAATTTGCTGATTCCGAGGTCGTCAGGTGGTAGGCACTTGTACATTTTTTATATTATTAATAACCAAGGAATTACTAAAGAAACAAATAGAATAAAGCAAATTCACGCATTATGCCTCGAATCGCAAGTTAATTGCGATCCTGAGTGAACATAATGGCTCTCCAACGTACAGCGTACCCTACGCGGCCACCTACCGTTTTAAAGCGTAGTCACATTAATAAACTTAAATTGTGCTAAAAATGCCATATAGCCTATGCCCGGAGAATGTTCCGCGACGTGAAGTTTTAATTGGTGTAATCGCATTATACAAATAAATGATGGCCTTCAGGCAAAAGATGCAAGTTGTATTTGGTTAATTGGCTCTAAATCTCTAATGGATTTGGTCAGACAGACTGGCTTTAGTGACGAGCATCTACTACGATCAGATACTGGCGGGCTTCAACCCCCAATTTCGCGTTAAGGCAGTGGCTATTTTCACGACGGTGGTTAACTTTAAGTTGCATTTGGTCTGCTCGCGATGCAGTGGCGATGCACTAATAAATGCAGTTCCAAATTAATTAGCCTATACATAACTCGGTTCGCATTACTTGAGATGACATATAACAACTCCGTCTTAATGTTCACCGATCAAGCACATGAAACACGTTAATGCGCGGAGAGAATATTCAGTAGGTTCACTGATTTACCGTTCTCAAGTGTAGCCTTTGCCATGTTCGTTGTTGAACTGGGTAAGCGAAACTTTGCTTGCAAATTCATTCCAGTTTTTTTTGACTGTCTACTACGAAATGCTGCCAAGCTCTAGATTTTTTATTTAACGTTGTTTCAAGGCTTTATCGAAATGAGCAAGTAGGCCTGTGCCTATATCACGAATCTTAACTGTTGCAAACCATAAGCCACAACTGAAACGCACATTTCCGTGCATATTTAGGAAAGGTATAATGCAGGTATGAGAGGAGGTGTTACACGTTAGTTTTACATATATATATGAAAAAAAATCCAATTTGGCCTACCTACTATAAAATGTTACTTTTATTAGTTTAGATGAATTGTGCACAACATCAATATAACCTTAACTACCTAGTATAATTTATTAAGAGTAAACACAGGTCGGGTTGAGAGTGAAGGATGACAATACCAGCCGCATCGCAAATGTACCATTCTTGAGTTATTTGCGATTGCTCGGCCAAAACAAATCCCGGTCGCATCAACCAAACAATCGACCAGACCGCCTTGGTGGTATTTGTAAATAAAACATTACTGCTCGTTTGTTCGATACAAAATTAATCTGACCTGCTTTCTTGTGTCAGAAAGCGGTACATGATGATTTAAAGTGAACCCTGAACCTGTCCCATCAACAACTGACAATTTGACAACAAAGTAAACAGTCTCTGACTTAGAAAAACAATTAAGAAATACTTTTTAAATACATACTCAATCAGTATGGCAACACTCGGTTCCGGGACAGTGTTATTTGATAGTACCTACATACTGAAATAAATCCGAAGTGATATCAAAGGACTTTGTCACAAACGAATTTGCTAAGAAAATAAACTCCAAATCAGTCTTTCTCCTGATGGGCATTTTCACAGCCTCGCAATGGTGATGGATGCGCGAGGGCCTGGAATTAGAATTGATCGATCGAGCATCAGAACGCACTCGACCAACTGCGATCAGTGGAGAATTTCTATCCAAAAATTTTGGTACTGTATAATAGAAAAAAAAAAAAAAGATTTAATTGGCACAGGGCATTCATGGCCCGCGCAGGTGGCTAATGCCATATTTTGATTTTATGCGCCATTTGCGCATGGCGCGTGGCCTTCCCAACCCCTGCAAATCTAAGATATTTGAGTTTGGCTGAGTCATTTAGTCCAATGGAGATTTCAGCGCAGGCGTTTCTTACAGATTGCGACTTCTAACTGAAAAATGGTGAGTCCAATCTAGGAAATGGAGATACCATACGAAAGAGGAGAGTCAGCTGAGTAATATATGTCAAAATTGTGTTCGTAGTGCCAAAAATATGGAAACACGAGCAAGTTAGAAAACTGTGCGTTTAGCCTTTGCAACCTGCATTTTCTTGTCGCATTTAACATGGGAGTTAATGGAGCTTCGGTGAGCGGTCCCGTCGCTTTTCGGCTCATACAGCTCATACAGTATCATACAGTTTGTCCAATTGCTTCCATAGTTACATTTTCGTGACCAGCACAACTTTTGCTACAACTTGGATATAAAAATATTTATGCGGAGTGAAAACTGTGGGAGTTAGAGCAAGTTTAAGAGAGAACTCTTGGACCGTTTTGCTGATGTTCGTCGCTCTAGCCGTGATGTCTCCACACTCTAAGTTCCCAGAATTAATTGTAAAAAAATTTAAAAAAAAAATCATCATTAGAAAATTATAGAAGTTACAAAAAAGTTGAACGGTAAATAAATTATCCAAGTGTAGCTTAACATTTTTCAGTTTAAATGACATTTCTAGCTAAAAGTGTGACAGAGTAAAAAAATAGCTGAAAATAGCTAAATTTAAAAAAATCTGTTTCATTGTTTCGTATGGGACAAAAATATTGGAATAAAATTTAATAACTCAAAAAGTATGAAATATATGAAGAAGATAAATAATAGCAACCTAATTCAGAACAAGCTGAATTTTTTAAAGTTTGAATGAAGTTTCTGGGTTAAAGTATGTAGGAGTAGTGAGTCAGCACAAAACGCAGAGAAGAAAGAAAGATAGATAGATTAGGAAGAACATGAGTGTGCAAGCTTCCAGCTTGCCCACTAATAAATGGCAGACTTGTTGGTATGCCAGCTATTTGCCAAAATGGACCAGTATTCTAAACGCTGCTACCCAGTCACAGGTCAGAAATAGTAGAAAATAGATTAGCAAATTAGTCGGTAATATAGCAGAGATTATTATCTTGAGCGAGCCAACGTACTCTCTACTTGAGGCAGAACTGGAAGACTCTTCAGACAATGCAACCACGACAAACAATCAGGCGACTACCCTGCTATCTGGTAGTAGGGGAGACCGGGGCTTGTTGTCACACTTTTTACACTCTTGTATATTTCTTGGAATCAGTACATCATATATTAAAAAAAATGTGCACCAGATGAAAGACCAAAGTCTCAGGTGTATATTTTGTATTCATGTCATTTTCATATCTTGTGTCAGTGCAGAGTTATAAGCAATCAAATAGAGATTGTCACCATGTGACAAGTTGCCTCACCAACGGGTAAGTTCTCACACTATATGGGGTAAGATGTCACACTGTATTTTGCAACTAATAAAACAAGGACAAAATGATTGTTATTTTTTTACTTTAAAGTGAATAAATCTTAACATAAAATATTATGCAACATGCATTATGAAACTTATGAAACTTAAACTAGTCCTGGAAGATCTATTAAAAAAACTCAAACAAAACCTGACCTCACTAGTCAGTCCTGGAACATTCAGTCAGAAAATCTCAAACAAAACTTGACCTCACTAGTCAGACTCCTCATCTGCGTCGCAGGCATACGTAGATTGATTTTTCCAGGGGTGCATTCTTCATGGGCCCATCCTTTGCACATTATGCACTGCACCCAGGTTTCTCCTAGGCGGCTGCTTCCAAATGGCTCCACACAGACCAGTCACAGGGACTCATCTCCTTCCGATGAGGAGTCATCTGGAGTTTTTCTTTCTGCACCTGCCCTCTGTTTCTCCCCTGTGCTCTGCTTCTTTGGTATTTTGGATTTGGTTGCCTTGCCTTTCTTTTTGAATAGCCTTTTTTCCCTTATGCCTGCCCTTCAGCTTCAAGTGCCTCCTTCACAGGTGTGTCGGTGAGAATAGCAGTTTTTCTCTTTTTTTCTCTTCTGGTTAATTTGTTTTCTTCACATGCGACAACTAACCCCCAAATGACTGAGACAAGTTGCCCCAAACTACCATGTTTGATACTGCTAGCTCTAGCTTAAAGTTAGCTTAAAACAGAACAATGACTGAGGTATGACAGGATGCCTTAATATCTTCTCTAACAAGTCCACATATATCACTCCTAGGATTTTTATCTGAAAGAAGCTTATTTTAAAAGATATTAAGTTAATATTATTTACTTTGGGTTGTGGAAAATGGTCAAGTGGTGCTCATCTCAACTTACAATGTGTTGTTCTCTTCTCACACAGGACATGAGACCTGACCATGTAAGGGAAGAAAACTAGTATTCCACTTTTTAGTTGCGCCCTCTAGTGGAGAAGATAATTGCAGTGTGACAACTTACTCGTGTGTCAACAAGCCCCAGTCTCCCCTAATTATACAACAATGATAGCATTTTTTCGCAACTTTGAACTGACATTATACCTATTGGTTACATGCGACTCGACCATGAGTCAGTTTTCAGCTGAGCTCCAAGCAACCGACTGCGTGCCGCTGACGTTGTGACAGAAAGACACAGGGATCCAAAGCATGATCGAGCATCTGGGCTCTATGAGCTATTGCTTTCAGAACAAATCCATAACGCGAGTTGGCGACTACAAACGGTGCTGTCGACAAAATGATAATCATGTTTGTTTTGCTTTATGGCGAATGATTCATCCAGACCTATTACTCCAAAAAAACTACGCTGAAAAGTAGGCTACAGACAACATCGACCTTAAACACAGCATACAGTTGAATCCGAAAACTCGATTTTTAGCCAAACCTATGGCATTATTTCCCTCATATTGGCAAACGTTCGCCTTGAACACTTCTTTTTTTTTTTTTTACCCCAAATAGTTTGTTTTTCAGGTAAAAATTTATCTAGATGGCAATCATGTTCAAATCTGAACATGTTGCATTCTGAGCTAATGGAATGTACATACATGTAAATATGCATGTTTCTTGTTACGTCAATCTGACATTTCTTATGAGTTTTAGTAATATGATTCTGACAAACAATTATTATTACCAACTGAAAGAAGATCAGTGCTTAATTCAGTGTAACTCCGAAAGTGTTTTGAGGAATAAAGAAATTCTTTGATCCTTCGATTAGCCTTGGGGTGAGTAGATGATGAGTGAATTTTCATTTTTGGGTGAACTTTCCCTTTAAGCTGCTTAGAATACACCACAAACATATCTGCGTCATTTTATTTTTCTCAACAGACTTTCCACTGTGTTAATTAAGTTTCATTTTTGTGCTAAAAGCTTCACAGTGATTGACTCAGTTCATTTGATTTAGTTGATGTTCAGACACGAAGATTTTGGTGTTATTTTGGTGAAAATTTATTTGTTGACTCTGTAATGGTGATGAGAATGTTTTATTTATGTGATAAAAACAGCACTTTTATCGATAATTTATTTTGGTACTACAGACACCATTTTGTTTTTATGTGAATTTTAGTAATTTATTTTGGTGCTATTTATGTTGCTAAAAAATGCTATTTTATTTGAATTTTGTATGTCATGCCACTGTGACTGTCGTTTTGCAATAAACTTTTCAGATTTGGAATGTGATTTGTTTAATTTCAGATACATTTTGAACATACATGAATATATCCGTTAATTATAACCATATCATACCGTACCACCATCAAAGGGGTTTAACACTACAATTTAAGAAATAGAAGAATATAAGAAATAGAAAGAAATAATTTTTTGATTGGGCACCCATTGAATTTCCCAGGGACCCACTCAGATCACCACCTGTGGGTCCCGGGGACTCACTAAATTGAAAACCTATCAACATCACTGCACCAAACTGGTTCACAGTATATTCTGGTTACCAAATGTGTCGTGTTAATACTGCAATAGTTTTCAAGAATTTCTGAAATTAAGTTATGACATTGACATTTCACTCATCCTCAGCGGAGCTCTCTAGGCCGACAGGCCATTGTTAGTTATTGTATCTCCCCGACGACAATAGTCAAGAGATACTATGGTTTAGTTCCGGGGCCGCCACTGCGCCCGCAGAGATTTTCTGTTCCGGCTCTGTAGCGACAATTATTACAGGAATTTTTTCTAATTTTACACAGGCGAAGACATTTATTTGACAATGCTCAAGACCGATTTTGGGCAATTTTGGACGTCCAATATGGCTGCCGGCGGCCATTTTGTCCGAAATTCGGGGATCGGGGAGATACATGACTCGGTCCCTGTGGCGACCGAGTTATCTAGTTTCTAGGCAGCGTATGTCCTTCGCATGTAACTTTGCTTTGATTTTAATCCCGCTTGTATTTACGTGTGTGACATAGTAAACCATCGTTTCAGCTATTCTTGGTCGAAACATAGGAAAACTATAAATTTTAAGCTTCAGTAAGACATTTTCTACCAAGTTCAGCCAGTAACATCAGTGGCAAACCCTTTACAGAAGATTTTCAGCTTGAAAACCTCAACAAAGTCTTGGTAATACTGGTGGCACCTTTTTGGGTATATTGTGGATTCATCTTGGACGTTGGTCCTGCTGCTGCAGTTCCTTTGCGTTAACGCTCTGACTCGAACAGTTTTCATGGGAATCGCCCAAGACTTTTTTGTGATCGGGTGCACAGCCGTTGAACGATTTTGTTTTGTGTGAGCTCTCCCTGTAACACCACCACCTGCTCAAACTTTGTACTTACCAATGCAGTAACTCGGAAAGGTCTGACGCGAACATTTCTCTCTCTCCCCCTCTGTGTCTCTCTCTCCCCCCCCCCCCCTCTTTCTCTCAGTGTGCAGTTTCGCACCACCCCGCTGGACAGCACAGGTGTTCCTCACATCCTGGAGCACACTGTCCTGTGTGGCTCCGAGAAGTTCCCCTGCAGAGACCCCTTCTTCAAGATGCTCAACCGCTCGCTGTCCACATTCATGAACGCTTTTACCGGTACAGCCCCCCTTTCTCTCTCTCTCTCAAAATAGAGGGATCAACAGATGATGATGCTGTCCTTGTTTTTATTAAAACGTTGAAGGCGCGTTTAAAGATTGATTTCAATTATTACAGTTTAATGAAAGATGTAGAAAGTTTTTCTGACATTTGGTGCGATGAAGAGGCGCTCTGCTGCGTAGTAGAGAATGAACTCATCTTTGGAAATGTGCTGGGTTAATTTGGGTTCTGTGAATCCCTTTTTCTGTTTATTTTTGTGTAACTTGTTAATTTGTAAATAAAGTATTGTGAAATCTCTCTCGCTCTCTCTCTTTCTTTTTCCTCTCAATCTCTCGTTTTGTGAGGGTCTTTGTCCATGTTTATTTCTGTCTGTATCCCCTCTCTTTTTAATGCAGTGTAATGATGAGCTGTATTTAGCTGATGTTTATATCCGTAGTGACTTACAGTCGGTTAGCCCAAGCTGCAGCCGGCCCCCCTGGGGTCACTAGGGTGTTAAGGGCCTTACTCAGGGGCCCAGCTGCTGCTCTGATGTTGATCTGGATACACTGAGGTCTCTCAACTGACCGTCAACTTTCCAGGTCATATTCAGGACCTTAGCGATTAGGCTAGTGTGGTTCACTGTTCAGTCATTATGTAATCACTCCTGGGTGTGTCAGTGCATGTTACGCAGTGTGCCAATCCCAGAGCTCGAGATGCACCGTACTGTGTGTCGCTGTGACCAGAGACCCCGAGTGTAATGTGTAATTAAAGCAGAAACATTGAGGTGAAGTCTGAGTCATTGTACTGAAGACTGCATGTCGTATCTACCCCTCTGATTGGTCGATGACTTGGGTAAGAGGCGGGGCTCCTGAGGAACTGTTAACTGTTAACCGTTTCCTTTCCTTTCTGCAGCCAGTGACTACACCATGTACCCTTTCTCCACTCAAAACAGTAAAGATTTCCAGAACCTTCTCTCTGTCTATCTGGATGCTGTGTTTTTCCCGTGTCTAAGAGAGCTTGATTTCTGGTAAGTGTTTTCCCTCTGCGTTCAATCAGCCACACAAAACCCGCAGCCGGATCAGTTACAAGTTACTAAAGTCTTTATGTGAATGCAGATGGTGTTGCTTTGCTCTGTAAACTTTGCTTTCGGTTTGTAAGATGTTGCTTTTCCATTCGATTAGCACCTTTTCTTAAATGAAATGCATTTTTGTTTTTTTTGCAGGCAAGAAGGCTGGCGACTGGAAAATGAGAACCCCACCAACCCTGAGACACCCCTCGTCTTCAAAGGGGTCGTCTTCAACGAAATGAAGGGAGCGTTTGTACGTCAGTCATCCTTTCTTTCTGTCTTAGTAAAAGTCTGGCAGTCGTGTTTTCAGAATGCTCGTCCTCTCTCTGTCTCTCGTTTAAATCGGTTAGTTTTGGTGTCCACATTTAGTGACCATGCTTCTCAAATGAGGTGGTATGGTTTGGGTCATGAGCAGATCCTTCCCTTCATCATACTCCTGTCTTCATTGTATCACCCGACGAGATAGTCGGGAGATACTACGGTTTAGTTCCGGGGCCGCCGCGCCCCCAGAGATTTTCTGTTCCGGGCTCTGGAAGCCACAATTATTACAGGAATTTTTTCTAATTTTACACAGGCGAAGATATTTATTTGACAATGCTCAAGACCAATTTTCAGCAATTTTGGACGTCCAAGATGACTGCTGGCGGCCATTTTGTCCGAAATTTGGGGGTCGGGGAGAAACACGACTCAGTCCCTGTGGAGACTGAGTTATCTCGTTTTGGTACAAGTTCATCTCTGTCTCACCTGTCCACAGTATGTTGTTTGAGAATGTTGATCGGCTTTTTAGATGTTTACATGGCAAATGTCCTGTTTTCTCAGCTTTACCATAGGGTTACATCATGAGATAAAACCCTCTGTATTTACAGTATTCTGGTGAAGTCGTCTCTTGATCACTGAGTGGCGCGCACACGCCTACTTCCTGGAGAGTGTTGCTCTTCTTGGCAGCTGTTATGAAGGGTGTTTATTCACCAGGGAAAGAGTTCTTCTGTCATCCGTTACAGCAGTTATCCATTAGATTCTGGGCTTTTTGGTGTTCCTGAGCTCACTAGTGGATTTTAACAATGTGTCAAATTGTTGAAATGTTTCTACCATTTATCTGATGTTTTGATTTTTGCTTCTGATTTTTTGGCTTTATGATGGCTTTGGAAGTAAATTCCCTCAACGCAGAAAGTCTGCTCTTTGGGCTCATATCCGCTATTTAAGTTCAACATTAATATGCTTTGGTCGATGGCTAAAAGAGTATTTATGGGCCTGCCTGCATGTCATTTAACTTTTATTGCATTTATGTGGCACCATCATTTAAAAAGCTATTACCAATAAAACTGAAGCGTACATTACAAAAAACATCCATAAAATAAACCTGGACAACTTCAACAAAGCGCAAGATTCAGTCAAAGGAGAACAATTGGCAATCACTGAAGATTTGACGCAACAAATTTAAATTACTAAATTATTAAATGACTAAATTTAAATTACTATTACAATCTGCTCGGGTTAAGGGTTTTATGTAATGTAGTGTGGGTTACTTTAACCCTGATTGGCTGCTGTTAGCCTAAGGGGCGGGGTTTCTCTCAGACAGGTACATACTGTAGGGTTTAATCAGCTCAGGTTAAGGGTTTTATGTAATGTAGTGTGGGTTACTTTAACTCTGATTGGCTGCTGTAAGCCGAAGGGGCGGGGTTTCTCTCACACAGGTACATACTGTAGGGTTTAATCAGCTCGTGTTAAGGGTTTTATGTAATGTAGTGTGGGTTACTTTAACCCTGATTGGCTGCTGTAAGCTTAAGGGGCGGGGTTTCTCTCAGGCGGGTACATACTGTAGGGTTTAATCAGCTTGTGTTCAGGGTTTTATGTAATGTAGTGTGGGTTACTTTAACCCTGATTGGCTGCTGTTAGCCTAAGGGGCGGGGTTTCTCTCAGACAGGTACATACTGTGGGGTTTAATCAGCTCGGGTTAAGGGTTTTATGTAATGTAGTGTGGGTTACTTTAACCCTGATTGGCTGCTGTTAGCCTAAGGGGCGGGGTTTTTCTCAGACAGGTACATACTGTAGGGTTTAATCAGCTCGTTTTCAGGGTTTTCTGTAATGTAGTGTGGGTTACTTTAACCCTGATTGGCTGCTGTTAGCCTAAGGGGCGGGGATTCTCTCACACAGGTACATACTGTAGGGTTTAATCAGCTCGGGTTAAGGGTTTTATGTAATGTAGTGTGGTTTACTTTAACCCTAATTGGCTGCTGTTAGCCTAAGGGGCGGGGTTTCTCTCAGACAGGTACATACTGTGGGGTTTAATCAGCTCGGGTTAAGGGTTTTATGTAATGTAGTGTGGGTTACTTTAACCCTGATTGGCTGCTGTTAGCCTAAGGGGCGGGGTTTCTCTCAGTCAGGTACAGACTGTGGGGTTTAATCAGCTCGGGTTAAGGGTTTTATGTAATGTAGTGTGGGTTACTGTAACCCTGATTGGCTGCTGTAAGCGTAAGGGGCGGGGTTTCTCTCACACAGGTACATACTGTGGGGTTAAATCAGCTCAGGTTAAGGGTTTTATGTAATTTAGTGTGGGATACTTTAACCGTGATTGGCTGCTGTAAGCCTAAGGGGCGGGGTTTCTCTCAGACAGGTACATACTGTGGGGTTTAATCAGCTCAGGTTAAGGGTTTTATGTAATGTAGTGTGGGTTACTTTAACCCTGATTGGCTGCTGTTAGCCTAAGGGGCGGGGTTTCTCTCACACAGGTACATACTGTAGGGTTTAATCAGCTCAGGTTAAGGGTTTTATGTAATGTAGTGTGGGTTACTTTAACCCTGATTGGCTGCTGTTAGCCTAAGGGGCGGGGATTCTCTCAGACAGGTACATACTGTGGGGTTTAATCAGCTCGGGTTAAGGGTTTTATGTAATGTAGTGTGGGTTACTTTAACCCTGATTGGCTGCTGTTAGCCTAAGGGGCGGGTTTCTCTCACACAGGTACATACTGTGGGGTTTAATCAGCTCAGGTTAAGGGTTTTATGTAATGTAGTGTGGGTTACTTTAACCCTGATTGGCTGCTGTTAGCCTAAGGGGCGGGGTTTCTCTCACACAGGTACATACTGTGGGGTTTAATCAGCTCGGGTTAAGGGTTTTATGTAATGTAGTGTGGGTTACTTTAACCCTGATTGGCTGCTGTAAGCTTAAGGGGCGGGGTTTCTCTCACACAGGTACATACTGTGGGGTTTAATCAGCTCGGGTTAAGGGTTTTATGTAATGTAGTGTGGGTTACTTTAACCCTGATTGGCTGCTGTGAGCCTAAGGGGCGGGGTTTACATACTGTGGGGTTTGAGTTGGCTCTCCGGCCTTGTGCTGTAGTAACAGCTGTTGTTTTTTCTCTGTTAGTCGGACAGCGAGAGTTTGTACGCGCAGCACCTGCAGAATAAGCTGCTCCCAGATCACACGTACAGCGTGGTGTCCGGAGGAGAACCACTCGCCATCCCCGACCTGACCTGGGATCAGCTGAAGGCTTTTCACGCTACGCACTACCACCCCAGCAATGCACGGTACAGCAGGCTTCTACACTCTCTCTCAGACACACCCTCTCTCTATCTCTCACAGACACACACACATGCGCGCGCGCACGCACACACACACACACACACACACGCATACACATTCACTGCCACCCCAGCTAAGTACAGTACAGCACACTCACACACGCGTGTGCACTGCCACCCTGTTAAAGTCGCACATTAATTTGTGTTTTGTCATTTGTTTGTGTAGTTTTTTCACCTATGGAGACCTGCCGCTGGAGCAGCACTTGAAACAGATCCAGGATCAGGCTCTGTGCAAGTTTGAGCGCATCGACCCCAACACCGCCGTTCCGTCTCAGCGACCCTGGAGCAAACCTGTGAGTGACATTTGGGACTGCCCTATGGACAGTGTTAGTTAATTAGTTCAGAAAATTCTCGAAGCTTTTGTGACACCAGTAGCCTCAGTAAATGAGGCTGTGCTCTTTAACCCCTTTGTGCAGAAGTTAAATCTGGCTTTTTGTGTGTTGCCTTATTTAAGGCTTTATAATTCAAGACTGCAGCTTCACAGTCAGGAAAGGAATGGCTCAACTGAGTCAGGACACTTGAAGCATTTAGAATTCCATTGTATTTCACTTTATGTTCATGATTTTGGTAGAGAAAAATGCCTGCAAACATAAAAAATCTTCATGAATATTCAGCATTGAAATTTAAAAAAAATAATGCTGAGAATTGAAAAATGGCTGGGGGTTAAACCTGTACATTTCTGGGATCATAAACTCCTTGACCACAAGTATAATTCATCTCAGCATTAAATACTAAATTACCTTCGTCTCTAGGAGCCAAGTAAGACAGCTCTCCAGGTGGCTTCCCAAAGTCTAACATCCCTCAAAATGGTGCACTGTCAAATCATAAAATCATATATTTAACACAAATCAACTTTTGACGTATGAAATTCAATATGAAATAATGCTTTTCTGGTTGAATTTTGCATGAGGTTATCAATCTAGGTGCAGCTGGACATCAGTGGTCAGTAACAAAACAGACATTCCACTATTAGGAAAAATAAGGCAATATTCCACCCCAGATTGAACAGAATGGTGCAGTGAATGTACCAGGAGGTCTACCGAAGTGCTCGAGCAGTTCACATTTTAAAAGAGCAAAAACCTTGGCATTCGATTTCGTTGAATACGGTAAAAATTCGAAAACAAAAAACCACTTTGAGCAAAATGCCACCACAGTAGCGGCATAACCTTTCTTCACTGACTCCCTCCTCCAGAGACAGATGTATCCGGTACCAGGAATCCTCCAATCCTATTTCATTCAGAATAATTCCCATTTGCCATATCCGTACCTCATTTAAATCCTGTAAATGTAACTGAACACTTCAGGCCGGTTTTGGGAGTCTTTTTGTTCTTTAAATTGCGTCATTTTTAGCTGCGCAATGTGCGCAACGTCGAGAGAATACAACCTACCCTGCTGATACGCATATGCTCTTCTGATTGTACAATCAATGTCTTTCAGTTACTGTGGAAAGTTTAAACTCTCGGGAATTGGATAAGAAACGAGTCAATCAATACATCGTTACCAGGGAAGTTTGACGAGGGCGTGAAGTATAACTGTGCAGTTACACAGAAGAGCCTGAGTGTAAAATTGAGTGATTGGCTATCAACACCAGTACTGAGGAGGATGTAAATGAGCACTGAATTCGCCGATGGATGAATCTACGCGTAAATCCACGGTAGGGAACTATGCATTTTTTATATGTGATGACTATAATTGATAGTAGAATAACATAGTATCAATACCGTGTCGAATTTTTGCTTCAGAAAATGATTTTTTTAAACTACTAATTGGGATACCATTTGCTCACTGTGGCTGAAGTGGTTGCTGCAGAGGACAACAATTATTTCTGTAGCAATTTTTTTAAACTGCTAGATAGATACTATGGGCAAGGATATTGAGCAGTTTGCACATCAGGCTTAGCTGAGGAGTTTAATTCAGGCAACTCCTGAAAAACAGGGATAGGAGTGAACTCGTCAATATTCTACACCGTGTGCAAGCTCAGCTTGCTTGTGAATATTCAATAACTGATCCGAGTGTGCCATTTAAGCGGCTTTCTCACATTCAGGGGTCACAACACGGTTCATCCCGAATCATCACTCTGGGGTCATCCGTGTCATCTTCGGCATCACCGTGTGTACACTGGGCGGGCGTGTGGCGTGATCCTTGACATAACTCTCCGTATCAGTACCCAGTTCGGAAACCGGCACTGCGACGAAATCGCGGTGTTGCATGCTGGAACGTCACCGACTAAGATCCATGTTGGTCTGTGTTGTGATCCGTCAATGTGTGAAAGGCGCTTTAGTGATCGAATAGTGTAACTGCGTTTGTAAATAGAGCAGCTCCATGTCTGCAGGCGGACACATCTGCACGAAGGGGTTAAGTGATTTTTGCCGTAATAACTTACAGGTGCAGAAAGCCTGAAATATAACATGATTCTAATGAGATACTAACTGGTTCTGTGTGTGTGCAGACTTCCTGTCAGTGTCTGCCGAGCGACCCGGTGCTCCTCTGTCACTGAGTTGCGCTAGGAGTTGGGCTTTATGGTTTCATGCATTCCTGCAGAGAGAAGATCATGTGACCTGCGGCCCTGATGCTCTCGCTCCCGATCCATCCAAGCAGAACACGCTCTGTGTCAGCTACCTGCTGGGAGAGTGAGTCCTCCTAATTGTATGCTAGATAAAGCAATTAAATTTTTTCTGCTGTTATTTTTGACATATTGGGCCACATCTAGATGACAACCACATTTATCAATACATTGGTAGAGCCAGAACAATTTTTGAAATTTTGGTTGAGTTTGAAATTTTCTAAAAATTGCTTATTTTCACATTCTTATTTTGGCATGGGGCCAGTTATATAACAATACCATATTTTTACCATGAATTCCTATATAACTAAAGATGATATGATGAAAATATGATGTTGTTGATGATGTCTTAGGATTATTTATCATTGCAAATGCCGAGAACCTTGATAACAAGTCTCTTATTATGACCGCTGCCATGTCGGGAAACTAGTTTTCACAGAAATTCGGGCTGAAGAAATGCCTATTTTTTGGAAAAAAGCATTGGTTTTTGATTGGATCAGACACGTGTCTGACCATTTTTTTAAAGAATAATAGCAGTGGCCTATAATTGAGTATGACGTATTTCCCGAAGAAATATTTCATTGATTGTTAGGTTTTGTTCTTGACCAATCTCTGATCAGTGCACGATGACAAATTTCTAAGTCTAAAGTTTGATAGAAATACCGCTGCATGGTGCTGACCCTCACACTACGGACATTACAACGGACGAGGAGCTACTAAACCTATTCGCGTCTACCGACAGCGAAGCAGTTGCTGGTTTCAGCGGGTTTTCAGACGTGCCTGACGCTGAAGTCAGGAGTGATTCAGAATGGGAATGTGATTCTGACGAGGCGAGAAAAGTGGAAATGGAGGAAATAAGTAAAACCGAATGTTTCTGTGGTCACACATGAATAAGATGTCTATTTCCCATCCAGTAGCCTGTCCGATCCGGTCCTGTACCCGAACAGCTTCAAAAAATAATTGCGGTCGCTGTTTGTGATTGTTTAGTATTACATACATATTTAAGTGAGGTAGTTTGTGATTGGTTAGTATTACAGGCATGCTTGAGTGTGGTTGTTTGTGATTGGTTAGTATTACAGACATTTTTAAGGGAGCTTGTTTGTGGTTGGTTAGCATTACAGACACGTTCGAGGCCTTCACTCTCAGCCTGCTGTCCAGCTTGATGGTTTCAGGGCCGAACTCTCCATTCTACCAGGCTTTGATCGAGCCCAAGCTCGGCTCCGACTTCTCCTCTGTCGTGGGGTATGTATTTAACATGGTAACTCCATCGGTAAATCACAGATCACTCAGGAAAATTTCAAATTTGGGCTAAATATTGAATACATGAGACTTGATTAGTGTGTGTGTGTGTGTGTGTGTGTGTGTGTGTGTGTGTGTGTGTATGTGTGTGTGTCTCTAAATACTACCAGAAAGTTTTTACGGTTTACTGACAGTCTTATTGGGATTTTTATCAATAGTTGTACTGCATGTTAAGTTTAGTTGAATGTGGTCGGAATGTTATTTCCCAAAACAGGATTTCTGAGTAACTGCATGATTTCACACAGTAAGTGAAATCAGATCTCCCCCAAATCTAGACTGTGGAGTGAAATAAAAAGAGCTGTTCCGGATTCAGTCCATCGAGTTATCCAGATAACTGTGTGATCCTGCTCTCTGAAACATCCCATAAGTATGTGTGAGAGTTTATAGCTTGATTTCTGAGCTCTGTGTGCAATGTATTACTCGAGAATGTCCCCACTTTGCGCTGGACCCGTGGAGAGCTGTGATTGGGATGTTTTCTGCGCTCAGGTACGACGGCAGCACTAAAGAGGCCTCCTTCAGCATTGGCCTGCAGGGCATGGCGGAGAACGACATCGAGAAAGCGAAGCACGTCATAAGCCAAACCATCGATGACATTATCGCGTGAGTACACATCAATGACTATTGCGTGACTACAGATCGATGACATTATCGCGTGAGTACACTTCGATGACATTATCGCGTGACTACTGATCGATGACATTATCGCGTGAGTACACATCAATGACTATTGCGTGACTACAGATCGATGACATTATCGCGTGAGTACACTTCGATGACATTATCGCGTGACTACTGATCGATGACATTATCGCGTGAGTACACATCAATGACATTATTGCGTGACTACAGATCGATGACATTATTGCGTGAGTACACATTGATGACATTATCGCGTGAGTATATTGATGAGTACATTGATGTGTACTCACGCAATAATCTCATCGATATTTACTCACACAATAATGTAGGGCTCTCCACTTTCACGCATTCGGCCTAACATTGAGTGCTTCATTCACGTTCCCGTGCTGTAGGCAGAAATTATTCAATCAGCGCGCTGGTTATTGTGTGAGTACACAGCTATGACATTTTGTGTGAGTACACATATATGACATTACTGTGTGAGTACACATATATAACATTACTGTGTGAGTACACATATATGACATTACCGTGTGAGTACACATATATGACATTACCGTGTGAGTACACATATATGACATTACCGTGTGAGTACACATATATGACATTACCGTGTGAGTACACATATATGACATTACCGTGTGAGTACACATATATGACATTACTGTGTGAGTACACATATATGACATTACTGTGTGAGTGCACATATATGACATTACCGTGTGAGTACACATATGACATTACCGTGTGAGTACACATATATGACATTACCGTGTGAGTACACATATATGTCATTACCGTGTGAGTACACATATATGACATTACCGTGTGAGTACACATATATGACATTACTGTGTGAGTACACATATATGACATTACTGTGTGAGTACATATGCTTGACGCATTCGGTGTTTCACGCACCAGAATAAATGAGTTTACTGGATAACTTTACTGAGTGAACCCTGGAATGATTTTTTAAAATTCTGTCCATGTACCATATTTCACTCTGTGATGTTATTCAGTGAACATCAGTTATTCACCTTTATGTCACAGTTTCCAAACCTCTTATCACACAAACCTGAGTAACTGACCTGCTCTATGCCTCGGAGTCATCCACGCGTGTTCTTTAGTTTCACCAGCAGAGGGAGACAGTGTACAGTGATATTGTGAGCAGATGTGTATCAAGGCCTTTCCTCTCATGGATTGTGGCCTCCTCAGATGTGAACTGCAGCAGACCCCCGGCGCTTCGAGGCTGGTGTGGCTGACTGAGTAGCTGCTGATTCCTGTGATGAGCTGTGTGACCCTGTATCGTGAGCCGAAAGACTAGTATTACGCTCAGTACCACTCATGACCCCCTCTCTCTCTCGTTTTCTGTGCTACAGGAAAGGTTTTGAGTCGGAGCGAATCGAAGCTCAGCTGCATAAACTGGAGATTCAGATGAAGCATCAGTCCACCAGCTTTGGCCTCTCTCTGGCCTCGGTGAGTCTCGCTCCGCCTCTCTCACCGCACTGCATTATGGGTATGAGGTATTTCCTGTTCACCAGCTTTGGCCTCTCTCTGGCCTCGGTGAGGCTCTCTCACCGCACTGCATTATGGGTATGAGGTATCTCCTCCGGTAACATCAGTCCCTGTGTGAGAGTTACATGAGCCCTAACGTTAGTGGGGCACCATGGTGAGGGTGGGGTCAGGTTGGGGGGGCATTCTCAAAGATTCCTTATAGATGCAATAGTAGTGATGCAATAATCAATGACTGTGAAAGAATGTCTGTCAAAATCTGTGTTTCCCTAAGTCTGATATGTTCATGGCATAACGATAATAACCACCAACGGTGAGTCTGCTGAGTATTAACTCAAACTATTTTTGAGAAAACTTCAAATAATCCAGAATATTATAGGCACCATATGAAATTAAAAATGTCATGGACTTTATAATAAAATCGTAGGCAACATTTCAAAACGCACCATATGACATAAAATCTGCATAAAAGGCTGCATAAAAATCATATTCAGTTTCATTTTTAGAAAAAATTTACTGCATTTCCTGTAACAGAATGCGCTGAAAAGTGCAACGTCACTGTCGCTGGGGTCAACACTCACTTCCTTGACAATGGTTCACGCTCACAGCATAGCAACACATACACTCATACAATTAACATACAGGTCGAAATACCTAATATTTGATGATCAAAAATAGTGAGAAAATGCTTTCTGTTCTTTTATAATGAGCATAGTTTGGGATCGCTGAAATAAAAAGCTCAATTTCCATACGTAGACACGAGGCCCATATCGATAAACACTGTGCTTGTTGTCTGGTTGTGGTTTGGTTCGTTCGGCGTGAACCAGTTGCCATGGCTACGGCAAGTTGACCTCAAAATGACGTCACCACTTCTTCAGCACACAGCCAGTTTTACACAGGTTTTTTTATGCTGGTTTGTCCAGTTAATAAAATGAGTATCATGTGTGACGTAATCCGTAGTCAAGGGAGTAGTGAAGCAGAAATGTTGGGGTGTCTGGAAAAAAGATAAGTTTCCACCGCAGGAAAGACGAACGAATAATCACAGAGCTAGTAAAACGCAGCCGTTACGGTTTTTTTTTTCTGAACCCTGAAACATGACCACACTTACAGGCTAAAGATTTAACACTAAACTTTGTTCAGATGAGGTCTTTTTAATGCAGTTTATACACGAGACTAAACTGAATATTGACTTTGATTGAACCGACTCAAGAACAACCTTTGCAAAACCATCAGTGCTGACGATTTTACAGTGAGAAGCAATGGGTGTCTCACTCAGGAAACGTTTAATGCACGGCTAAATCACCAACATTGGCGTCCTTTTGCCAACTATTGTGAAGACAAAGCCTCAGTAAATGATTAAAACGATATCTGGTTAGAAACGTAAGAAATCAGACTTTCAGTCAATACCATTGAATTGACTGAAAGCATAAACTGCAAATATAAATACTTGTATTCAGGGAAATTTTAATAGGATATGAGAGAAAAAGTGTCCCACTTAGGTAACAGTTCTGTTAACGGTTGGTAATTAAAACGTTCTACATATTTTTATGGCTCTTTTTAGGTATGATAGACATAATACCTTTCTTGTTAAAAAAAAGTACAGTGTTGCGGTAGTTTTGAGTCTTTTACTTGGGGGTTCAGCCATGCTTTATTCTTGTATCCTGGATAATTCAAAGCCCCTGCTTCCATTCATTATATTACAATGCGGGGGATGTAAAGGCAGCTTGCATTATTGCGTCTATCAAAATCGCCAAACAGCGAGGCAAGGCAAATCGGTAAGTGCTCAAGATATAAAGGCAGGCTGTCCCTACAAGCACCTCCTATATATCAAAACTGTCAACTCTGGAAAAATTTGAATATGAAAGTGCATACTGAAGCTGGTTTGCGCATTGTGATGACGGTTACTGCCATGGCTGACCAAAACAAGGAAATTACTTGAAAAGATTCCTATTTTATTGAGAATACGGCTTAAAACTGGATAAAAACAACGTAAGTCGTCTAAAGAATTTGATAATCTCAGGAAACAGTCATTGAGTGGACGGTCGTCCTATCCCAAGTAGACGACGATAATCGCTGGCTACTTTTGAAAGCCCTGAGTGTGTGTTGGTGACAGTACATCACTTCCTGTATGTCCTAGAAACAATCCTTCCAGTGTGTCAGGTTAACATTACATTACTTCTTGTGTGTCCTGGTTACAGTACATAACTTCCTGCATGTGATGATAACATTACTTCACTTCCTGTGTGTCCTGGTTACAGTACATCAGTTCCTGTGTGTGATGGTAACATTAATTCACTTCCTGTGTGTCCTGGTTACAGTACATCACTTCCTGTGTGTCGTGGTGACATTACTTCACTTCCTGTGTGTGATGGTAGCATTACATCACTTCCTGTGTGTGTTGGGGACAGTACATTGCCTCCTGCTGGAATCATGACGGAGACCCTGTGCAGCTGCTGAGGATCAGCGAGAGCGTGCAGCGCTTCAGACAGTGCCTGCAGGACGACCCGCTCTACCTGCAGAACAAAGTCAGGAAGTACTTCAAGGTGAGAGCGCTGCTCCTGACACTGTGTCTATAACTGTATTATCATTTACAATACTGTATGTGTGCCCACTTAATCAACATGTGAGGGGGCAAATTATACTTCTGTTTAGTTTGAAAAGTTGGGCGTATGTGTGTTGGGTGATTTTTAGGTTGCCGGCCGTAGGCCAGTAACCTATTGTCGTCACTTTGCGTCCGGTGGCGTCGTCGGCATCGTCCGTTTAAAGCCGTATCTCAAAAACGGTCTGATGAATTTCTTTTAAATTTGGGGATGTGATCAAATGGGTAATCAAGTTAATGCCCGAGCAAAAATTATTTTGATTGAATCGTTCGTTTAGACTTGGCGGCCATTTTTATGTTGAAAATGGCCATTTTTGGCACTGAGGTGCAATTTTCTCAAAAACTGTCCGATGAATTTTATTTTTTATCGCAGCAATGGAATCAGTATCATGACCTGCTTCAACGGTGCAAACGGCGTTTTGATTGAATTGCTCCTTTATCGCGCCACCTAGGCGACATGTCTGGACTTCATCATTTTTTGCCACAAAATGTGCCGTAACTTGCTTATTATTGCATTTATAGTTTAGGGATGAATTGAGCATGTGAAGCATATCATGCTTGTCGAGCGTTGTCGGTTGGTTGAATTTTACCTTGAACCGAATGGTCAAGGTCAAAAGGCAAAAATGTGCTATAACTCTCTTAATATAGCATTTAGAGCTTAGGTATGTATGAGGCACCTCTAGGGAATCAGGTATGCTGAACATTGTGAGTCAGTCACATTTGACCTTGGGCCTCAAGGTCAGGGCCAAATGGCAAAAATGTGCTATAACTTGCTTAATATCACATTTAGAGCTTAGATATGTATGAGGCATCTATAGGGAATCATGTATGCCAGACATTCTCGGTTGTTTGAATTTGACCTTGAGCCTCAGGGTGAAGATCAAATGCCAAAAATGTGTTATAACAGCTTAATGTGGCATTCAGAGCTTAGGTATGTGTGAGGCTCCTATAGGGAATCATGTAGGCCAAACATTCTCAGCAAGTTGAATATGACATTGGGCGTTAAGGTTAAATGGCAAAAATGTGCTATAACTTGCTGAATATGGCAATTAGAGCTCAGGTATGTTTGGGGCATCTATAGGAAACCATGTATGCTGAACATTCTTAGGCAGTCAGTCAAATTTGATGTATGGCCTCAAAGTCAAGGTTGTATGACAAAAATAGCCCATATTTGCTTAATATTGTTTGTAGAGCTTAGGTATGTATTGGGCACTAATAGCAAATCATGTATGCTGGTTGTTTACAACATATTGGATTTGACCTTGGGCAACAAGGTCCAGGCAATGACAAAAACGGCCTAAAAGTCCTTATATATTGGCTTTAGATCTTCGGTATGTATTGGATACTAATGACAAATCATTAATGCTGATCAAACACACCATATTGGATTTGACTTTGGTCTTCAAGGTCAAGGTCATGTAACAAAATCAATCTATTTATTTCCTCGTTTAATATTGTCTTTAGACATTAGTATGTATTAGACACTAACCCACATATAATTAAAATTTTAATGGGCATTGTAACCGCACGGTCGACCTTTTTTTGTGATCAATTGCGGCAATAAAAACTGGTCAAAATCCATTTTTGGATGTTTGTTCCTATTAGTATCAAGGAATAGAAAGAATAATACCAATTAGACCCACTTGGTGGCAGTGTTGTGGAAAAAAAATCATTGTCTGAAAGCAGAGCAAGAATCAGAAGTGAATTGGGAAGATGGCGCACTTCACAAACTGACTGCAGATGACAGTGAAAGTCCAGGTAAGACAAAAATCTAAGAGGATTTCATGATCTAGACTTCTTAAAGATTATATTTTTGCTAAATGGCAGAAACGTGACAAAAAATGTTGCTGTCTGTCACTCATGAAAAAGTGTGACCGCTCCGTCGAGTTGCCCGATAATGGTAACTAAAACCCCTTTCTCACTGAGCTGCGTTGGCCTGCGGAAGTGTACGGATGAAACAGTTCTCTTCTTTCGCAGAGAAGTGCGTATACACTGTGAATTGATTCGCAGGGGTACGGGACTGTTCACCATCACCGCCGAAATTCGCGAAAAAATTAAACCGGTTTAGTTTTTTCGCGGGTGGCTGAGCTGGAGCTTTTTAACGCCAGTATCGTGTAAACGACGTGTTGCTTTCGCAAGTATTCGTGTTGGCTTGCTGTTGAATCCGCGGACTGATGCTAGTTACTTTTCTCCTGTTGGAGCTGTAACTGCCGGCAACCTTCAGGGCCCTTGGCACTCTAGTTAAGAATGGAGTGTGTGATAGGACTGTATAATGTAGTAGTGCATGTGTGCTGGGGTATTTTTAATTAAAGGAGTGTATTTAATATAGAACACACACAGGCTCTCTCTCTCCTGCAGGAGAACACACACAGGCTCTCTCTCTCCTGCAGGAGAACACACACAGGCTCTCTCTCTCCTGCAGGAGAACACACACAGGCTCTCTCTCTCCTGCAGGAGAACACACACAGGCTCTCTCTCTCTCCTGCAGGAGAACACACACAGGCTCTCTCTCTCTCCTGCAGGAGAACACACACATGCTCTCTCTCTCCTGCAGGAGAACACACACAGGCTCTCTCTCTCCTGCAGGAGAACACACACAGGCTCTCTCTCTCTCCTGCAGGAGAACACACACAGGCTCTCTCTCTCCTGCAGGAGAACACACACATGCTCTCTCTCTCCCTGCAGGAGAACACACACATGCTCTCTCTCTCCTGCAGGAGAACACACACATGCTCTCTCTCTCCTGCAGGAGAACACACACATGCTCTCTCTCTCCTGCAGGAGAACACACACAGGCTCTCTCTCTCCTGTAGGAGAACACACACATGCTCTCTCTCTCCCTCAGGAGAACACACACATGCTCTCTCTCTCTCCTGCAGGAGAACACACACAGGCTCCTGTAGGGAGAACACTCTCTCCTGTAGGAGAACACACACAGGCTCTCTCTCTCCCTGCTGGAGGAGAACACACACAGGCTGCTCTCTCTCTCCTGCAGGAGAACACACACGCTCTCTCTCTCTCCTGCAGGAGAACACACACATGCTCTCTCTCTCCTGCAGGAGAACACACACAGGCTCTCTCTCCTGCAGGAGAACACACACATGCTCTCTCTCTCCTGCAGGAGAACACACACAGGCTCTCTCTCTCCTGCAGGAGAACACACACATGCTCTCTCTCTCCTGCAGGAGAACACACACAGGCTCTCTCTCTCCTGCAGGAGAACACACACATGCTCTCTCTCTCCTGCAGGAGAACACACACAGGCTCTCTCTCCCTGCAGGAGAACACACACAGGCTCTCTCTCTCCTGCAGGAGAACACACACAGGCTCTCTCTCTCCTGCAGGAGAACACACACAGGCTCTCTCTCTCCCTGCAGGAGAACACACACAGGCTCTCTCTCTCCTGCAGGAGAACACACACAGGCTCTCTCTCTCCTGCAGGAGAACACACACAGGCTCTCTCTCTCCCTGCAGGAGAACACACACATGCTCTCTCTCTCCTGCTGGGGAGAACACACACATGGCTCTCTCTCTCCTGCAGGAGAACACACACAGGCTCTCTCTCTTTCCTGCAGGAGAACACACACAGGCTCTCTCTCTCCTGCAGGAGAACACACACAGGCTCTCTCTCTCCTGCAGGAGAACACACACAGGCTCTCTCTCTCCTGCAGGAGAACACACACAGGCTCTCTCTCTCCTGCAGGAGAACACACACAGGCTCTCTCTCTCTCCTGCAGGAGAACACACACACAGGCTCTCTCTCTCCTGCAGGAGAACACACACAGGCTCTCTCTTTCCTGCAGGAGAACACACACACATCTCTCTCTCTCCTGCAGGAGAACACACACAGGCTCTCTCTCTCTCCTGCAGGAGAACACACACAGGCTCTCTCTCTCTCCTGCAGGAGAACACACACAGGCTCTCTCTCTCCTGCAGGAGAACACACACATGCTCTCTCTCTCCTGCAGGAGAACACACACACATGCTCTCTCTCTTTCCTGCAGGAGAACACACACAGGCTCTCTCTCTCTCCTGCAGGAGAACACACACAGGCTCTCTCTCTCTCCTGCAGGAGAACACACACAGGCTCTCTCTCTCCTGCAGGAGAACACACACAGGCTCTCTCTCTCCTGCAGGAGAACACACAGGCTCTCTCTCTCTCCTGCAGGAGAACACACACAGGCTCTCTCTCTCCTGCAGGAGAACACACACAGGCTCTCTCTCTCTCCTGCAGGAGAACACACACAGGCTCTCTCTCTCCTGCAGGAGAACACACACAGGCTCTCTCTCTCCCTGCAGGAGAACACACACAGGCTCTCTCTGTCTCCTCCAGGAGAACACATGCAGGCTCACTCTCTTTCCTGCAGGAGAACACACACAGGCTCTCTCTCTCTCCTGCAGGAGAACACACACAGGCTCTCTCTCTCCTGCAGGAGAACACACACAGGCTCTCTCTCTCCTGCAGGAGAACACACACATGCTCTCTCTCTCTCCTGCAGGAGAACACACACAGGCTCACTCTCTCCTGCAGGAGAACACACACACAGAACTCCTGCAGGAGAACACACACATGCTCTCTCTCTCCTGCAGGAGAGACACACACACAGGCTCTCTCTCTCTCCTGCAGGAGAACACACACAGGCTCTCTCTCTCTGCAGGAGAACACACACAGGCTCTCTCTCTCTCCTGCAGGAGAACACACACAGGCTCTCTCTCTCCCTGCAGGAGAACACACACAGGCTCTCTCTCTCCTGCAGGAGAACACACACATGCTCTCTCTCTCCTGCAGGAGAACACACACATGCTCTCTCTCTCTCCTGCAGGAGAACACACACATGCTCTCTCTCTCTGCAGGAGAACACACACAGGCTCTCTCTCTCCTGCAGGAGAACACACACATGCTCTCTCTCTCCTGCAGGAGAACACACACATGCTCTCTCTCTCTCCTGCAGGAGAACACACACATGCTCTCTCTCTCTCCTGCAGGAGAACACACACAGGCTCTCTCTCTTTCCTGCAGGAGAAACACACACATCTCTCTCTCTCCTGCAGGAGAACACACACATGCTCTCTCTCTCCTGCAGGAGAACACACACATGCTCTCTCTCTTCCTGCAGGAGAACACACACAGGCTCTCTCTCTCCTGCAGGAGAACACACACATGCTCTCTCTCTCTCCTGCAGGAGAACACACACAGGCTCACTCTCTTTCCTGCAGGAGAACACACACATGCTCTCTCTCTCTCCTGCAGGAGAACACACACAGGCTCTCTCTCTCTCCTCCTGCAGGAGAACACACACAGGCTCACTCTCTTTCCTGCAGGAGAACACACACATGCTCTCTCTCTCTCCTGCAGGAGAACACACACATGCTCTCTCTTTCCTGCAGGAGAACACACACAGGCTCTCTCTCTCCTGCAGGAGAACACACACAGGCTCTCTCTCTCTCCTGCAGGAGAACACACACAGGCTCTCTCTCTCCTGCAGGAGAACACACACATGCTCTCTCTCTCCTGCAGGAGAACACACACAGGCTCTCTCTCTCCTGCAGGAGAACACACACAGGAGAACTCTCTCTCTCCTGCAGGAGAACACACACAGGCTCTCTCTCTCCTGCCTGCAGGAGAACACACACAGGCTCTCTCTCTCTCCTGCAGGAGAACACACACAGGCTCTCTCTCTCTCCTGCAGGAGAACACACACAGGCTCACTCTCTCTCCTGCAGGAGAACACACACAGGCTCTCTCTCTCTCCTGCAGGAGAACACACACAGGCTCTCTCTCTCCTGCAGGAGAACACACACAGGCTCTCTCTCTCTCCTGCAGGAGGCACACACAGGCTCTCTCTCCTGCAGGAGAACACACACAGGAGAGGAGAACACACACAGGCTCTCTCTCTCTCCTGCAGGAGAACACACACAGGCTCTCTCTCTCCTGCAGGAGAACACACACAGGCTCTCTCTCCTGCAGGAGAGAACACACACAGCTCTCTCTCTCCTGCAGGAGAACACACACAGGCTCTCTCTCTTTCCTGCAGGAGAACACACACAGGCTCTCTCTCTCCTGCAGGAGAACACACACACACAGGCTCTCTCTCTCTCTCTCTCTGCAGGAGAACACACAGGCAGGCTCTCTCTCTCTCCTGCAGGAGAACACACACAGGCTCTCTCTCTTTCCTGCAGGAGAACACACACAGGCTCTCTCTCTCTCCCTGCAGGAGAACACACAGGCTCTCTCTCTCTCCTGCAGGAGAACACACACAGGCTCTCTCTCTCTCTCTCTGCAGGAGAACACACACAGGAGAACACACACAGGCTCTCTCTCTCCTGCAGGAGAACACACACAGGCTCACTCTCTTTCCTGCAGGAGAACACACACAGGCTCTCTCTCTCCTGCAGGAGAACACACACATGCTCTCTCTCTCTCCTGCAGGAGAACACACACATGCTCTCTCTCTCTCCTGCAGGAGAACACACACAGGCTCTCTCTCTCCTGCAGGAGAACACACACAGGCTCACTCTCTTTCCTGCAGGAGAACACACACAGGCTCTCTCTCTCCTGCAGGAGAACACACACAGGCTCTCTCTCTCCTGCAGGAGAACACACACAGGCTCACTCTCTTTCCTGCAGGAGAACACACACAGGCTCACCCTGTCCATGAGCCCAGAGGAGGGTTTCTTTGAGAAACAGGCGGAAGCCGAGCAGCTCAAACTGCAGCAGAAGGTCCAGAGTCTGTCTGATGGAGAGCGGCGAGAAATCTATGAGAAAGGTGCTGCTGCGAGCCTGCTGCTCTCTCAGTGTCTGTGTCATTCACTGCACTGCTCTCTCCCTGTCTGTGTCATTCACTGCACTGCTCTCTCAGTGTCTGTGTCATTCACTGCACTGCTCTCTCAGTGTCTGTGTCATTCACTGCACTGCTCTCTCAGTGTCTGTGTCATTCACTGCACTGCTTTCTCACTGTCTGTGTCATTCACTGCACTGCTCTCTCAGCGTCTGTGTCATTCACTGCACTGCTCTCTCAGCGTCTGTGTCATTCACTGCACTGCTCTCTCCCTGTCTATGTCATTCACTGCACTGCTCTCTCAGTGTCTGTGTCATTCACTGCACTGCTCTCTCAGTGTCTGTGTCATTCACTGCACTGCTCTCTCAGTGTCTGTGTCATTCACTGCACTGCTCTCTCCCTGTCTGTGTCATTCACTGCACTGCTCTCTCAGTGTCTGTGTCATTCACTGCACTGCTCTCTCCCTGTCTGTGTCATTCACTGCACTGCTCTCTCAGTGTCTGTGTCATTCACTGCACTGCTCTCTCCCTGTCTGTGTCATTCACTGCACTGCTCTATCAGTGTCTGTGTCATTCACTGCACTGCTCTCTCAGTGTCTGTGTCATTCACTGCACTGCTCTCTCAGTGTCTGTGTCATTCACTGCACTGCTCTCTCAGTGTCTGCGTCATTCACTGCACTGCTCTCTTAGTGTCTGTGTCATTCACTGCACTGCTGTCTTGGTGTTGTGTTGTGTGTTGCTGGCGGTACACTCGTGAGGCTGTACCGAATAACCTGTGAGTCAGTGTAAATGTGTCCCATTCACCTCATGATCCTCATGATTTAATTTACTCTGCGCCTTTAATGTATATGGTGGCCTTTTCTCATATTGGCACTCGTGGTAAATACTAATTAAAATGCTTTAATAATTAAGCTCTTGTTTTTGGGAAAATATTGGTTAGGGGTTTGGTTTGATATGTGTCTGATGAGGCTAAGGTGTCGGCCATCCTCGGCGGTGGTTGGTGTTGAAGCAAACAGCTATCCCAGATGTTTTTTGGTATGTGGCTAGGATAGGCTAAGCTAATGTTCTGATGTTGCTCAGTACATGTGAGTGGCTCAGCTAGGCTAAGCCAACAGCTATCCTTGGTGTTGCTTAGTAGGCTAGGCTAACCACTAACCCTAGTGTTTTGTTTAGGTTTGCAGCTGCTGGCAGCTCAAAGCTCGCCGCAGGACGCCTCCTGTCTCCCGGCACTGAAGGTGTCCGATATCGAGCCCAGCATCCCCGGCACGCCTGTGGAGATGGGCACCACAGGTACAAATGTGCAACCATGGGAGCAAGGCTAGCATGGCTAACAACAGTGCTAACAATGCTAACATTATTAATATTAACATTAACATTAACAATGCTAACAACTGTGAGATTACATGGCCAATCGGCACTCTTTGAGCACAGTTATCACCCTGGGAGATTACACAGCCAATCAGCACACTGAATTAATTTATCACCCCGGGAGATTGCACAGCCAATTGGCACAATGGGAACAAAGCTTCTGTTCTTTATTAACGCAAGATTTATCTTTCCCCAAAATTTCAGTGACTACTTTTTTATATTTCTGCATGCTAACCGCTGCACATTCCACATTAAGCTGATATGAATGCAGAGTAATAAATAACACCCTGTCAATTCTGACTCTTTTCAATGCAGACAATCCCTATCTGCCACGAAAACAACAATGGTAAAATCAAAGCAAATATTAGCAAAAACCTCATGCAGTTTGATTTGATATCTTTAAAATGGTGTAATATCGTGCTCACACAGTTTTTATAAACATGCCATTCCCCAGCCCATAACTGGAGCATTACTGAGGTCAGTTGTGGCCCCGGTCTGAGTGTATAGCATTCTCCGCATGTCATTTCAAGGTCAGACACATTTAAACTGCTCATTCTCCAGCTCACGCCTCCTGCACTCCCCTCTCTCTCCTGCAGGGGGAGTCCCTGTACAGTACTGTGAGCAGCCCACCAATGGGATGGTGTATTTCAGGGCTCTGTGTAGCCTTAACACCCTGCCTGAGGACCTGAAGGACTACGTGCCGCTCTTCTGTAACGTCATCACCAAGTGAGAGGGATTACGCTGCGTTTACCATGTCTGGTGCTCTCTTCCCTGCTTTCTGACGTCAAAGGAGAACTTTAAATCAGGGGTTCCCAAACTCGGTCTCAGGGCCTCCCTGTGTATGCTGGTTTTTGCTCCACCCTGGTTTGCAATCATAGGATTTTAACGAGCTGTTAATTTGTCTTAATTAGGTGCATTTTTGTTCAGAGCAGCAATTTATCCTCTCTTGGCAAACAGTATTTTGACCGATATGCACACAAACAGTGAGGAATAAATTCTGCATCCACATTGCAATATATGAGTAACAACTGCATAAAAAGAGGGAAAAAATGTCCCCAATCAAAGGAAAAAAATCAATGGGTTCCTAATTGGTGTAACTGTGGGCTCATGGTTGCAAAAACTAACAATTTATTAAACAAGAAAATGATAGTCAAACCTGTTTTATGTTATGTTTTTGAGATTGAGTGCAGGCAAATTATTTTGAAAGAACTCTAATCACCTGTCTTCAGCAGCCTAATTTGGAGGTTACTGATTTTCTCAGGACCTGATTTGATCTGTTTAAAAATATTATTCCCTGAAATTATGAAACCTGGAATGTTCTTACCACACAGGAAAAAAAAAAGACTTTATATGCAAGGGTCTATTATTCGGTCTTTTATTCTTCATGGCACAAATGGATATTTCTATTAAAATTTGGCTTAAAACAGCAAATAACATATTTAAACACAAAATGCACCCAATTTGGACAAATTAACAGCTTGTTAAAGTCCTATGATGGCAATTTTGGTTGGGACAAAGACCAGCACACACAGGGAGGCCCCAGGACCGAGTTTGGGAACGCCTGCTTTCGATGAAACCTGCGGAATATTGGCCTGCTGCTGAGGCTTTGACACGGGCATTATGTCGCACTCATAGCGATCCTCATTGCAGCAGTTTGCTCTCCAGAAATAACAAACCGTAAAATGCCGTAATTGGCCAATAAGTGTCTAGTATTTCAACAAAGCCGTCTAATAAATTTTTATAGTGCCCGTTGTCTCTCCATCCCAACAGCTGCTTACATTTTATGAGTTTTGCAGTGTTATTTGTCTGTTTTTCTGTGTGCTACAACACGCCTCTCTGACCTTCATGTTCATGCTTCTGAATGTACCCAACATACAGATTCATGAAATCCAGCAGCAGAGTCCTTTCCTGAATGTAAACGCTCACCTGCGCCTCGAATTCTGGCATTTTTACTGAACGTTTGTTCAGTTATTATTATAAAAATTGCTGGGCCTGAACCAGAATACTTGGCTGAAACTTCAGCTTAAAGGAGCTGTGTCACGATTACTGCACATGCTCAGAACATACTTCCCAAGACAGTGAACCTGCCTGACTGCAAGTCGTAATCTGATTCCATCCTTTCCAATCCGTTTTCGTTCGGTATTGTATATTTTAGTTAATTCAGCATTATGCTTTTTATATTAAGGAGCTCTCAGTGGAAGTGTGAAGATTCAGAGTGCTGTTTCAAACTTTAGCCGAGGGACATGAGGAATGCAAGCTGGTTGCAATTTCCAATAATCATAGAAGAAGAAAAATACGTTTCAGATTTTGACGTGACGCTCAGCAGATTTACTTCGTTCAAAATTGTGAGCACGTGCAGTAATAGTGGCACAGCTCCTTTAAAATTGAGATGAATGTGAAGTTTGCAGAATGAGGTGTCGTCCCTGTTTAGTGTCTTGTTGGCATGGAAGTTTATGGAAGCACATAAGAGCTCTGAAATTCATGACTGAGGTAATAACAGATGAGTTTTTCCAAAATATATAGTGCTGTTAACAAGACTGCCAACCACATTTTGGTGGATGAGTATGAGGTGTGTGTGTGTGTGTGTGTGTGTGTGTGTGTGTGTTTGTGTGTGTTTGTGTTTGTGTTTGTGTGTGTTTTCAGGCTGGGCTGAGCAGGGTTAGATTGCAGACAGGTTATAGCTAACACCCCTGATGATGTTGTTGTTAATGAAAATCTCAGAGAGGTGTTCATTCTGGAGGTCGGCTGCACCTTTGATTACAGCCTAGAGGAGGCCTTTCCAACCAAAGTGCTAAAATATCAGCAGCTGAAGCAGACCATCTCTCAGCTTGGCTACAAATGTAAACTTTTAGTTTTTACATTTGGTAGTCTGGGGCATGTGCACAAGCTGGTGGTGAGGGGCCTTCAGATGGCCGGCCTCTCTGAAAGAAGAGCTAAACAGTTAGCGAGGTTGGTGTAGGTATTTTAAATTGTATTCCTGAAAGAAATCAGACTGAGACAAGATGAGAGTAAATAGGATCCTGTTTACTTGCTATTTGCAAATTGGGTCTTTGTTACAGGCAAGAACAAAGACTAAGGAATCTCTCCCTTGCTTTGGATATATGTAAAAGCACAAAGTCAGAATCTCCTCCCCTTGGGGCTGAAATACATCATCATGTTGGTTCCAGCCGTCCGGCCAGGAATAGGCATCCCACGTAAGGCTGACCCTGACAGCCATATCTGCAGTACAGAGGAGTCCTTCTCTCCCCCAATCACCTGCTGCTTATCTCGTGGTTCTGCAGGCTTCTTAGGAACTGTCTCCTGGGAACACACATGACTCAAAATGCACTCCTTGGTCCGGCTGGACCTCAAGGTTTCAGATAGAATGAATACACATTAAACACAGTTAATGGCTTTTCTACTTGCATAAAAGCTAGATTATATAAGTTTAGCAATCATTCATGACCTAGGCTGCTCTGGCCTAGGCTACTCAGAGGATAAGCAGTTCATAACACAATAAGCAATAATAAGGAATTTATGACTGAATTCCACCCACAGAGGTACTGCTCAGTATCGGCTATTATTGGAAGCCGCTCGGTCGGGAGGAGACGTTGTTTTCTGTATCCTTGAATGAGGTCATACCTGACCTGTATGACATCATATATGTAACAGTGTTCAGCCGCCCAGGCGCTTTGTAACTGACTGATTCCTATTGTCAGCTGCATTGGCAGTATTTATGTACAGGAACCCTTGTACTCTTTCTTTATGTGGGCATAAATAAATATTTCAAATGTGTTTTCAGGCTGGGCTGAGCAGGGTTAGATTTCAGACAGGTGTAGTGTTGTTTGTGGCATTAATCATGGGTGCTCAGAGTCCATAATGTTACGGATTTCCGTATTTTTTAAATTTTCCTCCGTAAGAACAAATCTGGCACAAATACAAAATTTTGGGTATGTAAAAAAACTACATTTCCCAAAAGTTCGGTTGATTGAGCCAATATGTGCTTTTGTACAAACTTAAACTAGTAGCCAATCAGAGAGCGTTTTGTTGGTGATTGCGAGCAATGAGCACCGATTACTTCAGGGGCTCGGGGCAGAGTTATAAGCCCCTTCATAATTACCCACAGGAGCTCTGTGACGTCACCGTGTCAAAGGTCATTTGTACATAGAGCCGACCCGAGCTGTAGTGAACAGTGTTGGATACCAGATTGAAAGGACAGGATTCTCGATATGTTGCTCAATACTTCTCAATCAATCCATTTTACGCAGAAAAAAGGCCAACACAGGTGTGAAGTGTTTCTTGCACGCAGCTTGCGACAAACAAAGGCAAAGTGCTAATTGTTGTTATTGAAATTCTATTGGAGTAAAATCGAAAATTCTTATGGACTCTGATAGTGTCTCTCAAATAGACACAAAGTGTAAATAATATTCAATAAAGAATTGGGTGTAATCAGTTATTTTTGTTTTCATTGCTGCTATTAATTGATTTAATCTTTTGGGCTTCTAATTAGTGTTTAAAAAAACAGCTGACGTTACAGTCCATTCCAGCAGACTGCCGTAAGGGATGCTTTGTTTTTTCTTTGAAACCGTAACACAGAATAAACCAGGAGAAGTTTTTTTTATGGTTTAGGCTAGTCAGGCTGGCTTCGGTAGCAGGAACATCAGCTATGGTTCTCGTTGTTTTGGGAGACGCCGGCGGGCAAAGTTTGCATTAAACCTGCAAGCTGCAGTAGGACTGTTTGCGATGTAATGGAAATGCACCCTTTAACACTGTTCTAAATTAACCAGCTTAAATAACTCCGTTCGCTTTACCAGTAGCGGACAAATACAACATGATTCAACAAATTCTCGCTAATGATAATCTAGGAAGGAGCTAAGCTCATGTGCAATGTAATTTTCAACCTCGATATTGTTATTCAACGTGAGCTCACCGTTACAAGAAACGTAGGCTGATGTATAGCGTAGAATCCATAGGCGTGCACAGAGACTCTACGTGGTGCTATAGCACCTGCCCTTTGCCCTCTGGACCAAGCAAGTGCCCTTTTGGAAGTTTGTTTTTTTCTTTTTAAAGTGTACTGTATGTGGCCTGTGTTGATGTGATCATCGATAACTTCTCAAGGATTAAAAGCGTAAAAGAAGAAGCAGCGACTCCCCCCCCAACAAAATAAGGGGCATCAACCCCCCCCATACATGATGAAGCGTCAACCAGTCTGCCACCACACATTGCTTAATCGTCTGAGAAACACTGAAGTGCCCTTATTTTTCACTGAGCACCTGCCCCCCAAAATGTCTGTGCACGCCACTAGAACCCATTTTTATTTCGTGCAGATGTTGAGCCGTATCATCGATTCTCCCTTGCATCGCTCCCTTGAACCACAGATGCAGCCCCCGAAATCCGCGCCCAACGCATTTCAACTGATTAAAGGTTTCCTATCCGTTCGAAATTTGTAGCTGATCATTTAAAATGTGAACCGCAAATATTGTATGCTTGTTTGGTGCTGTCTTGCAAATACTAAATAACAGCAACTCGGCGAACATTTTAGATCTTATCTGTGAAGTTGCTGTAAAGTTACGACATTGTGCCGAAGTCTACAATTGCGTCTTTGCATTGACTTTGAATACAATCTGTCGCGCGAAAAATTCAGTTCGCGTTCAATGGAAAAGCAGCTTAACGTAGCTAGGTAGGTAGGAAGGCTCCATTGTTTTGTGTGGCCATTCGGAGCATTGCTTTTATGTAACTAGCTTGCTTGTGGATGAGATTATGGATTATGGATTATCCAGATCGTGGACATAATCTACGTCGCTTGGCAGTACAGGAAGTTGCAGCTGATGATGATGATGATGAGATGTAGATGCCCTAATTACAATGATGTCAGGACTGTCTGTCACAGTTGATGTGGTTTTATACATGTTTCAATTATAAATTACTGAAAATTACTGAATTTCTGTAAAAAATATTTTTTTGGGGCTGGCATCCATGATAATGTGTTAAAGAGGTAATCTAATGGGAGAATCTCAGGTAGATTTATAATCTCAGGTAGATTGTAATAGTTAGTGTTTCCAATCATCATATTTCCAATCATTATGTTAAAATTAGACAGTGTTGAAATTTGCAATGATTTCATGTTCCAAGTTGCCTCTGTTATGGCCCCAATTTGTTATGGCATCGATTTGTTATGGCGTCACGGACAGCAAGGGATGACAGACAAAATCCTTTAAGTTCAACAGATTTAATTAAACAAACAGAACCAATCTACTCTCTACCCTACTGACCAAGATTGAAATAAAATAAAAAATGAGATATTTACAATTCCCTGAAATGGAGATGGGCTGCTATGTTGTGATGTCCTGGGACAGGAAAATGCTCCAACACAGGCAAAAAAATCACAAAAAAGCTTAACAGGTCTTGAAAAAGAGTGACAGGTCTGGTCAAATGTATCCTTCTTGCAATTTCTCCTACTACCACACACTCTCGATTTTTCTCCTTATATACTCTTGTCCAGCCCGTCCCATTTCTGGGACTTTCCCTCTGGGCATGCCCTGGACATGCCCAACCTAGCTTCAGACTGGGCTTCACAAAAAAAAAAAAGTCAATACTGCCATCTAGTGGCTATTTACCACATTACACCTCCATTCCAAAAAGGGAAAATTTTGACTCATAAAGGCAAAATTTTTTCTTGTCAATACTAAAAATGGTTAAGTAGACACTTGTATATATATATATATATATATATATATATATATATATATATATATATACACATATAATACAATATGCTAATAAACACAGGTGATATATATACACATATTCAAACACGGGATAAGCAATCGGCAATTACATTGTCAGCACCCTTTACATGCTTAATTTCCAAGTCAAACTCTTGTAAAATCAAACTCCAATTCAACAATCTCCGATTTTTTGTTTTTCATCTTACTCAAAAACATTAATGGATTGTGGTCAGTATATACAATCATTGGCTTTTTGCCCTGCATAAAACATAGACCTCAAAGTGTTGTAAGGATAGAACCAGAGCCAACAGCTCCTTCTCAATTGTGGAATAGTTCTTTTGGTGGCGATTGAACTTCCTGGAGAAGTATGCCACAGGATGCTCAATGTCATCAGAGTCACTTCTCTGAAGGAGCACAGATCCACAAGCTTGGTCGCTAGCATCGACCGCCATGGAGAAACGGTTTGTTGAAGTCAGGAGATTTGAGCACGGGAAGTGACAGCAGAGACTTCAGGCGTCGAAGGCTCTTTGGCATGCTTCCTCTCAAGTGAACTTTACGCCTTTCTTCAGTTGGTTGGTGAGACTGAGAGCAATCTCAGCAAAGTTCTTGCAGAACTTGCGGTAGTACCGATCATTCCAAGGAAGCAGCGCAAAGCTTTTTTTGTTGTCAGGAACAGGAAAGTCCATGATGGCTTGGACTTTAGCACTTATGGGTGCCACCTTACCCTGGCCTATGACGTAGCCAAGATACGTGACAGTAGCACAACCAAAGTCACTCTTGTTCAGGTTAACAGGTTAGCCTGGGTCAAGAGCTGGAACAACATCTCTACATCTTTCAGATGTTCTTCCCAGGAGTCACTCCATGTGATCAGGTCGTCGGCGTACGCGCACCCGTGTGTGGCAATCCGGCGATTGTAGACTGTATCATCCTTTGGAACGTGGCTGGGGCATTTTTCATGCCAAAGGGTAGGACTTCATACTGGTATAACCCAGATGGTGTGGCAAAAGCAGAGATGCTCTTGGCCCTCTCAGTTAAAGGCACACACCAATAACCCTTCAATAAATCAATCTTGGTCAGAAACTTTGCTTGCCCTACTCTATCGATACAATCATCAACCCTAGGTATTGGAAACACATCAGTTCTAGTTACAGCATTGACTTTGCGATAATCTGTACAGAATCTAGTACTTCCATCAGGTTTTGGAACTAGAACACAGGGTGAACTCCAATCGGAGTTAGAGGGTCTGATAATATCATGTTCTAACATGTACTCAACCTCTTTCTCAGCAATCTTTCTCTTTTCAGGATTCATCCGCACGGATGCTGTTTTATTGGTTTGGCATCACCAACATCTACATCATGAGAGGCTATAGAAACTCTCTTTTGGAACATCAGGAAATAGATCTTTATATTTCTTGATCAACTTCTCAAACTGATCTCTCTGTGAGGGTTCTAAGTGCTGGAGTTTTACATCAAGATTTTGCAACACTTCAGAATTTGACAATTTACATGAAAGAACTTCAGCTTTAATTCTAGGTTCATCATCTTGAAACTCCCCCTCATCTTCACAAGTCTCGGCCATAGGAGGATCTGAAGTAACAGCTGCAACCCTAGCATTCCTATCATGATACGGCTTCAGCATGTTAATGTGACACAACTGTTTTGGCTTTCTCCTATCTGGAGTCTTCACAATGTAATTGAGATCATTGAGTTTTGTCAGAATTTCATAAGGACCATGAAGTCTAGCCTGCAATGGATTGGACTGTAAGGGAAACAACACAAGGACCTTGTCTCCTGGTTTAAACTCACGCTTCTAGCCTTATGATCAGACCAAGTTTTCATTTTTCCCTGACTTGATTTCAAGTTCTCTTTGGCTAGGTCACAAGCTGCACGCAGTCTTTCCTTGAACTTGCTAACATAGTCTAACAGACTGATATGCGGCTCTTTCTCTTGCCATTTTTCACTCAACAATAGCAAAGGTCCTCTCACTTCATGGCCAAACACTAGCTCAAACGGACTGAATCCAGTAGACTCCTGCACTGCTTCTCTAGCTGCAAACAACAGCAAATGAACACCTTCATCCCAGTCTTTCTCATAGTCATAACAATAAGTCCTCATCATTGTCTTGAGAGTGGAATGAAACCGCTCTAAGGCACCCTGACTCTCTGGATGATAGGCACTGGAAAGAATCTGCTTCGCACCTAGTTCATACAGAACCTGCTGAAACAATCCGGAAGTGAAATTGCTACCTTGATCTGACTGAATTTCCCTGGGAAGGCCAAACAACGTGAAGAACTTTATCAAAGCCTTCGAGATTGCAGTTGCCTTGATGTTGCGTAGAGGGATGGCTTCAGGGAATCTGGTAGATGCACACATGATTGTCAACAAGTACTGATTTCCAGATCTAGTCTTGGGTAATGGACCAACACAATCAACAATGACCTTGGAGAAGGGCTGCCCAAATGCTGGGATAGGCTGCAATGGAGCTACAGGTGGGTCTAACTGGTGTTTTCCAACTACCTGACAAGTGTGACAGGTTTTGCAAAAGTTGGAAACATCTTTCCGAAGTCCAGGCCAGAAGAAGTGTTTCATGATCTTGTCAACAGTCTTGTTAACACCAAGATGACCTCCTAAAGGCAAACTATGAGCCATTGTTAAGATCTCATTCCTGTAGACCTTCGGAACAACAATTTGCTTGACCACTGCCCAATATGCATTGGCAGGGATATCAGGAGGGCGCCTCTTCTGCATCAACACTCCATCCTTGAGATAATACCCAACTGGAACTGCGTCTATTTCTTCATCAGGAAGGGCTCTCTTCTTTAGTACACAAATTTCAGGATCATTGGTTTGCTCCTGAATTAACCGCTTTCTGGACAGAGACAAGTCTTCAGACACATCAGAATCACCAAACCCATCTGCCTGGCTGAATAGAGAACTGATAAAAGTGTCTGATAAGTCCTCAAACGGAGAAACCATAGTAGGCTGAACAGAGTCATGAGGCGAACCACCTGAGTCATGACTATTCAAGGTGCTGGACGGCACCACATCATCTTCTTCTTGAGCCTTCTTGGCCATAGCACGAGTCACTGCACAGGAAGGATACAGAGATGGGTCTTCATCGCCATCTTCAGTGCTCGGCTGTGAAGTAAGATGAACAGGGGGAACTACATTGCCCCCAGCCAGGTCATTGCCTAGCAACAGAGAAACACCCTTGATAGGTAGACTTGACATAAGTCCCACCTTTACCTGTCCTGTAACTAAATCTGACTTCAAGAATACAGAGCGCAGGGGTACAGATACAGTCCTCCCTTCAATACCTTGTACAAGTATGAAATCCCCAGAAGCGGTCTCATCACGTAACTCCAAGGAGTCCATCAACAAAAGTGACTGAGAAGCTCCGGTATCCCTAGGATATATATGGGGACAGGAGGAGAATGCTCATTCAGAGCCACAAATCCCTCTGACACAAATGGAAGAAATTCCTCCTTCACAAAGTCAGCAGTATCAGGCTTCTTAGCCTCACAAGGAGCAGGCAATTTAGCAGATCGGTCATCTACTACAGGGGTTTCTAACCTTGTCTTCACAAAGGCATTGGGTTTGGTATCCTTTTCTTTTTTCTTTCTTAGCTTTAAGGAACTAACAGTTAGTTGTAACATGACCAGATTTCTTGCAATAATTGCAAACTAGACCACTTTTGTCACTGTCAGCTTTCACACTTTGTTCAGACCTTTTACTGGATTTCTGAGCACCATCACCAGATTTGTCTTTGTCTTTGGGTGAGGAATCTTGGGTATCACCGTTACCTTTCTTCTGAAATTGGGACCATCTATTGTTACTGCTAGACTGAAATTTGGACTTATGTGTGTGAGAACATATTCGTCTGCAAACTTGGCAGCTGATTGCAAATTCAGTGCTTGCTTCTCATTAAGGTAGGTCTTAATATCATCCTTGACACAGTTCTTGAATTCTTCAACTAACACCATCTCTTTTAGTGAGTTGAAATCATCCTTGACCTCCATAGAAGTACACCAGCGCTCAAAGCAAACCTTCTTCTCGTTTGCAAATTCAACATAAGTCTGATTGTCAGATTTCTTCAGACCTCTGAATTTCTGTCGGTAAGCCTCTGGAACCAACTCATAAGCTGTCAAAATAACCTTTTTGACAACCTCATAATCAGAGGAATCATCTGCAGACAAAGCCGAATAGGCTTGTTGAGCTTTACCCTTGAGGACAGTTTGCAACATCAGAGGCCAGTGTTCCTTTGGCCACTGACAACTCTTAGCTACCTTCTCGAAGCACTGGAAATACTGACCAACCTCCTTCTCTGAAAATGGAGGCACCAGCTTTACCTCCTGGCTAGCCCGAAATTTGTTTTCGGCTTCTATTTTAATTTTTAGTTGCTCCATTTGGAGCCTTTCTTCCCTGTCTAATTTTTCTAAATCGAAATCTCGCTGTCTTTGTCTCTCTCTTTCTGCTCTTTCCTCTTTTTTCTCTTCTCTTCAATTTCTAGCATTTTTAATTTAAGTTCCAATTCTACATTTGGATTTTCCACCGGAAACTGTTCCAGATCTCCTGGTGCAAACACATTTTCATCAATGTAATATTCAACAATCTCTCAAGCCAGTCTTGCTTTTCGCATGGCTGGTTTTACATCTGTCAGCTCTAACTGTCTGCATATTTCTAGCAGTTCTGTCTTTTTAAAAGACTTTAAAACCTCTACGGTTGGTGATGCCAAGAAATCATCCATTGCTGTTGATCTGCCAATATATATCTAGGAAAATTCAAAAAAACAATTTCACTATTTGAAATTTTAGATTTTCAATAAATGACTCGCACAATGGTCTATCCCGGACGAGCCCCCAATTTGTTATGGCCCCAATTTGTTATGGCGTCGATTTGTTATGGCGTCACGGACAGCAAGGGATGACAGACAAAATCCTTTAAGTTCAACAGATTTAATTAAACAAACAGAACCAATCTACTCTCTACCCTACTGACCAAGATTGAAATAAAATAAAAAAATGAGATATTTACAATTCCCTGAAATGGAGATGGGCTGCTATGTTGTGATGTCCTGGGACAGGAAAATGCTCCAACACAGGCAAAAATCCACAAAAAGCTTAACAGGTCTTGAAAAGAGTGACAGGTCTGGTCAAATGTATCCTTCTTGCAATTTCTCCTACTACCACACACTCTCGATTTTTCTCCTTATATACTCTTGTCCAGCCCCCTCCCATTTCTGGGACTTTCCCCTCTGGGCATGCCCTGGACATGCCCAACCTAGCTTCAGACTGGGCTTCACAAAAAAAAAAGTCAATACTGCCATCTAGTGGCTATTTACCACATTACACCTCAAATGACAATTTTGAAAACTGGAGGATGGACGAGGGTTCAAAAATGTTCGAATATGTTCAAGAGGGTTCAAAGATGTAAAAAAATGTTACTTTTTCAAATTTTGTGTTAAGTTTAAAGAGGAAATCTCAGGGTAGATTTGTAATGTGAGGTAGATTGTAATAGTGTTTTCAATCATTAGTAAAAAAAAAAAAAAAATCGATTTGGGAATGACTTGATATATATACATATACAACCCCAATTCTGAAATAGTTGGAACAAAGTGTAAATTGTGAATAAAATCAAAACACAATGACTTTCAAATCACACCAACCAGTATTTTGTTCACAATAGAACAGAGATAACATAGCAAATGTTAAAACTTAGAAATATTACAAATTTATCCACAATATGAGCTCATTTCAAATTTGATGGCTGCTACAGGTCTCAAAAAAGTTGGGACAGGGGCCTGTTTACCATGGTGTAGCATCCCCACTTCTTTTTAACACCGAGTGGAGGCGTCTGGGCATTGAGGAGACAAGTTTCTTGAGTTAAGCCATTGGAATTTGATCCCACTCTTGCTTAATACAGGCTTCCAGCTGCTGGAGAGTTTTGGGTCTCCTTTGACGGACTTTTCAGTGAATTATGCTCCAAATGTTCTCAATCGGTGAAAGATCAGGACTGCAGGCAGGCCAGTTCAGCACACGGACTCTTCTACTCTGGCCATGCTGCTGTAATAGCTGCAGTATGTGGTTTTGCATTGTCCTGCTGAAATACACAAGGCCTTCCCTGGAATAGATGTCATCTGGAGGGGAGCATATGTTGCTCTAAAACCTTTATATACCTTTCAGCATTCATGGTGTTTTTTAAAACATGCAAGTGTCCCACACCATATGCACTAATGCATCCCCATACCATCAGAGATGCTAGCTTTTGAACTGAACGCTGATAACAGGAGGGGTGGTCTTTCTCCTCTTCAGCCTGGAGGACACGACGCCCATGATTTCCAACAAGAATGTCAAATTTGGACTCATCTGACCACAGGACACTTTGCCACTTTGCTACAGTCCATTTTAAATGAGCCTTGGCCCACAGAACACGGCGGCGCTTCTGGATCATGCTCAACAATGGCTTCCTTTTTGCGTGATAGAGTTTTAGGTGGCACCTGTGGATGGCAAAGCGGACTGTGTTGACAGATAGTGGTTTCTTGAAGTATTCCTGGGCCCATTTAGTATTGTCAATGACAGAATCATGCCGGTGAGTGATGCAATGGCGTCTGAGGGCCCGAAGATCACGGGCATCCAGTAAAGGTCTTCGGCCTTGTCCCTTACGCACAGAGATTTTTCCAGTTTCTCTGAATCTTTTGATGATGTTATGCACTGTCGATGATGAGCTCTTCAAAGCCTTTGCAATTTGACGTTGAGGAACATTGTTTTTAAAGTATTCAACAATTTTCTTACGCAAGCCTTCACAGGTTGGAGAGCCTCTGGCCATCTTTACTTCGGAGAGACTCAGCCTCTCTAAGACATCCCCTTTATAGCCAATCATGTTACACACCTGATGCCCGTTAACTTAATTACTTGCTAAACGTTCTTTCAGCTGATTCTCTTTTATATTAATTGCTTTTTCAGCCCTTTTTTGCCTGTGTCCCAACTTTTTTGAGACCTGTTGCAGCCAGAAAATTTGAAATAAGCTCATTTTGTGGATAAAAATGTAAAATGTCTCAGTTTCAACATTTGAAATGTTATCCATGTTCTATTTTAAATAACATATTGGCTCATGTGATCTGTAAGTCATTGCATTTTGATTTTATTCACAATTTACACTTCGTCCCAACTATTTCAGAATTGGGGTTGTATATATTATTTTGAAATAAGTATTTTCTAGTTTCTTAGTACACCAGTTCAAGTTGTTTGTGTGATTTTGTTGGCTTTTGTGCCTGAAAAATTCCAAAATGGGTATTATAAATTGTTCTTTTAGTGCTCAGAATGCACCAGAATGCACCATTTAAAGCCTAGAAATAAAAAAATTTCCAGGGGGGCGTGCCTCCGGACCCCTCTGCTCCATGGGCCGTGATGTCAATACTTCCTTATTTTTATATCCTATGTTGGGAAACAGGATTTTTGGGTGTTAGCAATATGAGGTGAGCCAGACGGTTTGATCAATGGGTGATGAATGTGTATTAGGAGATAAAGAGAGGCCATCTGGTCTGACGGGACATATCACCTATTTGCTAATTCCAGCTCTGATCTCTGTTTGTCTTCAGTTCTGACAGGACACTATACGCACTAGCGCCTGTTAGTAGGAGGTTCCGTATGCCCATATATGGAGCTCACTTCCGGGGGCTGGGAGTCAATTGAACCAATTAAGTTGAGTGCTTCAGGAGAGGCCCAATTGTAGAGTATCCCTTTTTATCAAAGTGTAAACTTCAGGACCGATCAGCAACAACTTCTGATAACATTAAAGAAATCATATGCAAATATCTGTACTTTAACATGTATAAAGTTTCTTACAAAATGAATGAATATAGAACTCTGCATCATGCTGTTGTTCCCACGGCCGGCTGTGTAATAAACGTTTTCCTGCTTTTGCTACGAACATCGGAGTCTGCTTCTTCATCGGGACAACGTTCTTGGTTTTTTATTAATTAACCAACACCTACCATGTAGAATTTCCTTATTTTTTTAAAAAAAATCCCTGAGCACCCCTGATTAATGTGTGTGTGTGTGTGTGTGTGTGTGTTCAGGCTGGGCTGTGCAGGACTGGATTACAGGCAGCAGTCTCAGCAGATAGAGCTGAAGACGGGGGGCATGTCTGTGTGTCCGCAGGTCATCGCCGATACTGCTCACCTCGACATGTACGAACAGGTAACGCACGCCCGCGCGCGCACTCTCACTCACACACACACACACACACACACACACACACACACACACACACACACACACACACACACACACACACACTCACTCACTCACTCACTCCACTCACTCACTCACTCACACACTCACACACACACTGTAACTGTAAGAATTCTCACCCGTAGGGGGTCCTCCTCAGCTCTTCCTGTTTGGAGAGGAACCTGGCGGACATGTTACACCTGTGGAGTGACATATTCAGCAGGTGAGTGCTCCTCCTGTGTCATAACGTGCAGCGCGACATGAGACACCTGATCTTTATACTGTGTGCATAACTGAGTGCCACAGCATAACGGATGTGACGTAATCTGATGTGGAATAACCTAGCACAGTGTAAGATGGCATAACTGTATAGAACATAGCCTGGGGCAGTGTTGCATTGTTTATTAAAGGAATAAGCCCCGAGAAGCAGTGGGTTACAGTGATTTTATAACGGCGGAGGGGCGTTCTTAGTTCTGAAATCTTAGTTATAAAATCACTGTAACCCACTGCTTCAAGGGGCTTATTGCTTTTATAAAACGGTTACCCTACATATAGCCCATTAAATAAACACACAAGAAAAAAAATCAACAATTTATTCGTAATAATGCAACAATAAAATTGAGAACTATTCGTTCTTCCACCAAGCAAGATCTAGTGGACAGAATGGTTGGCAAGCAACACAGACGCTAAGATTTCTTTTTCATCTAGCGCCATTATCATGTCACATCAGGCTATTTGGGCTCATTAATGTAGATATTCGATGAAAGCAGGCTATTTGGAATGTCTCCTTCGGTTTCCCAAAGGCCCCGTTAAAGAATTTTACGTTCGTTTCGGTTTCGGTTTTAGAGTTTCCTTGTTCTCAACTCGCGTCGATCAGCCATATCATTACAACCAGCAGCGAGAGTAGGGAACAAGATTGACTTTTGTCCTCCACACTTGCCGGTGTCCAGGAAAATATGTTGAACTGTGCATTAGTTTGCTAGCCAGCTTGACAACTAGCTAGCGTTCACTACAATGGATGTGGTTACCCTACACATAGCCCATAAAATAAACACACAAGAAAAAAAAACAATTTATTGCGAATACTGAAATAGCGAGCTAGTTAGCAACATAGCGAGCAAGCTAAATTGATATCGAAGTATATAGCTAGCTAGGTAGATAGCCAACTGGTTAGCGGGTTAAAAGGCTAAACTTCGCTAACACTGAAATAGCGAGCTAAAAGTCTTGAAACAAATGTAACTGAACGAGTCAGTTGAGCGCAGAGTAGTTGGTTGCTAGGCCAGGCGCGCAGGGATATTTGGTGCTGCGGTCTGCCTCAGAATACAGTGGGTTACACTGATTTTATACCGGCATGGAACGCTGCTCAGCCAATCACATTTAAGGATGGGAAGCACCCGTTTTATAATATAATGTAACTGCTGTGAGATCAGCTCATTCAGCTTTAGCAATACCTGGGTGTTTTCCAAACACTCACTGTTACTGTGTGGCTCTTTGTGAGGTCCTGGTCACATGTGCAGGCGTTCCTTCTCCCCCCAGCCCTCATTTCGACGATCAGGAGCGCTTGCGGGTTCTGGTGATGATGGCAGCGCAGGAGCTGTCCAATGGGATCTCTTACTCGGGTCACACGTACGCCATGACACGCGCAGGGCGCACATTAACCCCCAGCGCGGATCTGCAGGAGACGTTCGGTGGGATGGACCAGGTGAGCCTGACCACTATATCATGATCCCACATCCCGTTGTATCCTGATCTGAAATCCCACAACCTGACCTGATCCCAAATTTCTCATCCTGACCTTAACCTGATCCCGAATCCCACATTCGGACTATGTCCTGTTCCCAAATCCCACTTATTGATTGTATCCTGATCCCACATCCTGATTGTATCCTGGTCCCATTTCCCACATCCCGACTGTATCCTGATCTTAAATCCCGTATCCCAACTGTATCCTGATCCCAAATCCCGCATCCCGACTGTATCTTGATCCCAAATCCCGCATCCCAACTGTATCCTGATCCCAAATCCCACATCCTAAGTGTATCCTGATCCTAAATCCCGAATCCCAACTGTATCCTGATCCCAAATCCCGCATCCCAACTGTATCCTGATCCCTAATCCCGCATCCCGACTGTATCCTGATCCCAAATCCCACATCCTGACTGTATCCTGATCCCAAATCCCGCATCCCGACTGTATCTTGATCCCAAGTCTCGCATCCCAACTGCATCCTGATCCCAAATTCCACATCCCGACTGTATCTTGATCCCAAATCCCGCATCCCATCTGTATCCTGATCCCAAATCCCGCATCCCGACTGTGTCTTGATCCCAAATCCCGCATCCCAACTGTATCCTGATCCCAAATCCCGCATCCCGACTGTATGCTGATCCCAAATCCCGCATCCCGACTGTATCTTGATCCCAAATCCCACATCCTGACTGTATCCTGATCCCAAATGCCACATCCCGACTTTATCTTGATCCCAAATCCCGCATCCGAACTGTATCCTGATCCCAAATCTCGCATCCCGACTGTATCCTGATCCCAAATCCCGCGTCCCGACTTTATCCTGATCCAAATCCCACATCCTAAAATCTCATGACACGGTTTTGTTTTCTCCATGAAGTTTGCGAATCGCTGCCATGGTTTCGCTGAGGTTAATAAATTGTAGCAGCATCAGGTTACTGTGGAGACAACAGAAAACCCAGCGCAGACGTTTGAGAAGAGTAGGTGAATAATGCAGAATGACTCTTCTCTCTTTTGCTACTTGGCGCTTGTGGTAAAGACACGTGATGCAAAGTATAGATTGGCAGGGTGTGTGTAACTCTCCTGACTGGTGTGTGTGTCCTAACTGTGTGTGTGCTGTCTGTAGGTGAGGTTCATGAAGAGGATTGCCGAAATGCCTGATCTCACTGTTGTTCTGAGGAAACTACCCCGGATCAAGAGATATCTCTTCAGCAGAGAGAACATGAGGTGTGTGTGTGTGTGTGTGTGTGTGTGTTTGTCTGCGGCTGAGTATGTGTCTGTCCCAGAGGATCATGTGATCAGCTGCAAAATTTGCAAGCCATGCACTTCCGTGAAATGCGTTTCAGCAAGATCCAGATCACTGCGGTTAAATCAACCCCGTCTTATTTTGATGTGTTTATTGTGCTGTGTATTTGCTTCAGTATGCGTCTTGCTCCATCAATCTCTGTGTGTCTGTTGCTCCATGAGTCTATATCTCTGTGTGTCTGTAGCTCCATGCGTCTGTATCTCTGTAGCTCCATGGGTTTGTATCTCTGTGTGTCTAGCTTCATGAGTCTATATCTCTGTGTGTCTGTAGCTCCATGGGTTTGTATATCTGTGCGTCTGTAGCTCCATGAATCTGCATCTCTGTGTCTGTATGTCCGTGCATCTGTAGCTCTGTGTTTTAGCACTGTTTGTCACTGTTTTTCAGCTTTTGGGGTACACATGTGTAACAGGCTATGAGAAGTGACAGCAGCGAGCAGCCTCTACTCTAGGGCATTTGCTGCTAGCAGCCTGCCTCAAGTTTGACTGTAACACAGGGATACTCACTCTTTTCCAGAATGAGCCACAGTGGGTGCAGCTTTCACTCTATCCAACCTGTCGCACACCTGATTCTACTAATCAACCCTTAAAGCTTTTGCCATAGACCCTTGATAAGTAGAATCAGGTGTGTAACTGCATGGTTAGAATGAAAGCCTGCACCGACTGCGGCTCATTCTGGAAAAGAGTGAGTATCCCTGGTCTAACAATTACAAACAAGGAGATTCAAGAAAAATGTTAGAAATCTGCTTATTTTTACATTTCAAAGTTATAATTTTGATCAAAATGTAGTTCTTAAAAAGTGCTTTCTAACCATATAATTTTCATGAGAAAATTTTAATGTTCAGCAGAATAGAGGCCTGTTGTTCTGCTGACCTATCCTGCTAGCAGCCTGCCTCAAGCCTCTGACTGCCTAACAATTACAGAGAAGGAGATTCAAAGAAAAAGGCTACAAAAATGCTGTATTTAACTTTTCAAAGTCAGAATTTTGAAAAAAGTGTAGTTCTCAAAAAGTGCTTTCAGAATATATAACTTTCATAGAAGAAAACCTACTTTTAGATATGAAGAAAGTCATCTGCAGGTCAGTAGGGCAAAACGACCTTCTCCAACCGACTGGCAATTACACACTGTGAGATTCCTAAAGGTGCCTGGTTTACCCAGAAAATATGCATCTTTATCAATGAAATTGTCTGCAAAGTTAGTTTAGACAAAGTGCTTCCAGATTATCAACTCCATGTGTCTTTATCTATAATCTGGTTGTCAGGGTGATGGCCAGCAGACCCAAGGGGTCTGGACCTCATGTGAAATGGAGAAATGGACATCCTGATTACAGATTGTTATAAATTACTAAATACATAGCAACTGATGGCAAATTTGATATGTGGCTGTTTTACGTACCTTCTTATCTGTCAGAAAACATTAAGACAATTAGTGTCTGACACAGAGCCATGATAAGGGGGAGAATGTGGTAAGTTTGAGCCTCTTGTTACAGCGGAGAATGCTAAAATAACAGTTTTGTGGAAAAAAATACCTGAAAATCTAAATTATTTTAAAAAGCACTAATATTTACACATATACATTTAGTTCAGATTCTGTACATTAAGTACATAATTGATTGATTACTGTGTGATAATAACTTTAGGAGTAATTCAGTTTTAGAAGTTGAGAGGTCCTGCTTATAGTGCTTAATACCCATAAGCTGAAAAACTGTTGTCTGTTTCACTATGTATCCGTGCCTCCATGTGTCTGTTGTTGCGTTTATTTGTAGCTGTGCGCGTCTGTTGCTCAGTGTGTTTGTTGTGCCATTTGTATCAATATGCGCCTGTAAATTCATGTGTCTGTGGCTCCATGTGTCTGTATCTCTGTGCGTCCGTAGCTCCATGTGTCGTTATCTCTGTATGTCTGTAACACCATGTGTCTCTATCTCTGTGTGTCTGTTGCTGTGTGTGTCAGTAGCTCCATGAGTCGGTATCTCTGTGTGTTTTGAGCACTGATGTGGAGGTCTGTGTGCAGGCTTTTCATTAGAAAGCCAAGTAATAGGCGCACTGTCAGAAGTAAGAGGTGTACACACTGTTGGGGGGGGGGGGGGTGTATGGGAGGGTGAGATTTAGGAACGATAAAAACACGTTTATAAACTAAAAACCAGACACACGCTCGAATACTTCATTTAGCTTCTGAATATTAATTAGTTTTTTATATTCGAATAATACTCAACCCCTGGAATTTATTCCAACAGCCCTAGTCCAAAAGTACAATTCACATTTCTCACTTGCTTCATTTTCCGATTTTTATGAAGATTAAAATGTATTTTCTTGAATAATTGCCTCAGATTTTTTATTTTAATGTTGATAAATACAATTTTATAGTAGTTTTGCAGATGCATGTTATGTTTCAATGGTTATTTGCTAGTACTGAAATATTATCTACCTGGTAATGCTACAAATGTTATTTTGTAACCTGCTGAAAGCACCATCACCACACTACACCACACCACTGAACACTGTTGAAATAATTCTGTCAAATCGAATTCACTCTTATGTTATTAACACTGGAATGTTTGACGACAATCACAGAATGAACTAGAGCTGCGCTCAGAAAGCACCAGTACCTCTGCCAATGCACTCAATGTTATTTTCGCCAGTGTTAGCTAGCAACCCCTGTGTTTATGCAGTCCTGTAGTCTTTGCGCAAATGTTTTTCATGTGTTTTTGACCTTTTGCTTGCCCTTGACCTTGACCTCCCAAAATTGAATCACCTCTTCCTTGAACAATACTGAATCATTCCACCAAATTTGAGGAAAATCCATCCATAACTTTTTGCGTAATCCTGCTTACAAACTGACAAACCAACCAACAGACAAACTGTAATGATCACATGACCTCTATTTGAATAAATTACAATATACGACTATAAGATTGGCTAAGAGGTGTTCACCCGTCCAAATATAACTCCACTCGATAAAGTAGTCGGCGCATGCCATGCCACCTGCGAGAAGCTGTGCGTATAAACTGAAGCTTATCCATCACTAATCACTTGCTACTATGATGAAACCCGTTGCTTGTCATCGCTGTGTCACGCACTTTTATGCAATCTGCGCGAATGATTAATCGGTCTGAGCCACTATCAAATTTGATATTAAATGTGTGGAGTCCATGCGCAGCACAACAATGTCATTTTCAGGTGATGAGACGAATTTTACAGCCTCTAGCTACGAGAGGAGGTTCTCCCTCGTTTTAGCGGTCTCGGTGCACTGTGAAATTATTTTTGCATAAATGAATTGTTTTTTCTCGATTTACCAATTGCCCCACTAATATCCAATTGATCAATCGCGCAGCCAACTGCTCAGATTAGGCAAACGTTTGTGACAGCCACATCGAATGGGAAATCTGAAACCGGTTCCAAGACCTATTCGAATAAATGAATATCTTTGACAAAACGATTGGCTGAAAACTTTCCATCCATCAAAATGCAATTCTACTCGAAAAAGCAGTCAACAGCTACCATATTTAATTTCTTATGCTCGCACAACGCAGTGTTTTGCCGAGTGTCCCATGGCTACACGACACTCTCTCAACACTGATTCGTGGCAGATTTGATCAAATTTAAACAGGCTTATTATAAACAATGGTATGATGGTGTGTGACAGTTGAAACTTTTAATATGAGCGTGTTGAAAGAGAATCTAACGTTTCACCCACCGTGGTCAACTAAACTTGTACAAATTGTAGGCTAGATTATTGGGATTAAGCAAACTTTCGATCGGTGTCTCAACCTGTGTACGTGTTGTTTGCAACATATATTCACTTAGTTGTCTCAAAATCAATAAGATGTCCATAAAATTTCAAATTGCCGCTCACGTGTTTCTTTGGTGAAGAAATCTTTCATTGTTCTTTGCTTGATTCGTCACTTTGCCTCCAAGGACCCTCTTCATGGTTTCAATGTCTGGCCATGCGGTCCACTCATTCAGAGTGTCCCGCTGACCTTGCAATTAGTTTTGGGCAAAAATGAACAAACGAATCTTTTTGAACGACTCTGTTTAGTTTCCGATATGTACCGGATCAGCCTGTCAAATGTCCGAGTGCTGAAGTGAATCCCCGACTTCTCCCACCAATTAGACTCGCCCACCCGTACTGCTCACAGGCTGCTACGGTACGGTAGTGCAGTCGCTTGAAAAAGCGGAAAAACGAATGAACGAGCGGGGATCAGGCGAGGGCTGCATCGCAATTGGCTTAAATTAAATCTTCATTCTGTACACTTGCGTCCTAACCTTGCTATGGAACGCCATTTGGTCCAAAACGTCTATTTCGGCGTCAGCATTAAAATGTTGTATTTCAGTGTCTTAAGACTCCATATAATGCACTGTTAACACGCTTTTTTGGTACAGTATCAGCGTGTTAACAGGGCATTTTATTCCGTTTTAGTAGGCCTATGCGAATTGAGATGCAGCCGAGGTTTTTATTTTTTTCAAAGTCGGAAGTCAATGAGTGAATCGAGTCGACTCGACACTCAAAGACAGTAGCCACGTTTCCATCCACACGTTCTTATGCGAATGAAGTCATATCGAATTAAAAATGCCTCATGGAAACGGTGACATTCGACTTGATTTAAAGAATATCGACACAAAGTTCATACGGTTGATCTGATCGGATTTTCTCTTGATGGGTAAAAGGCTGATGCGATAAATGCTGAAGGAAACGTTATTTGCCAAATAAAAATGCAACTGCACCGTGACGGTGTTTTGATGCCGTCGTTGCCTTCTGATAATGGTTTGCTATGTCGCTAATAGCTGGCACATAAGCACGTACAACTTGCGCAATTATCATCATTTGTTGGTAGACGCGATCCATTTTGGCTAACTAGCTAAATTAGTCGGCTAACACACTACTTTTGTTCACTTCAAGGTTCCGCGATTCAGTGAGAAAATTAATGGAAACAGCTTAAAATGTCAGAAATCTATTCGATACACCAATTTGACCGTATATATTTATGACTCAACAGCCTGTTGTCTTCCCCCCCACTCCAAAGGTTCGAGACATTTGCATGTACCAACTCGAAAGAGCCAGCTCTTTTGAAAAGAATCAAACTGCCCATCACCACTTGCAGTGTTGCTGATTGGTTCCTTGCCAAAGGCGCGAGTGCATAACAAAGTACCGGAAGCGTTTTGCCAAGACGTTTGTGGTTTATCATGACGAGTTTGGACGTTCATTGCCAATTAAATTCACTGACTTGTATTTTTATGACGCCGAATGCTTGCAGCAATAAAGATAACCGGCGCAGCATTCAAAGTAAGCGGCAATTTGCGCCGGGCGCCGGTTTCTAATGAAAAGCCTGGTGTGTCTGTCGCTCTCTGTGTTTGTTGCATGGTTTATCCCTACCGTTATGTGACCGTGGCTCCATGGGTCTGCATCTCTGTGTGTCTGTATGGATGTATGTCTGCATCTCTGTGCGCCCGTATCTCTGTGTGTGTTGCTCCATGTGTCTGTATCTCTGTGTGTCTGTTATGCTTTGAATTTGTAGCTTCATGTGTCTGTACCTGTGTGTGTCTGTAGCTCTGATAAGGAGCTCTGCTTTGAGGGGGAGTGGCTCGGTCAAGCCTGCCTTAATGACGTTAGTGAGGGGACGGCTCTAATGCTGGTTTTACCTGTTACCTGTTCGACAGGTGCGCCGTTAACGCTACACCTCAGGTAATGTCAGACGCCACTGCGGAGGTGGAGAAATTCATCAGCACCGTGTCCATCAGGAAGAAAGAGAAGAAACCAGTGCGACCGTACATCGAGGAGGCACGTCCTGCTCCTGGCCGTCTTATACACAGTTATTAACAATATTCTATTGTTGTTGATAATTATAGTGACAACATAATACAAAAACTTAAGAAAACAGCTGACTGAGGATTTTTAGATAAAAACTGGCTAATAATAATTTTATAACCAGTTCCGTGTGGATGTTTTACTCAGTGTTGAAGACTGTATATAGCGGTTTAATGAATGCTGTTTCTGCTCTGTACAGAGGTTACTGTGAATGTTTGAGTGTGTGTTGTTGACAGTATATGGAGGTTTAGTTAATGCTGTTTCTGCTCTGTACAGAGGTTACTGTGAATGTTTGAGTGTGTGTTGGAGACAGTATATGGAGGTTTAGTAAATGCTGTTTCTGCTCTGTACAGAGGTTACTGTGAATGTTTTAGTGTGTGTTGTAGGCAGTATATGGAGGTTTAGTTCATGCTGTTTCTGCTCTATACAGAGGTTACTGTGAATGTTTGAGTGTGTGTTGTAGGCAGTATATGGAGGTTTAGTTAATGCTGTTTCTGCTCTATACAGAGGTTACTGTGAATGTTTGAGTGTGTGTTGTAGACAGTATATGGAGGTTTAGTTAATGTTGTTTCTGCTCTATACAGAGGTTACAGTGAATGTTTGAGTGTGTGTTGCAGACAGTATATGGAGGTTTAGTTAATGTTGTTTCTGCTCTGTACAGAGATAACTGTGAATGTTTGAGTGTGTGTTGTAGACAGTATATGGAGGTTTAGTTAATGCTGTTTCTGCTCTGTACAGAGGTTACTGTGAATTTAAATGCTGTTTCTGCTCTGTACAGAGGTAACTGTGAATGTTTGAGTGTGTGTTGTAGACAGTATATGGAGGTTTAGTTAATGCTGTTTCTGCTCTGTACAGAGGTTACTGTGAATGTTTGAGTGTGTGTTGTAGACAGTATATGGAGGTTTAGTTAATGCTGTTTCTGCTCTGTACAGAGGTTACTGTGAATGTTTGAGTGTGTGTTGGAGACAGTATATGGAGGTTTAGTTAATGCTGTTTCTGCTCTATACAGAGGTTACTGTGAATGTTTGAGTGTGTGTTGGAGACAGTATATGGAGGTTTAGTAAATGCTGTTTCTGCTCTGTACAGAGGTTACTGTGAATGTTTTAGTGTGTGTTGTAGGCAGTATATGGAGGTTTAGTTTATGTGTTTCTGCTCTGTTTTCTGCTCTTGTAGAGGGTACTGTGAATGTTTTAGTGTGTGTTGTAGGCAGTATATGGAGGTTTAGTTCATGCTGTTTCTGCTCTATACAGAGGTTACTGTGAATGTTTGAGTGTGTGTTGTAGGCAGTATATGGAGGTTTAGTTAATGCTGTTTCTGATCTATACAGAGGTTACTGTGAATGTTTGAGTGCGTGTTGTAGACAGTATATGGAGGTTTAGTTAATGTTGTTTCTGCTCTATACAGAGGTTACAGTGAATGTTTGAGTGTGTGTTGCAGGCAGTATATGGAGGTTTAGTAAATGCTGTTTCTGCTCTGTACAGAGATAACTGTGAATGTTTGAGTGTGTGTTGTAGACAGTATATGGAGGTTTAGTTAATGCTGTTTCTGCTCTGTACAGAGGTTACTGTGAATGTTTGAGTGTGTGTTGTAGAGGGTATATGGAGGTTTAGTTAATGCTGTTTCTGCTCTATACAGAGGTTACTGTGAATGTTTGAGTGTGTGTTGTAGACAGTATATGGAGGTTTAGTTAATGCTGTTTCTGCTCTGTACAGAGGTTACTGTGAATGTTTGAGTGTGTGTTGGAGACAGTATATGGAGGTTTAGTTAATGCTGTTTCTGCTCTATACAGAGGTTACTGTGAATGTTTGAGTGTGTGTTGTAGACAGTACATGGAGGTTTAGTTAATGCTGTTTCTGATCTATACAGAGGTTACTGTGAATGTTTGAGTGTGTGTTGTAGGCAGTATATGGAGGTTTAGTTCATGCTGTTTCTGCTCTATACCGAGGTTACTGTGAATGTTTGAGTGTGTGTTGTAGGCAGTATATGGAGGTTTAGTTAATGCTGTTTCTGATCTATACAGAGGTTACTGTGAATGTTTGAGTGTGTGTTGTGGACAGTATATGGAGGTTTAGTTAATGCTGTTTCTGCTCTGTACAGAGGTTACTGTGAATGTTTGAGTGTGTGTTGGAGACAGTATATGGAGGTTTAGTAAATGCTGTTTCTGCTCTGTACAGAGGTTACTGTGAATGTTTGAGTGTGTGTTGTAGGCAGTATATGGAGGTTTAGTTCATGCTGTTTCTGCTCTATACAGAGGTTACTGTGAATGTTTGAGTGTGTGTTGTAGGCAGTATATGGAGGTTTAGTTAATGCTGTTTCTGCTCTATACAGAGGTTACTGTGAATGTTTGAGTGTGTGTTGCAGGCAGTATATGGAGGTTTAGTTAATGCTGTTTCTGCTCTGTACAGAGGTTACTGTGAATGTTTGAGTGTGTGTTGTAGACAGTATATGGAGGTTTAGTAAATGCTGTTTCTGCTCTGTACAGAGGTTACTGTGAATGTTTGAGTGTGTGTTGTAGGCAGTATATGGAGGTTTAGTTCATGCTGTTTCTGCTCTATACAGAGGTTACTGTGAATGTTTGAGTGTGTGTTGTAGGCAGTATATGGAGGTTTAGTTAATGCTGTTTCTGCTCTATACAGAGGTTACTGTGAATGTTTGAGTGTGTGTTGCAGGCAGTATATGGAGGTTTAGTAAATGCTGTTTCTGCTCTGTACAGAGATAACTGTGAATGTTTGAGTGTGTGTTGTAGACAGTATATGGAGGTTTAGTAAATGCTGTTTCTACTCTGTACAGAGGTTACTGTGAATGTTTGAGTGTGTGTTGTAGAGGGTATATGGAGGTTTAGTTAATGCTGTTTCTGCTCTATACAGAGGTTACTGTGAATGTTTGAGTGTGTGTTGTAGACAGTATATGGAGTTGAGACAGAGGAAGACGTGCGGGATCGAATCTGAAGTTTTACTCTTGTTTAAACGGAGTTATCTGAAACTAATTTGTGTGTTCAGGCTCAAACAGTATTAGAGATTAGACAATTTGCTCCCGAGGTATAACCTTTGTCGCATTAGGGGCAGGGAGAATCTTCCTCCATCATCTTTTTTTTCCCTTTTTTTCCCTTTTTAACAACTTTCGGTGAGCAAACAGCCAAATTAAGTCGCTAATCTGGTCAAACAAAAGGCGACGGGGTTTTTGGGGGTTTTTTGAGGGGTTTCAGTCTCCGGGGAGCAAAGTAAGGTAAAAGTAAAATAAATTTAAACGCTAAATTTAAAGAATAAACTAAACGCAAGTAATTGTCCAACTTAGTGAATTGTGTGATATACAAAGTAAGTCAGAGTTGTTTTCAAGGACTGAGGTACACTGTCGCCTGCTTTTTCTGTAGCTGATTTAGCTAACGAACTATTGTAAGCTCTCAACGCCAGGAATATATCAAATTACCGGGATATCTAACTATCTGGCTTGGTTTCATACTTGGTCGCTTGCCTTTCATACAGTCTTCTAGCCAATAAATATTGACGTTCACGGGGGTTTTTTAGTCCCCTTCGTTCTCTATCCTGACCGCATTACCGCATAAACGCATTTCCAAGCTTGAATATTAACGCTAACCGGGGTTTTTTTCTTTTTCGCATTTTATTATCATCGAAGGGCTCTTCTGATTAAACACATTGCAAATTACGTTATCTTTGTATTTTCCTCCGGTTGCGGTGCCTTGATCAGCTGATTAAAGTTTAACTGCTTGTTTGAGTGCTCAGCGACAGCTTGTTGGGGAGATACTGTGTGTAGTTCGCTCACGCAGTAAAACGACTTGTTTATTCGGTCCGTTTTAATTAAAGGAACCCGAGGCTTAACTCTTATCTCGGTTACTCTTGGTTGTATTTGTGGCTGGCTAGCTAGATAGTTACTGTTTGCTTTTTGGCTGGGGATCTGAGATTTAGTATTTAGTCAATAGGACAGCAGTCACTTTAGTCGTCCGTTCGTTACCCTTGAATTTAAACGGAAAGCTTTACGGAGTGCTCCGCCTCCTCCCTCCTCCAGTTTCTCCTGGGTGTAGTATAGCCAGTCTTTTATCTGGGTTCTCAGCTAAGCCCTGTGAGACTTCTGGGTTAGTATATTAATAGTACCGGTCTAGATAAATTCAAGTTGGCTTATTAGGAGTGCTTATTATCGATAGAGTTTCTCAATTTGTTATTTCATTTCTGTTCACTAAAAAACTAAGCCCCTGTTAAAAGAGGCTTATTATCCATTCACATAGTTTCCCTACGGTTTCTATTGTGACTGCTGCTTAGGGCTTCTCAGGTTAATTAATAAATTGTGGTTCCTGAGCTTCTGTCTCGCATTAGTAATTTTCTTTGTTATCTAGGGTGAGCGAGGTCATTAGGTAGGGGGTTCAAAATGTGGCCAAAACTATGTGACGGTTGCAGGATGATCGCACTTTTGGAAAGAGATTTCAGGGTGGGTTTGTCTGTCACCGGTGCCAGCTAATTGAGCATCTGGAGAGCAAGATCCTTGTTCTTCAGGGCCAGTTAAGGCGCACGACATAGTTCATAATCAGTAGAGTTCCTAGAGGAACTAAGTAGTATGTCGTTTAGAGAAATGGTCTGTACGCCAAAGCAGGGTGGTGTGGGGACCCCAGAGCAGGCAGGGAGAGAAAGTTGGGTGACGGTAGGGGCGTCAAGCGCAGGAAAGGGCGTGCACACCGTACAGCGACAGCTCCTCCAGTGGTTGAGGTGTCCAACCGATTCCGCCCTTGCAGGAATTCGAATTGGCCCCTGACCCTGAGAGTGAGGGGACTGATGAGCAGCAGGGCACCCTGTTGGCCTCTACCCCTCAGAAAAGAGAGTTATTGATAGTGGGGGACTCAATACTTAGAGGAATAGACAGTTTAGTCTGTTCACGACAAGGAGTCTCAGACGGTGTGTTGCCTGCCTGGTGCCCAGGTAGGAGACCTCCTGGAAGCGTCTTGGACAAGCTCCTGGCCAGAGCGGGGGAGGGATCCAGTTGTCATGGTCCATGTTGGGACTAATGACATAGGTAAGGGTAGGTTTGAGGTTCTGCAAAGTAAATTTGTTGAATTAGCTGAAAAGCTTAGGAGCAGATCCTCCACGGTAGTGTTCTCCGATTCTACCGTACCACGTGCAAGCAGAGGAAACAGAATTTTATCTGGGGGTTTAACACATGGCTACGAACCTGGTGTAGGAAAGAGGGGTATAGGTTTATGGGGCACTGGAACTACTTCTGGGACAGGGGTGACCTGTTCAAGCCGGATGGGCTACACCTGAACCGGAGGGGTACCTTTGCACTGGGTCAGCGTATGTTGAGGGTAGCAGAGAGTTATTTAAACTAGGGACTTGGGGGGCAGGGAGGTTAGAGAGTGTTACACAGAGGGAAACGCAGACTGCCCTGATGGAAGCTGACAGCGTTACATGCACTATTGATGATATATTTTTAAAGCAAAAAAGCATGGTGAGGGGCTTTGAGCAGCAGGCGCATGGGAAATCGAAGGAAGAGCGTTCATGATAACCTGAAATGTTTTTATCTAAATGCAAGAAGCATTAAAAATAAATTTCAAGAACTTGAGGCCGTTATGATTAGTGAAGGCTATGACATAGTTGGGATTACAGAGACATGGCTTAGTGAAGAGGATGGAGATGAATATAATGTAGAAGGTTATAAGCTCTTTAGGAAGGATAGATGTAATAGGCGAGGAGGGGTGTAGCACTCTATGTGAACGAAAACATAAATGTGCAGGAAATTCCTGAAATTGAATATTCCGTGCCTTGTGAAGATATCTGGGTCAGGCTCACTGGCAAACACGAGACTGGTTTAAACATAGGTGTATGCTATCGACCACCAGCTTTGGACAGTACAGTCAATGAAATGCTCCTTAAGAGGATTACGCAAGCTTGTAGAGGAGGAGGGACTATTATTATGGGAGACTTAAATTATCCTGGTATTGATTGGGAAATGGTGAAAGGACAGGGTAGGGGGAGGAAGAATTTCTAGATGTCATAAATGATAATTTTTTGGTGCAGTATGTTAATAAACCTACAAGAGAGAAGGCAATTTTAGATTTGCTGCTCTGTAATGACCCAGATAGAATTAGCAATGTTGAGGTACTGGAGCCACTTGGGACAAGTGATCACTCTACTATTAATTTTGAGGTTTCATGGGAAGTTAAAAAGGTGTCTCCAAAAACAAAAATTTTTAATTTTAGGCGAGCAAACTTTGACAGGATACGGTCATATCTAAGTGAAACAAAATGGGAGACACTCCTGGACTGTGAGTCTGTAAATGAGATGTGGGAAAGATTTAAGGGGTTTTACTTGATTCACAATGTAAATTCATTCCAAAGGTGTCCAAAAGTAAGCTGAAAAAGCAGAATCCTCAGTGGATGACAGCAGCTATTCGTAGGAGTTTGAGGGAAAAGAGGAATCTTTATAAGATGTACATAGAGGATAACAATGAGATTACGAAGGCCGAATTCTGTAAAATGCGGGCTGTGGTCAAAAAAGAGCTGAGGAATGCTAGAAGACTGTATGAAAGACAAATTGCAGAGGGGGCAAAAACTAACCCTAAGCGCTTCTTTCAGTACTGTAGCAGAAAAAGGAAAGTCAAAGAGCAGGTTAAGTGCATAAAGAATAAAAATGGATCGCTGCTATATGATAATAAGGATATTGCGGACACCTTAAACGGTTACTTTGTTGAGAATTTTACCTTAGAGCGGGTCTTTATTCGGCCAGAGGGCTTGTCCAATGCTCAAGATTATTTAGCGGAAATTGAGGTTAGGGATAACGTCATATTAGACAAGTTGCATCAACTAAAGGCAGATAAGGCGGCGGGTCCTGATGGCTTATATCCTAGAGTGCTCAGGAAGTTAGTGAGATCATCTTTAAGCCGCTATCTGCCATCTTTAGACGGTCTTTAGAAACTGGAGAAATACCAAATGATTGGAAACAGGGCAATATAATACCAATATATAAAAAAGGGACCGTACTGAGCCAGGTAATTACAGGCCAGTCAGTTTAACTTGCATTGCGTGCAAAATATTGGAATCTATCATAAAAGATGAGCTGGACTTATTTCTTGAACGTAACAATATCTTGAGGGATAGCCAACATGGTTTTCAAAAAAGAAGGTCATGCCTGACAAACCTTCTGGAATTTTTTTGAAGAGGCCACCAAGACTTATGACCAGAGCAGGGCTTATGACATCATATATTTGGATTTTCAGAAAGCATTTGACACAGTACTGCATAAGAGACTAATTTTTAAAATGAGCTCCATTGGAGTTACAGGTGGTATTCTGAAGTGGATTCATAACTGGTTGCAGGACAGAACACAAAGAGTGGTGGTCAGTGGTATATCATCTGAGCTAGGTAGGGTGGGGAGTGGCGTCCCCAGGGATCGGTGTTGGGACCCCTGCTGTTCCTCATCTACATTAATGACCTTGATAGGAATATTGAGAGCAGATTAGTGAAATTTGCAGATGATACTAAATTGGGGGCTTGGCAAATAGTTTAGAGTCCACTAAAGTGATTCAGGATGATTTGGATAGAATTCAGAATTGGGCAGAAATGTGGCAAATGAAATTTAATGTAGCGAAATGTAAAGTAGTACATGTAGGTAATAAAAACATTAGACGGGATTACTTCATGGGAGGTTTTAAACTGGAATGTGCTCCACAAGAGAAAGATCTGGGAGTGATTGTTGACCAAACCCTCACAGGCTCTAGCCATTGTGCCGTAGCTGTTAAAAAAGCCAATCGGATGCTGGGATACATTGCCAAAAGTATTGAGTTCAAATCCAAGGAGGTGATGCTTCTTTTGTACAACACATTCGTCAGACCACATCTAGAGTATTGTGTACAGTTCTGGGGACCATACTTTAAGAAAGACATAGAGGCTTTTAGAGAAAGTTCAGAGAAGAGCCACGGGGCTAATTCCGGTATTAAAGATGAAAGCTATGAGAAAAGGCTGAAGATCCTTAATCTCTTTAGTCTTAGGAAAAGGAGACTAAGGGGTGATTTGATTGAGGTCTTTAAATATGTTAAAGGGATTAACAAAGTGAATTATGTAGGATTCCTTCAACCAAGTGTTGTTAGCAGAACTCGGGGTCACAAATGGAAGCTGACTAAAGGTAAATTTAGCACTGATATTCGGAAATATTTCTTCACCCAAAGAGTAATTTCGGTGTGGAACAGCTTGCCTGACCATATTGTTGAGGCAGAGACCTTGGGAGTTTTCAAGAGCAGACTTGACTTAAAGCTAGATACCATTGAGTCATTGAGTATCTGAAGTGATATATTCACGATGGTACAAGGAAACTGGCGAGCCTAGTTGGGCTGAACGGCCTGTTCTCGCCATTCATGTTATGTTATGTTATGTTATGTTAGGTTTAGTTAATGCTGTTTCTGCTCTGTACAGAGGTAACTGAATGTTTGAGTGTGTGTTGTAGACAGTATATGGAGGTTTAGTTAATGCTGTTTCTGCTCTGTACAGAGGTTACTGTGAATGTTTGAGTGTGTGTTGTAGGCAGTATATGGAGGTTTAGTTAATGCTGTTTCTGCTCTCTGCAGGGGTTACTGTGAATGTTTGAGTGTGTGTTATAGACAGTATATGGAGGTTTACTTAATGCTGTTTCTGCTCTGTACAGAAGTTACTCTGAATGTTTGAGTGTGTGTTGTAGACAGTATATGGAGGTTTAGTAAATGCTGTTTCTGCTCTCTGCAGGGGTTACTGTGAATGTTTGAGTGTGTGTTATAGACAGTATATGGAGGTTTACTTAATGCTGTTTCTGCTCTGTACAGAGGTTACTGTGAATGTTTGAGTGTGTGTTGTAGGCAGTATATGGAGGTTTAGTTAATGCTGTTTCTGCTCTGTACAGAGGTTACTGTGAATGTTTGAGTGTGTGTTGTAGACAGTATATGGAGGTTTAGTAAATGCTGTTTCTGCTCTGTACAGAGGTTACTGTGAATGTGTGAGTGTGTGTTGTAGACAGTATATGGAGGCTTAGTTAATGCTGTTTCTGCTCTGTACAGAGGTTACTGTGAATGTTTGAGTGTGTGTTGTAGACAGTATATGGAGGTTTAGTTAATGCTGTTTCTGCTCTATACAGAGGTTACTGTGAATGTTTGAGTGTGTGTCATAGACAGTATATGGAGGTTTAGTTAATGCTGTTTCTGCTCTGTACAGAGGTTACTGTGAATGTTTGAGTGTGTGTTGGAGACAGTATATGGAGGTTTAGTTAATGCTGTTTCTGCTCTGTACAGAGGTTACTGTGAATGTTTGAGTGTGTGTTGTAGGCAGTATATGGAGGTTTAGTAAATGCTGTTTCTGCTCTGTACAGAGGTTACTGTGAATGTTTGAGTGTGTGTTGTAGGCAGTATATGGAGGTTTAGTAAATGCTGTTTCCGCTCTGTACAGAGGTTACTGTGAATGTTTGAGTGTGTGTTGTAGACAGTATATGGAGGTTTAGTAAATGCTGTTTCTACTCTCTGCAGAGGTTACTGGACCCCTCAGCGGCTCCTGGAGCAGCGGGCAGCCGGAAGCTGGTCTCTGTAAGACCCCAGTGTTATTTCAGTGTTTTATTTCAGCGTTTTGTAACATTGCGGGCGTATTGAAATGAACCATATGTTTACACTGGGAGCAGAGCACTGCAGATCCCCCTGTACTGAATTGCTTAAGCTCTGCTGAGCCCCAGCACATGTAACATTACACCAGTACGTGTTCTGATAACATCACAAGCAGCTGTCCCCTGTCTCTACTCATCTTACACTCTCTCTCTCTCCCTCATGCCCTTCCCTCTCTCTCTCTCTCTCTCTCTTTCGCACTCCCCCTCTCTCCCCCTCTCTTTTGCTCTCCCTCTCTCTCCTCTCTCTCTCCCTCTCTCTTTCTTCCTCTCTCTCTCGCTCTTCCTCTCTCTCTCCCTCTCTCTTTCTCTCTCTCTCTCTCTGTAGGAGCCACATTTTAAGCCCTGCCAGCTGAAGACATATTTCCAGCTTCCGTTTCCTGTGCACTTTGTGAGCGAGTGTGTGCGGACTGTCCCCTTCTCTCACCCCGACTATGCCAGGTATCGCCCCCCCTGTACCCCAAAACCACACTCTAACACACACCTCTCTCAATTCAGCTGTGTCAGGAGCTCTCTGCACCCTACAGTCACACTAACACACCTCTCTCACTCCGCCGCGCAGCTCAGCTCACCTGCTTTATCAGACACGCCTGCATGATGTCAGCGGTTTTTTCACCGGAACATTCTGCTGCCCTGAAATAGCAGGCTTATGTGTTAAACAGTCTTCAGTGTCTACATGGTGAAACCAAAATGCATAAAAATATCTCAAAAGCTGAGAATCTGCAGTTTAATTAGATTTGAATTGTTTGAACACTAATGAGAAGTTGTGAAGTGCAGAATTAGAATGATGGAGATGGCTCTGTCCCAAACATTGTGGTGCTGACCTTCTCCCTCCCTCCTGCGTGTAGTCTGAGTGTGCTCGCCCGCCTGATGACCGCCAAGTTCCTGCATGGCGAGATCCGGGAGAAGGGCGGGGCCTATGGGGGTGGGGCTAGAATGGGGCCTGGCGGACTCTTCTCCTTCTACTCCTATAGGTGAGTCACTCGCTATGTGTGTGACGCTCAGCCAATACCCAGAAACAATCTAAAACTACTGACAAACTCTTCCCTTTCTGCATGCTAGCTGTCAATCTGAAAAGGTCACACTCAGTACAAGATGGCCTCCAGTGCTAAAGACTCGGGGAGAGCGTTTGGCGGTTATAATTCTTTGCAGCTCCTGACCATGTGACTATCCCATGGCCATCATTTCAAGAGCACTGTGGCAACGCAAAAACGCTCCTTTGTGGTTTAATTATACAAACCCCAATTCCAGTGAAGTTGGGACGTTGTGTAAAACATGAATGAAAACAGAATACATTGATGTGCAAATCTCATAAACCCATATTTTATTCACAATGGAACATAGACAATATATCTGATGTGGAAAGTGAGACATTTTTCCCATTTCATGAAAAATATTAGCTCATTTTGAATTTGATGGCAGCAACACATCTCAAAAAAGTTAGAATAGGGCCATGTTTACCATTGTGTAACATCTCCTCTTCTTTTAACAGCAGTCTGTAAATGTCTGGGAAATGGGGAGAACAGTTGCTGGAGTTTTGGGAGAGGAATGTTGTCCCACTCTTGTCAGATGTAGGATTCTAGCTGCTCAACAGTACAGGGTCTTCCTCGCTGGATTTTGCATTTTATGATGCGCCAAATGTTTTCCATTGGTGAAAGGTCTGGACTGCAGGCAGACCATTTCAGCACCCGGACTCTTCTACAGCGAAGCCATGCTGTTGTGATGGATGCAGTATGTGGGTTAGCATTGTCTTGCTGAAATATGCAAGGCCTTCCCTGAAAGAGACAATGTTCTAAAAACTCCATGTACTTTTCAGCATTAATAATGCCTGTCCAGATGTGTAAGCTGCCCATGCCATAGGCCCTAATGCAACCCCATACCATCAGAGGTGCAGGCATTTGAACTGAGCGCTGATAACAAGCTGGATAGTCCCTCTCCTCTTTAGCCCGCACGCCACGGCGTCTGTGGTTTCCAAAAAGAATTTCAAATTTTGATTCATCTGACCACAGAACAGTTTACCATTTTGCCTCAGTCCATTTTAAACGAACTTTTTGCCCAGAGAAGACGGCGGCATTTCTGGATTGTGTTCACATATGGATTTTTCTTTGCATGATACAGCTTTAACTCGAATTTGTAGATTGCACAGCAAACAGTGTTCACAGACGATGATTTCTGGAAGTGTTCCTGAGCCCTTGCAGTGAATTCCAGTGCAGAATTACGCCTGTTTTTAATGCAGTGCCGCCTGAGGGCCTGAAGATCACAGGCATCCAATATTGACCTTCGGCCTTGTCCCTTGTGCACAGAGATTTCTCCAGATTCTCAGAATCTTTTGATGATATTATATACTGTAGATGGTGGGACATTCAAAGTCTTCGCAATTTTACATTGAGGAACATTTTCCTGAAATTGTTCCAAAGTTTTTAGACTCAGTTTTTCATAGATTGGTGAGCCTCTGCCCATCTTTACTTCTGAGAGACTCTGCCTCTCTAAAATGCTCTTTTTATACCCAGTCATGTTACTGACCTGTTGCCAATTAACCTAATTAGTTGCAAAATGCTCCTCCAGCGGACTTTTATTCGTACCACTTACTTTCCCAGCCTTTTGTTGCCCTTGTCCCAACTTATTTGAGATGTGTTGCTGCATCAAATTCAAAATCAGGTAATATTTCTCATGAAATGGTAAAATGTCTCACTTTGAACATCTGATATGTTGTCTATGTTCTATTGTGAATAAAATGTGGGTTCATGAGATTTGCAAATCATTGTATTCTGTCTTTATTCATGTTTTACGCAACGTCCCAACTTCATTGGAATTGGGGTTTGTAATGGTGTAATCAATTTTGTTTTCCATCTCGCATCAAAGATTGTACTAAACGCTTGAAATCGTACCCATTCCTTTGTTAAATGTGTTTCCGATGGTAGTCTGATCAGTTTTAGATTGTAGGTTTAGACTGTGGGTGTGTGTTATTGTTTGTGGATTGTGTGTGATTGTGTGTGGATTCTTTCCCATCGGTATTGACGTGTGCTTTGGGCCTCTCCGCACTCAGGGACCCCAACTCCGTGCAGACGCTCTCAGCGTTCCACAGCGGCGTGGACTGGGCACGTGCAGGGAAGTTCAGTCAGCAGGACGTGGACGAGGCCAAACTCAGCGTGTTCTCGGCTGTGGACGCGCCCGTGGCCCCTTCTGATAAAGGTGATCAGAGCACCTCCAGCTGGGCCCTGGGGGGCCACATGACAGATCTGTCCATTTCAGCTTTACTTACCGGCCCTTTCAACATGAGGACTGTCGCTATGATGCTCTTCTGAGTTTCGTTTGGTCGTCTGTCCGCGTCCTGTGTTCAGGAGAAAGTGATGCTGAAGTGGTATGCCAGAGTTTGGCTCATTCTGGGATATGGTACTGCCTGTGTAGGACACAGCTCACATGTACTTAGTAGTGTAGCAGTGTGTGTGTGTGTTTCCACACGTGGCTAATGCTACCTGCCCTGTTAGTACTGTACACTGTGCTGTACCTGTGTCTGCCTGTAGGGGGCGCCACGTGTAAACCAGGCTAAAGCTGGATTTATGCTTCTGCGTTGACTCCACGCAAAGGGTACGCCGTCGCCTCAACGCTGTCGAGGACTTTTCGAAGTTCTGCGTTGAGTTTGTTTGCGTCGTGCTGTGCCGCGAAGCAATTCACCGTCAAACCGCTCTGTGGCGTCAGGTTTCCGATGGACCTGTGGTGGAATCACGTGAGACTCGTTGGTAGAGTGTTTGCGTTACGTTATGGGCTGTATTTCATTCCGTAGGGTAATAACAATAATCCATACATCCAATACCCTGCAAAATCACTTCCCTTCGTAGTGAAAACCCTGAAGGGCAGCAGGGAGTAGGGTTTTCAATTAACAGTCGTTTGAAAAGTCCTTCGACATATTTCGCGGCTGCTGCTTTCTGCTTAAGCAAGTGTAAACAAACGCAGCCAGTTCACGGGAGAACTGTTTTCACTGGCCATTTATCGGTTTTACGGTAGCTTTATAAGCAACCGCATCGCTTTCATTAGGCGACAAATAGCCGCGGATAAAAATAAAAAACAACATAACCAGCGATAGCCAGTCGACTGTAGTAAACCATCAAGCTAGGTTTGTCAGCTTTCTGTGCGCTAGGTAGCTACTAGCCACCGGTGTCGTTTTCATGAATGACGTTGAATCACACACGTCACTAGGCTCGGGTCGGACCAATCATGCCCTTCCGGTCTGCGTCACTTTGACGAGCAGTTAGAAAATTTTTAAGGTGCACAGCAGGCGACGCAGAGGCTCTGTGGAGGGGGTTCACGTCACCGCAGAGGCTCTGCTTAGCGACGGCGTCGGTTCGACGCAGAAGCATAAATCCAGCTTAAACTGCAGTGGGCTGTGATACAGGGACATTTTTCTGAATCATCTGTCCTTTTTCATATTTCCTTTTAATGATAGAGACATTATAAGCCCATTGTCCTTTTGAAGTGAATGACGCTCTGTGTGGTATTTAAAATGGCAGGGCAGTGTAAATCAGTCCTGTGGCCGGTGTGTTTGCAGGATGAATGACATGCTCAGGGTGATGTGTAAAGTGTGTTTGCAGGAATGGACTTGTTCCTCGGCGGTATCTCAGACCAGCAGAAACGGAGACACCGTGAGCAGCTGTTTAAGGTCACACAGGAAAGCCTGACAGATGCAGCCAGCAGGTACAGAGCCCCCTAATTGCTGTTTGTGGTACTGCACCCTGCTATTCCGGCCCAGCTTTACTTTGAGGTGGTAACTACCCATCATTTTCATGAAAAAGTCAAAATTTAAGAAAAGGTCTTTTTCAGCCTCACAGGCTACCTTAATGAATACAAGCCGGCTAATTAGTATTTTGATTAATAAGTCTATTTTTGCAGAAAAAGGGTTTTTAAAAGATAGGCAATACCAGGCTGAGCGTAAAGTCTCTGAAAAGGACTCCAGGAGGAGAAAATATCTCAGAAGGGCCGACAGGACTGGCTTCCAGAAAAGGAAGGAACACTGTATGAATCTGGGACATTTTGAGGCCAAATCCTTGCATGTTGAAAGCTGTTTGTGGGTAAGAAAGTGGTGCACAAACTTCAAATGCGTTTTTCTCTAAAACTTGGTTTTATGACTTCAAACAGTAATGTTGCTAAAAGTATTAGTCCCACTGACTTGAGCTTTGGACATAAGCTAGAATTTATGGAGTTTTATGCAACCTACCAAACTGAACTCTCAACTTTAAATACTGAGGTAGCTGTTGCCATGGATACTCCTCAAAACACTGAATGTGAAGGTCTAAATCTAAATAAAATTTGTAAAAATATTTCCTGTGGACTGAGATTCTAGATTTTCGTAGGGTGCTTAAAGAAAATGGTCTTGTTTTATTTTGAAAAAAATCCAAACCAGTTCAGTGGGGTGCAAAAATTTTGGTTTAAATGTCTGTTCCAATTAATCCCCAAGTGACTGAAAGCAAACCTGAACACTAAATGCTACAAAGTTACACATGACACATTTCATCACATTTTAAAGCAAGAATAATTTCTATTTCGAACTATTTACAGTTTCAAAATAATAAAACAAGGAAAAAGGCCTTGTGCAAAAGTTTGGGAACCCTGTCAGCTAGTACTTTGTAACTCCTCCTCGGGCAGCTATAACAGCTTGCAAACGCTTCCTGTAGCCAGCTAAGAGTCTTTCAATTCTTGTCTTTGGAATTTTCCCCCATTCTTCCTGACAGAACCCCTCTAGCTCAGAAATATTCTTCAGCCTTCTTGCATGCACGGCATGTTTGAGGTCTCTCCACAGATTTTCAATAATATTCAAGTCTGGGGACTGTGATGGCCATTCCAAAACCTTCATCCGTCTTTCCTGGAGGTACTTCATGGTGGATTTTGAGGTATGCTTCCGGTCATTGTCTTGCTGGAATACCCAACGTCTCTTCAACTTCAATTTCTGGACTGAGCTTTGAACATTAGCCTCTAGAATGTCTTGGTATTTGGTGGAATCCATTCTTCCTTCCACCCGCACATTATTGCCTGTGCCCCCAGCTGCTACACAACCCCGAAGCATAATGGATCCACCTGCATGCTTGACAGTTGGCAACGTGTTCTTCTCTACAAATGCTTCACCCTTTTTTCTCCAAACATACCTTCTTTGGTTGCGGCTAAAAAGTTCAATTTTGGTTTCGTCAGTCCAAAGCACATTGTTCCAATAGGCTTAAGGTTTCTCAAGGTTTTCTTTGGCGTACTTCAGACGCTTAATTTTGTGTTGAGGTCGTAGGAAAGGCTTCTGTTTTGCAACTCTGCCATGTAGGTTTTTGTTGTTTAAGGTACGCTGTATTGTGGTCCAGTGAACAACTAGACCTGTGTCTGCTACTCTTTTTTGCAGCTCTTTTGCAGTGATGTGTGGGCTCTTCTGAGCATTTCTCACCAGATCTCAGGCCATTCTATCTGAAATTTTTCTTGGTCTTCCAGATCTTGCCTTGACTTTAATTTTCCATTTGTTTTCCATTTTTTTACGATGTTTCTGACAGTAGAAATGGGTAGTTTGAAATGTTGCTAGAATTTTTTGTAGCCCTCTCCTTGCAGGTGGAAGTGAATTATCTTGATTTTGACATCCTTGGACTACTGTTTAGAGGAACACATGGTTTTTAACACCAGACACAACAGCCACCACAGTCGGATACTTTAGAAGGATGGAGTTACTGCAGAATATATAGTTCAACCCTGGAATTATATTCACCTGACTCATTGAAGCCCTAACGAGTAAATCACCTGGGTCTGGAACTTAGTAATCATCTTCTGAAAAGGTAACAAAGAATAATCCAAAAGGGTTCCCAAACTTTTGCTCTGGGCCCTTTTTCCTCTCTTATCATTTAAATACTCATAAAAATTAAAATAAAAAGAAACCTTGCTTTTAAATTTGCAGAAAGGTGTCATGTTTAACTTTGTAGCATTTAGTGTTAAGGTTTGCTTTCAATCACTTGGAGATTAATTGTAACAGACATTTAAACCAGGGGTGCCCAAATTTTTGCACCCCACTGTATATCAATTCGCTATGGAGTATTTATTGTTTTACATTTTTGTTTACACAATGGAGGCTGTCTTGAATTATTGTTGCCATTAGAGATGCACCGAATTTTCGGCCACTGAAAACTTTCGGCCGAAAATGGCAAAAAAAATGCATTTTCGGTTTCAGCCGAAAGACTTTTAACACCGAAACAATACGGCCGAAACTGGATGTTGTGATGACGCAAGCAAAAACCGCGGCCAGCACGCGCCTGTCCGGACTTTTAGTCCGTCGATTTTGTTAAATATGTATATGTTTAAATCAGGGGACGCGCACTACCGTCACCACGTTTTGGCGCTAAAGTCCGAGTGTTTAATTGTAATTTCTGTTTGACATTCTCCTGATGCGTAGGATAGCAGCTGGTGTTGTGTCCGATTCGGTTGCACATTAAATAATGCACCGCCTAAAAACGCAAAGCAATGATATCCGTAAAAGGCAAAGAGTATTCATAGAAAAAGGCAATATATTCTCAAGGCATTTGTGTACCATCAGTATTCCATCATGTAACTACAGCCCCTAGAAAAATATTATGGAATCACCACACACCGAGGATGTTAATTTACCTTTTTTCCTTCAGAACAAAGAAGCAAACTACACACATGACAAAACGATTATTGTTTATTAGCTTGACATTCAGGCTTCATAAACATTTCACTTTGAAACTGAAGGCAAAACACGTAGCAAATGCGCAAATCGCAGGAGATGGCAGACTATTAGAATTTATCGCTTTACGATGCGTCATCTCATCTGTGATACCTTCATCAGCACCCGTAAAGTGATTTTCTGCGCAATTTTCATAAGCTGGGGGCAGCATAATAACTTTATCAAGGGGAATTAGGGGAATACCGTTGCTTCTAATTTCGCTACGAACATGGTCACAGGCAAAGAGACGCATTTCATAAATGCCGCAGCTTCGGTGAACAAACGCAACCTTGTTTGAAAGGTAAGGCAACGCACAGTATATTTATCAAGCTGCCTAAAGCAACACGTCTCAAAAACACAATTTGAAGACCTGTACAATGATGGCAAGTGAAGCCAGTTTCCTAGCGATAATGCGGAAGTGATTAGTCTTTCGCAGAGACGATTCTTTCTGACCAATCAGTGGGCTATGTTGTCACGTGACACATTTAATTTTACAATTTTTCAGCAGCCAGTAATAGGCCAGTCAGTTATAGGCCTGTAGGTTAGTCATGAGTGGGGCCAAGTAAAACATTTTATTCATAATTTTATTTTATTTTATATTGTGCATTGTTGAAATGTCAGTGCTAAATAAATATTTTCATAATTTTGTAATTGATTTATTCTTTGAAGCATGAATATTAATTTATGTAATTGCAATGCCTTGACTTTTAGTTAGGTAAGTACTCAGTCATAGCCATAAATGCAACGGTACTAAAAATTGGCGTTATAATTTCTTTCAGTGTTTTGGTTTTCGGTTTTCGGCCAAGCGTTTCTCATTTTCGATTTTAGGTTTCGGCCAAAAATTTTTATTTCTGTGCATCCCTAGTTGCCATGGTAACCAAAATTGTGGTCAAATGTAATCTTTCACTCCCAACAACTATGTGACAAGTTGGAATGAAAAAATGCCTTAGTATATGAAGATTGGTCTCGTTGGGGTCGTTAGCACCTTAAGACCTGGCACATGAAGTGTCGGGGTGTTGGCGGTTTTGGTTTGATTGCGGTTTGACGGACTGTTACACACCTGTAAACACACAGCGTGAGCCGGTTCATAAGTCACGGGCTGAATCGGCACCAGTGGGGTTAACTTATCACCTGAACTGAGGCTGACAGTTTCCGTCCGCGGCGATGCATCAGCATGTGTTTCTCTGCTGGCAGGTACCTGGGTGTCGGACAGAGGACGTGCGGAGTGGCCATTTTGGGTCCTGAAAATAAAGCCATTCAGAAGGACCCTTCCTGGGTGGTGAAATAAGCGTAACACCCCTGGAGCTGTGAAGAAAGGTTCCGCCAGCCTTACTGTGCATCAGAGCTGAACAGCGAGACCCACACTGAGAGAACTGCAGAACCAGCTCATCTCACACCGCTAAAGCACGGTCACTGACCAGAGAGGGACAGGTTCATCATCAGTGTCAGTTACTGAGTCCCTGAATATCTGCCGAGAACCAAACAAAACATTTTCATTTCATTATCCAGTGTCTCTCCACCCTCTCTGGTGTGCCGTCAGGCAAGATCAGATGTGAAATAAACAAGCAATTCAAGTGTATTTGAAAAAAAACTTAACTCATTCCCTATGGCAAGCCGCTGCCAACGGTGTGGCGAATTCTACCATTCCCTACGGTAAGCCGGTGCCAGCGGCGTGGATGACCATTCGCAGTCCGATGAAAACACGAAATCAGATGACGATCGCGGTCATGGGCCACCTGTACTTCGATACTTTATATTGTGTAATTTTTGGGAAAAGTATTCCATACAAACGCGACAATTTTATATAAAAGTATTCCGTAGGGAATGAGTTAATCAATCCCATTTGCCAAATACAAAATAGTAGCTATAATGCACTAAACTCCCAACTCTATTATAATAGCACTGTCACAACTGAGCGTGTGCAGTAAACTTGGAAATATTTAGCCATTTTTTTCACGTTAGTGGCACTTGCTAGTTTATACTGTGGATTGATTGCCATGCTTGCGCTGTCCTTTCGGAAAATACGTCAACTCTGGGCAGGACTCATAAAATACTTAATCTCAGCTTTTTTACACATCCTTTTTGTTTGCGCTAACTTGAGACGTTTGTTTGTGCGCTGTCGTGTCGGGCCGACCCATCGTCCCAGAAGCAGTGGAAGGTGATTGCGTGCCTTGAGAAAACAATGCAGCTGCATTTGGCTTAGAGGGCATGGCCTGATTGCTCCAGACAGCACGGTGTACTGTGTGTGGGTTACTGCTAAGTGTAACTGTGGCTACACAAGTCATTTTATTTCGCTCCCAGTCTGCTTTCGTTTATAAGGCAAAGAGAGTGAGCACCAGGTGCTTTCACCAGCATTTGTTATCATACCTTTTTACTTACGTTACTTAATTTAGGTAGTGTAACTCCAGCTTCTCTGGTGTAAATGATCCAGCTGTATCGGGTGCGAAGAGGAAAGCGTTTCTTGAAAAAACTGCATGCAGCGATGCTCACGGCGATGCAATCGGCCCGTCCCAAACAGGCACGTTTTCCACGAGCGCTGCTCTAGTTCTGCATAAAAAGTACACGTACTAAGATTCACTCAGGAATTGACGCGTAAATAAAAATATCTGCGCAGCGCTGAAAACAATGTTACACAATAATCACACCTCACACGTACCTTTTTCCTCGCATTGTTTACTGCTGACCCACACGCGCTTTCTGCCATTAGTAACCCTTTCTTGTTTGGGCAGCCGCGATTGGTCGCGCCCTTTTCTTACAGCTTCTGCTCTTAAATGAACATGACATGACCTTACGGGAAGATTTCAGTATGTTTCCTATAAGAAACTGGACTTGCATCGAAATAAATCCCCAAAGGCCAAATATCAGGATTTAAATTTGTCTCCTTCAATAATTCCTCATGGAATCTGTAAGATGACGGACTTCACTTTCATAATGTTAAATTACACGCAGTGTGACGACTCTGGAACATGAACAGAGGGGAAGCCCCTATATCAAAAATGGCGAGTATCTGCTACGCATGTTCAGTCATGACATGCCCGTTAGGAGTGGTGTCGACGGGTCACATCTACTGCAGTATTCTGGGCGTTTTTCAGGGAGATAAGATGTCATAAGTTTTAAAATGGTAACGTGGAAGATGGAATGTTTGGAAATTCTGTTGTAACCAAACCTAGGTGAACGTTTAACTTGTTTACCTTGGGTCCTTTTCCGTTAAAACACTTTGACTGATGATGTTTAGATGAATGAAAGCGATAATGAGAGTGCTCCTCTGTACACCTGACTGTACATGACTGTACACAGCACAGAGCTTCACTCCAGCCTCAGAGTATATGTGTTATTTATCAATGTTTCCTTTGCGTCAGAAATAAAGAATAAAAACTCATAAACTGCTTTGTGTTCCATTACTGGATGCTGACTACTTACATGATCTGGAATCAGATTAAAGTTTCTTTTTATTCATACATAAAAAATCTGTCCAAACGGAGGGCATAATCCTGTTCTATCGAATCATGCTGCGGGTCAGAACTTTTAGCACCTATTAACAATTTTTAATGCTTTTATTTGAATTGCACTTGGAAGTTATTAAACTGCATATCTCATGGTACAAGGTAATAGCACGAATTGGCATGGAACGGAAGCTAAAACTAGAAACGTTTTACTGCAGAAAAGTTAGCTTAGGTCTTGAAGTAAAAAAAATTAAAGCAACACTAAGGAACTTTCATTTTTGGTTGAGTTTGGCGGTGCCTGTGGACCAAAGCGGTAGTGTTTTGCCTGAAGGAAGACCCCATTTCCCATGAGCACCAGCGCGTAGCGTCGTAAACATCCTGATCTCCCAGTCGCGTGCAGTTATTTTGGAAATTTACAGAAGACTGGTCCAAACTAGGGCTGTCAGAATCAGCCTAAAATGCCGTTCGAATTCTCGCGACAATTAAACACATGATATCGGTATAATATCGAATATTTTACTTTCTGGATTTTGCACACAAAATAACGACATGCCATACTAACATAAGATACATCAACATAAACATATATTTGATGGATAAGCACAGATTAAGACCTAGAGTTTCCTATGTCTGTAATAAGCCCCAACACAGTGAGTCTGAACTCAGGACCCTGACTCATTGCAGAGCTCATGAAATAACAACACACCAGGCTCATCCAAGTTCGAACGAGATGCCCACCGTTCAGTTTTATTCTGTGAGACAGTAATTACTGTAATTAATTACAGTACATTATAAAACGGGTGCTTCCCATCCTTAAATGTGATTGGCTGAGCAGCGTTCCATGCCGGTATAAAATCAGTGTAACCCACTGTATTCTGAGGCAGACCGCAGCACAAAATATCCCTGCGCGCCTGGCCTGGCAACCAACTACTTGCTCAACTGACTCGTTCAGTTATGTTTGTTTCGAGACTTATAGCTCGCTATTTCAGTGTTAGGGAAGTTTAGCCTTTTAACCCGCTAACCAGTTGGCTATCTACCTAGCTAGCTATAGCATTATATAGTTCAATGTCACTTTAGCTTGCTAGCTACGTTGCTAACTAGCTCGCTATTTCAGTATCAACAATAAATTGTTGATTTTTCTCTTGTATGTTTATTTTATGGGCTATGTGTAGGGCAACCACATCCATTGTAGTGAATGCTAGCTAGTTGACAAGCTGGCTAGCAAATTAATGCACAGTTCAACATATTTTCCCGGACACCGGCAAGTGTGGAGAACACAAGTCAATCTTGTTCCCTACTCCCGCTGCTGGTTGTAATGATATGGCTGATCGACGCGAGTTGAGAACAAGGAAACTCTAAAACCGAAACCGAAACTAACGTAAAATTCTTTAACGGGGCCTTTGGGAAACCGAAGGAGACATTCCAAATAGTCTGCTTTCATCGAATATCTACATTAACGAGCCCAAATAGCCTGATGTGACATGATAATGGCGCTAGATGGAAAAGAAATCTTAGCGTCTGTGTTGCTTGCCAACCATTCTGTCCACTAGATCTTGCTTGGTGGAAGAACGAATAGTTCTCAATTTTATTGTTGCATTATTACCAATAAATAGTTGGTTTTTTTTTCTTGTGTGTTTATTTAATGGGCTATATGTAGGGTAACCGTTTTGTAAAAGCAATAAGCCCCTTGAAGCAGTGGGTTACAGTGATTTTATAACGGCGGAGGGGCACTAAGGCATTCTGCTGCGCGTCGTGCCTTAGAACGCCCCTCCGCCGTTATAAAATCACTGTGACCCACTGCTTCTCGGGGCTTATTCCTTCAGTACACAACATCATTAGCTCCCTCACCCCCGTAAAATCCAAAACTATTGTCCGCAAATGAAACTGCATTTCAGAAAGCACATTTTCTCTTATCCGGTTTTTAATATTACACAATGAAAACCATCAGCTGCTGCAGGAATGGTAGGCTAACTCGAACTTGCATATAGTTTGCGAACAACTTTCGCTTGGTCCTCAGTTTTACCGTCGTCGACTGACCGAAACCCAAAGTATTTCCAAACAGTGCTTTTTAGATTCTTCTGGGTGTAAACCAGTTACTTTTTGAACAGTTGCGGCTCGCGAACTGGCGATAGGAGAAGCTCAAACCCATCCCTTAAAAATAATGATTTGGACATGACCAGTTTTCAATCATTCATTTAAATTACTATTACAGAAACTCCGAAAACTCTCAACATTATCAGGTGTGATCAGTTTTCATTAATAACGCATACCTGTCAACTCTCACGCATTCGGCATAAGTTTTGAGCGGCATATTTACGCTCCTCTGCTGTAGTCAGCTATTATTCAGTCAACGCGTATGTAAGAGATTCTCGCGCGGAATTGATGTGCATGAAGGTTTATTAGTTTCACCTGCGTTACGAATGATTATGACTCTGGACTTCTTACGCTTTTCTTTACTCAGGGGTTGGAAAAAATGGAATTGCATAAAAACGTTTCAGATGATCTTATTTCATTTAGATAATTTAAATGATAATGAAACACATGCATTGCTTCCAAGTCCTCAGTAAAGAAAAGCGTGAGAAATCTGGAGTCAAAATTGAAGCAGGGGAACGTAATTATGCCACTCAAAACTCACGGCGAATGCTGGCTGTCAAACCGGCATGCACTGCGCACACCCGGCACGAAGATGTAACAGTTTCAAGACAGTGAGCCGTCACTGCAGTATAGCGCGTTGGTAGCCACCCGCTATACACTGCACACACTGACACTTGGGTTAATTATCTTGACTTGACTTTTTAAATATTCGATCATTAATTTTCACGTTCGGTGGTTTGTTTTATTGATAGAAAATTGATATGTATTTGAATATGGAATATTCATTGACAGCCCTAGGCCAAACTACGTTTCTGTTTCCAGCGGCTGTTTGAGGAAAGCAATGAGGTAATGTATCCAATTGTGGCTAAACAATATCATATGACGATGTTGAAAATAAGAAATGCTTAAACAAGCAACAATCCCTGTAATTTTAGCTACACTCAGCGCAAGGTGCTAGTGATAAGCAGGACTATGAAAAGTCGTAACTCAATGCACCCGGGTTTTGTTTTACTGATTATTTATAGCAAACAACGCGGTTTGACGTGCCGACGCATTTGATAGACTTCTTTTGCAATCACTGTACTCAACAAAAAACACGACAAGAATCCCGTTTGTCTCTGAAGCTATTACCTAACAATCATCAGAAACTTCTTGGTAAGTACATACAAACTGAGACGATAATCCCACAATGATTCAGTATGACTGATCTTCCATCTTTGGTACTTCCACAGGAGGAAGCTACATATTTTACTTAAACATTTGTATTTGCGGTTTGCAGTCATCACTTGCGATGCTCAAATAACAATGATAATGCTAATGCTAGCTATCGGAATTTTGCGTGGTAGCAATAAATAGCCACCATCTTGATAGTTCGCAGCTCCACAGTGACACGACCAGCCACGCAACAAACTCAAAAGTACTGTAACGTTATAAAGAGAAATCAATTTGTAATGTTACTTACTAGTCCAGCAGTTACAGGGCCAAGGCAGCATCAGTCGGACATCCCTCCTCGTCTTTGAGCTCACGCCAGCGAGTGAAAACTTGGCCAATATTGATCCTTGTCTGGGCTTTGATTCTGTTACTCTCTCCCTTTCCTTTTTTAGTCACCTCAGGCAAAACTTTTAATTTCTTTGGTTTTCTTGCTGCTTGTGCCATGAAAGCGGTAATCCCACATAGATACAGTCGGCAACAAAGGGAACGCCCACAAAAGTAGAGCCGAGGGGGAAAACAAACCGGTCTCTGCCATTAGCCATACTGCCGATGAGTTGCTGTGTGCCCTTTTGCACCGCAAATAAACAAAAAAATCACCAATTAAAATTTTACATTTTACCAAATAATAAAATGGAACCACAAAGGAGGACAAAATGGCTTCAAGCTATCAGAAGAGAGGACGAGTTTGGCAGATTATGGCGGGACCCCACAACAGAACGTGTATGTTTGCAGGCCACTGAGTCGGATCATTCGCCCAGGCTTTTAAAACGTATGGACAACAATCCAACCCCAGTATATTTAATTTTTTAATATATGGATCCTTGTCAGCAGGCAATAGCGACTCAAAGTACGTCATGACAACTTCTTAGCGTTAGCAAGACGAGTTTAAATTCCGCGTTTTTACAGTATAGCGGACGGGGGGGGGAGGATTGTTTTCCCCCTCGGCTCTAACCAGATGTGACGTTTGTGGGCGTTCCCGTTGTTGCCGATTGTATCAATAGGCGTTCGCATTGACTTCCGTCTTTTTAACGACTGAGGAAAGGGGGAAGTGGCGTATGCCATAAAGCAGTCAGCACAATTGTAGTTTTTTGTGTGGAGGGGTTCCTACCACCCACCTCGAAACTGCATAGTGCCAGTGAAAGTGATACAGACGCCCTCAGGCCATGACAGAGGTGTCATTCAACCTGTTGTAAGTCAATGTACCATCACAAAAGTTCTGTAAATATTACATGAAGGTTGAAAAGTTACTTAGTGTTGCTTTAAGTTAGTTTGGTACAATCTGAGGAGATTGGTGAAGTTGGAAACGTTTACAACCGTGTTAGGTGCACACTTGGGACAGAACTATATGAGTGCCCTTTAGAGACAAAATAACCCTTTTACCGCCATGAGTGGCTGTTGTGTTGACTGTAGTACTTGGATCACTGAAGATGATCACTGGGTTTACAGCAGCGGGTTTAGAGAAACTCCACAGACTCAGGGTGAATGTGAGGAGATCTTCTGTGGCAGGAGACGTCACTGGTCCCGCAGGGAGTCCGATCTGCTTGAGTTTATTAATGTGGTGAATGTAAGGAGATTCTCAGTGGGGGGGTCTCTGGTCTGCTTGAGTTTATTAATGTGGTGAATGTAAGGAGATTCTCAGTGGGGGGGTCTCTGGTCTGCTTGAGTTTATTAATGTGGTGAATGTAAGGAGATTCTCAGTGGGGGGAGTTTATTAATGTGGTGAATGTGGGAGATTCTCTGTGGGGGGTCTCTGGTCTGCTTGAGTTTATTAATGTGGTGAATGTAAGGAGATTCTCTGTGGGGGGGTCTCTGGTCTGCTTGAGTTTATTAATGTGGTGAATGTAAGGAGATTCTCAGTGGGGGGGGGTCTCTGGTCTGCTTGAGTTTATTAATGTGGTGAATGTAAGGAGATTCTCTGCTTGAGTGGGGGGGTCTGGTGGTTTATTAATGTGGTGAATGTAAGGAGATTCTCTGTGGGGGGGTCTGGTCTGCTTGAGTTTATTGATGTGGTGAATGTAAGGAGATTCTCTGTGGGGGGTCTTGGTCTGCTGAGTTTATTAATGTGGTGAATGTAAGGAGATTCTCTGTGGGGGGGTCTCTGGTCTGCTTGAGTTTATTAATGTGGTGAATGTAAGGAGATTCTCTGTGGGGGGTCTCTGGTCTGCTTGAGTTTATTAATGTGGTGAATGTAAGGAGATCCTCTGTGGGGGGTCTCTGGTCTGCTTGAGTTTATTAATGTGGTGAATGTAAGGAGATTCTCTGTGGGGGGGGTCTCTGGTCTGCTTGAGTTTATTAATGTGGTGAATGTAAGGAGATTCTCTGTGGGGGGTCTCTGGTCTGCTTGAGTTTATTGATGTGGTGAATGTAAGGAGATTCTCTGTGGGGGGGTCTCTGGTCTGCTTGAGTTTATTAATGTGGTGAATGTAAGGAGATTCTCTGTGGGGGGGGGGTCTCTGGTCTGCTTGAGTTTATTAATGTGGTGAATGTAAGGAGATTCTCTGTGGGGGGGTCTCTGGTCTGCTTGAGTTTATTGATGTGGTGAATGTAAGGAGATTCCCTGTAGGGGGGGTCTCTGGTCTGCTTGAGTTTATTAATGTGGTGAATGTAAGGAGATCCTCTGTGGGGGGGTCTCTGATCTGCTTGACTTCATCAATGAAAATCACTCCAGACCTAAACAAACAGGTGAGGTGAGTTTATTCTGTGATCAACTTCCTTAATTCCTCAGTTCAGAGCTTTATAATAACAACAACAAATATTATGCAGCCAAACTCTAAAATCCCGGGAGTTTCCCTCACATTAACTCTCCTGACATTAACACTGAGCTGAGTGATGAATCCCCCTGATATATCTGAGCTTGAGGACTGTATGTCGAAGTTCAAGAATGGCACATGTCCAGGAACTGATGGGATCTTTAGTGAACAGTTGAAATTCTCTGGCTCCACGAGGCCCCTGGTCCTACTGATGGGGTTAATCTGGGAACTCATGACTGTCCCAAGCACCAGGCTTCTGTCCTTCAAAACTACAGTCTACAAAAACTGCCTGAGAAGTCTAGCTGAGAACTATCCTGGTTTGTCCATCATTACTACGCTCTCCAAACTGTTATCCATGATCATTTTTCAAAGAATACGAAGTCTATGAATGCATCTTAATGCCCAACACTATTTGGGTTCAGGAGGAACCGCTCTATCTGTGACTCCATCTTCATTATTAGACTCATACTAGAGAAAGAAGGATGCCCACTGTTTGTGTGCCTCGTTGATCTGAAAGCAGCATACGATTGGATCCGACAGGAGGCTCTCTTTCGAGTTCTGGAGATCCACCTTCGGAGCCCAAAGCTCATCTCCACACTTAGAGCTTCTTTTACTGGCACTAAGGGCTTTATAAACGATGTGGGACGTTATTTTTGCATGTCTCTAGGATGCCGACAAGGGGTTCTTGAGAGTCCTATTTTTACCATGTTCATGGCCTTTGTCCATCATTGTGCCAATGAAATATCTCGAGTCCTCTTGACTCTAGAGCAGGAATAGACCCTGGGTTCTTCACTGAGGACGCTGACTGCGCGCCATGAGGGTAAAAACATGATGATGATGATGAGTCTGGAGTAAGGCCATCACACACACAGATTTATATATATGCTTCATGATATATACTTGATTGTTTAATGTGACACATTACACACGCTGATTCTTGTATATGTGTATATATATATATATATATATATATATATATATATATATATATATATAGATCTCATTCTTTAATGCGACATTCAGTAACACTACAGTTTCTGCATTGCATTGCACACAAACACAGTCATTGAGGCGACCAGTGACCACCAGAGCTGGACACAGTCGGACTGGGGAACAGAAAAAAGTGCCGTTACCATGGCGACAAAGACGACAGACAACAAACGACAGCAGCTCACGAGGCGTACTCGGGGTAAGCCGTACTGGTGAAAACTCCCCTAAAAAGTGCTGAAACCACCTCCTCGATGTGGCGTTCCTGTGGGGGGGGGTGATTGCTGATATCATGGCGAAGGGTACAGCAGTGGTTTTGCAGTTCAGCAGCAGGTGGGTCCGCAGTGACACTTGTTTGGGTAGTTTGTGTTGAAGTGCGGGGACAGCATTACATTCGGGGGCCTGGGGTTCCTCCAGCCATTACCCTACTACACAAACCTGCCCCCCCCCTCTCAGAGTCCCTACATCTCACACACACACACACACACACACACACACCTCTACACACCGCAGACCACCCAACTTCGGATTAAAAAGAATCCCACTGTGGACAGGAGATAGTTTTCTGAACCCTTCAGAATAAATAAATACACGGGGATGTGTTTTGGTTTGTGAGAAAGATGACCTGTCACTCTCTCGTTCCCTGATAAGCACAGACATGAATCACAGACAGACAGTGATGACTGAGGAACTCCTGCGCATTTCTCTGGAGAAACGATGCTTTGATCCTGTAACCGAATACGGACTCTGGGTCACATTATACTTCCAAGGCCTGTAAAGGGGGTGGGGTTTAATTTGGCAGGGGGCAGTTTTGACAGCTGGGGGCGGAGTTTAGATGGCTTGGTCAGACTCTTTGGGGTGGTTCCGGACCACGTGTTCCAGCTGACCCGAGTCGGACACGTCGTAGCTCGCCTTGTACTTCGCCAAGATCTTCATCAGGGGGCGGAGCTTCAGCCACCACTGCTCCTTTGGAATTCTATGGCTGGAGGGAGAGAGGAGAACTATGCAAAATACAGGACACAACACGGGGCCACAATACAGGACACAACCCAGGGCCACATTACAGGACAACACGGGGCTACATTACAGGACACAACACGAGGACACATTACAGGACACATCTCGGGGCCACATTAAAGGACACAACAAGGGGCCACATTACAGGACACAAACCAGGGCCACATAACAAGGCATAACCCAGGGCCACATTACAGGACACATCTCGGGGCCACATTACAGGACACAACCCTGGGCCAGCATTACAGGACACAATGCGGGGCCATAATGCAGGATACGAAACAAGGACACGTTACAGGACAGAACACGGGGCTACACATTACAGGACACATCTCGGGGCCACATTAAAGGGCACAACAAGGGGCCACATTACAGGACACAAACCGGGGCCACATAACAAGGCATAACCCAGGGCCACATTACAGGACACAACCCTGGGCCAGCATTACAGGACACAATGCGGGGCCACAATGCAGGATATGAAACAATGACATGTTACAGGACAACGTGGGGCCGCATTAAAAGTCACAAGGGGCAACGTTGAAGGACACAACCCAGGGCCACATTACAGGACACATCTTGGAGCCACATGACAGGACACAACCCTGGGCCAGCATTACAGGACACAATGCGGGGCCACAATACAGGATACGAAACAAGGACACATTACAGGACACAACGTGGGGCCACATTAAAAGACACAAGGGGCAACGTTAAAGGACACAACCAAGGGCCACATTACAGGACACATCTTGGGGCCACATTACAAGACACAACACAGGGCCACAATACAGGACACGTCAGGGCCACATGATAGGACACAACCCTGGGCCAGCATTATAGGACACAATGCAGGGTCAGAATACAGGATACGCCACAAGGCTATGTTACAGGACACAACCCTGGGCCAGCATTACAGGACACAATGTGGGGCCACAATACAGCACACACCGCGGAGCCACATTAAAGGACACAACCCAGGGCCACATCACAGGACGCAACCAGGGGCAACATTAAAGGACACAACCCAGGGTTAGCATTACAAGAAACAACCCAAGACCGGCATTACAGGACACAACGCGGGGCCATGTTAAAGGACGCATCCCAAGGCTAGCATTACATGATTCAACCTAGGGCCGTGTAACAGGACATAACCAAGGGCCGCATTACAATACACACCGTGGGGTCACATTACAGGACGCACCCCAGGGCCACGTTCCAGGACATTAGCAAGGGCCGACATTACAGGACACAACTCGGGGCCAAATTAATGGACACAACCAGGGGCAACGTTACAGGACACAACCCAGGGCCAGGTTACAGGACACAACACGAGGCCACATTACAGGACGCAACCCAGGGCCATGTTACAGGACACAACCCAGGGGTGGCATTACAGGACACAATACTGGGCCACATTACAGGACACAACCCAGGACCGATATTACAGGACACAATGCGGGGCCACATTACAGGACATAATCCAGTGCCAGCAGTACAAGACACAACCTAGGGCCACATTTCAGGACACAGCGTGGGGCCAGATTACAGGACACAACCGAGGACCACATCACAGGAGACAACCTAGGACCACATTACAGCACACAACTTGGGGCCTCATTACAGGACACAACGTAGGGCCACATTACAGGGCATGACCCAGGGCAACATTAAGGACACAACGCGGGGCCACATTATTGTACACAGTGTGGGGCCACATTTCAGGACAATACTTTGGGCCACATTACAGTACCCGATGTGGGGCCACATTACAGGTTACAACCTAGGGCCACATTACAGGGCATGACCCGGGGCCACATATAATTGCAGCACTGGGCCCTGTTTCACAAGGCAGAGTAACAGAGTTATGGATAACTGCATTTAGTAAAACCTATAGCAGCTTTTTTTTTTTTCTTCAGTTTTCCACTGGGTAGACTTGCAGGTATAATTTAGCGCACACACAAGGCTAACTCAGTAATCCTGCTTTGTGAAATGTCCCAACTAACTCAATCCTGCTCTGTAATGACTGCACTCCAAGAGATATGAGGCTTGGTCTGGAAAGTGACTGTACTGTGAGAGAGATGATGCTTGGACTGCAATGTGACTATACTGTGAGAGAGATGAGGTTTGGCCTGTAATGTGACTGTACTGTGAGAGAGATGAGGCTTGGACTGTATTGTGACTGTACTGTGAGAGATATGAGGCTTGGACTGTAATGTGACTGTACTGTGAGAGAGCTGAGGCTTGGACTGTAGTGTGACTGTACTGTGAGAGAGATGAGGTTTGGACTGTAGTTTGACTACTGTGAGAGAGATGAGGCTTGGACTGTAATGTGACTGTACTGTGAGAGAGCTGAGGCTTGGACTGTTGTGTGACTGTACTGAAAGAGAGAGCTGAGGCTTGGACTGTAGTGTAACTGTACTGTGAGAGAGATGAGGCTTGGACTGTAGTGTGACTGTACTGTGAGAGAGATGAGGTTTGGACTGTAGTTTGACTACTGTGAGAGAGATGAGGCTTGGACTGTAATGTGACTGTACTGTGAGAGAGCTGAGGCTTGGACTGTTGTGTGACTGTACTGAAAGAGAGAGCTGAGGCTTGGACTGTAATGTGACTACTGTGATAGAGATGAGGTTTGGACTGGAGTCAGACAGTACTGTGAGAGAGCTGAGGCTTGGACTGTAGTGTGACTGTACTGTGAGAGAGCTGAGGCTTGGACTGTAATGTGACTACTGTGATAGAGATGAGGTTTGGACTGTAATGTGGCTGTACTGTGAGAGAGATGAGGTTTGGACTGTAATGTGACTGTACTGTGAGAGAGATGAGACTTGGACTGTAGTGTAACTGTACTGTGAGAGAGATGAGGCTTGGACTGTAATGTGACTGTACTGTGAGAGAGCTGAGGCTTGGACTGTATTGTGACTGTACTGTGAGAGAGATGAGGCTTGGACTGTATTGTGACTGTACTGTGAGAGATATGAGGCTTGGACTGTAATGTGACTGTACTGTGAGAGAGCTGAGGCTTGGACTGTAGTGTGACTGTACTGTGAGAGAGATGAGGTTTGGACTGTAGTTTGACTACTGTGAGAGAGATGAGGCTTGGACTGTAATGTGACTGTACTGTGAGAGAGCTGAGGCTTGGACTGTTGTGTGACTGTACTGAAAGAGAGAGCTGAGGCTTGGACTGTAGTGTAACTGTACTGTGAGAGAGATGAGGCTTGGACTGTAGTGTGACTGTACTGTGAGAGAGATGAGGTTTGGACTGTAGTTTGACTACTGTGAGAGAGATGAGGCTTGGACTGTAATGTGACTGTACTGTGAGAGAGCTGAGGCTTGGACTGTTGTGTGACTGCACTGAAAGAGAGAGCTGAGGCTTGGACTGTAATGTGACTACTGTGATAGAGATGAGGTTTGGACTGGAGTCAGACAGTACTGTGAGAGAGCTGAGGCTTGGACTGTAGTGTGACTGTACTGTGAGAGAGCTGAGGCTTGGACTGTAATGTGACTACTGTGATAGAGATGAGGTTTGGACTGTAATGTGGCTGTACTGTGAGAGAGATGAGGTTTGGACTGTAATGTGACTGTACTGTGAGAGAGATGAGGCTTGGACTGTAGTGTAACTGTACTGTGAGAGAGATGAGGCTTGGACTGTAATGTGACTGTACTGTGAGAGAGCTGAGGCTTGGACTGTATTGTGACTGTACTGTGAGAGATATGAGGCTTGGACTGTAATGTGACTGTACTGTGAGAGAGATGAGGTTTGGACTGTAATGTGACTGTACTGTGATAGAGAAGAGGTTTGGAATGTAATTTAACTGTACTGTGAGAGAGATGAGGTTTGGACTGTAGTTTGACTACTGTGAGAGAGATGAGGCTTGGACTGTAATGTGACTGTACTGTGAGAGAGCTGAGGCTTGGACTGTTGTGTGACTGTACTGAAAGAGAGAGCTGAGGCTTGGACTGTAATGTGACTACTGTGATAGAGATGAGGTTTGGACTGGAGTCAGACAGTACTGTGAGAGAGATGAGGCTTGGACTGGAGTGTGACTGTACTGTGAGAGAGCTGAGGCTTGGACTGTAGTGTGACTGTACTGTGAGAGAGCTGAGGCTTGGACTGTAATGTGACTACTGTGATAGAGATGAGGTTTGGACTGTAATGTGGCTGTACTGTGAGAGAGATGAGGTTTGGACTGTAATGTGACTGTACTGTGAGAGAGATGAGGCTTGGACTGTAGTGTAACTATACTGTGAGAGAGATGAGGCTTGGACTGTTGTGTGATTGTACTGTGAGAGAGCTGAGGCTTGGACTGTATTGTGACTGTACTGTGAGAGATATGAGGCTTGGACTGTAATGTGACTGTACTGTGAGAGAGATGAGGTTTGGACTGTAATGTGACTGTATTGTGATAGAGAAGAGGTTTGGAATGTAATTTGACTGTACTGTGAGAGAGATGAGGTTTGGACTGTAATGTGACTGTACTGTGAGAGAGATGAGGTTTGGACTGTCATGTGACTGTACTGTGAGAGAGATGAGGCTTGGACTGTTGTGTGACTGTACTGCGAGAGAGATGAGGTTTGGACTGTAATGTGACTGTACTGTGAGAGAGATGAGGTTTGGACTGTAATGTGACTGTACTGTGGGAGAGATGAGGCTTGGACTGTAATGTGAGTGTACTGCGAGAGATGAGGTTTGGACTGTAATGTGACTGTACTGTGAGAGATGAGGTTTGGACTATAATCGGACTGTACTGTGAGAGATGAGGCTTGGACTATAATGTGACTGTACTGGGAGAGAGATGAGGCTTGGACTGTAATGTGACTGTATTGTGAGAGAGATGAGGTTTGGAATATAATCTGACTGTACTGTGAGAGATGAGGCTTGGACTGTAGTGTGACTGTACTGTGAGAGATGAGGCTTAGACGGTAATGGGACTGTACTGTGATAGATGAGGCTTAGACTGTAATGTGACTACTGTGAGAGAGATGAGGTTTGGACTGTCATGTGACTGTACTGTGAGAGAGATGAGGCTTGGACTGTTGTGTGATTGTACTGCAAGAGAGATGAGGTTTGGACTGTAATGTGACTGTACTGTGAGAGAGATGAGGCTTGGACTGTAATGTGACTGTACTGTGAGAGATGAGGTTTGGACTGTAATGTGACTGTACTGTGAGAGAGATGAGGCTTGGACTGTAACGTGACTGTACTGTGAGAGAGATAAGGCTTGGACTGTTGTGTGACTGTACTGTGAGAGAGATGAGGTTTGGACTGTAGTGTGACTATACTGTGAGAGAGATGAGGCTTGGACTATAATGTGACTGAACTGTGAAAGAGATGAGGCTTGGGCTGTAATGTGACTGTTCTGTGAGAGAAATGAGGTTTGGACTGTAGTGTGACTGTACTGTGATAGAGATGAGGCTTGGACTGTAGTGTGAGAGATATTAGGCTTGGCCCTCGTGTGACTGTACTGTGAGAGAGATGAGACTTGGACTGTAATGTGACTGTACTGTGAGAGAGAGGAGGCTTGGGCTATCGTGTGACTGTACTGTGAGAGAGATGAGGTTTGGACTGTAATGTGTCTGTACTGTGAGAGAGATGAGGTTTTGACTGTAATGTGACTGTATTGTGAGAGAGATGAGGTTTGGACTGTAATGTGACTGTACTGTGATAGAGATGAGGGTTGGACTGGAGTCAGACAGTACTGTGAGAGAGATGAGGCTTGGACTGTAACGTGACTGTACTGTGAGAGAGATGAGGTTTGGGCTGTAATGTGACTGTACTGTGATAGAGATGAGGTTTGGACTGTTGTGTGATTGTACTGTGAGAGAGATGAGGTTTGGACTGTAATGTGACTGTACTGTGAGAGAGATGAGGTTTGGACTGTAGTGTGACTGTACTGTGAGAGAGATGAGGTTTGGACTGTAGTGTGACTGTACTGTGAGAGAGATGAGGCTTGGACTGTAATGTGACTGTACTGTGAAAGAGATGAGGCTTGGGCTGTAATGTGACTGTTCTGTGAGAGAGATGAGGTTTGGACTGTAATGTGACTGTTCTGTGAGAGAGATGAGGTTTGGACTGTAGTGTGACTGTACTGTGAGAGAGATGAGGCTTGGACTGTAGTGTGAGAGATATAAGGCTTGGCCCTCGTGTGACTGTACTGTGAGAGAGATGAGACTTGGACTGTAATGTGACTGTACTGTGAGAGAGAGGAGGCTTGGACTGTAATGTGTCTGTACTGTGAGAGAGATGAGGTTTGGACTGTAATGTGACTGTACTGTGAGAGAGAGGAGGCTTGAACTGTCATGTGACTGTACTGTGATAGAGATGAGGGTTGGACTGGAGTCAGACAGTACTGTGAGAGAGATGAGGCTTGGACTGTAACGTGACTGTACTGTGAGAGAGATGAGGTTTGGACTTTAGCGTGACTACTGTGAGAGAGATGAGGTTTGGGCTGTCATGTGACTGTCCTGTGATAGAGATGAGGTTTGGACTGTTGTGTGATTGTACTGTGAGAGAGATGAGGTTTGGACTGTAGTGTGACTGTACTGTGAGAGAGATGAGGTTTGGACTGTAGTGTGACTGTACTGTGAGAGAGATGAGGTTTGGACTGTAGTGCGACTGTACTGTGAGAGAGATGAGGTTTGGACTGTAGTGTGACTGTACTGTGAGAGAGATGAGGTTTGGACTGAAGTGTGACTGTACTGTGAGAGAGATGAGGTTTGGACTGTAGTGTGACTGTACTGTGAGAGAGCTGAGTTTTGGACTGTAATGTGACTGTACTGTGAGAGAGATGAGGCTTGGACTGTAGTGTGACTGTACTGTGAGAGAGATGAGGCTTGGACTGTAGTGTGAGAGATGGAAGGCTTGGCCCTCGTGTGACTGTACTGTGAGAGAGATGAGACTTGGTGCTCATGTGACTGTACTGTGAGAGAGATGAGGTTTGGACTGTAGTGTGACTGTACTGTGAGAGAGATGAGGTTTGGACTGTAGTGTGACTGTACTGTGAGAGAGATGAGGTTTGGACTGTAATGTGACTGTACTGTGAGAGAGCTGAGGTTTGGACTGTAGTGTGACTGTACTGTGAGAGATGAGGCTTGGACTGTAGTGTGACTTTACTGTGAGAGAGATGAGGTTTGGACTGTAATGTGACTGTCCTGTGATAGAGATGAGGCTTGGACTGTAGTGTGACTGTACTGTGAGAGAGATGAGGTTTGGACTGTAATGTGACTGCACTGTGAGAGAGATGAGGTTTGGACTGTAATGTGACTGTACTGTGAGAGAGATGAGGTTTGGACTGTAATGTGACTGTACTGTGAGAGAGATGAGGCTTGGACTGTAGTGTGACTATACTGTGAGAGAGATGAGGTTTGGACTGTAGTGTGACTACTGTGAGAGAGATGAGGTTTGGACTGTAATGTGACTGTACTGTGAGAGAGATGAGGTTTGGACTGTAGTGTGACTGTACTGTGAGAGAGATGAGGTTTGGACTGTAGTGTGACTGTACTGTGAGAGATGAGGCTTGGTCTGTAGTGTGACTTTACTGTGAGAGAGATGAGGTTTGGACTGTAATGTGACTGTCCTGTGATAGAGATGAGGCTTGGACTGTAGTGTGACTGTACTGTGAGAGAGATGAGGTTTGGACTGTAATGTGACTGCACTGTGAGAGAGATGAGACTTGGCGCTCCTGTGACTGTACTGTGAGAGAGATGAGGTTTGGACTGTCATGTGACTGTACTGTGAGAGAGAAGAGGTTTGGAATGTAATTTGACTGTACTGTGAGAGAGATGAGGTTTGGACTGTAATGTGACTGTACTGTGGGAGAGATGAGGCTTGGACTGTAATGTGAGTGTACTGCGAGAGATGAGGTTTGGACTGTAATGTGACTGTACTGTGAGAGATGAGGTTTGGACTATAATCGGACTGTACTGTGAGAGATGAGGCTTGGACTATAATGTGACTGTACTGGGAGAGAGATGAGGCTTGGACTGTAATGTGACTGTATTGTGAGAGAGATGAGGTTTGGAATATAATCTGACTGTACTGTGAGAGATGAGGCTTGGACTGTAGTGTGACTGTACTGTGAGAGATGAGGCTTAGACTGTAATGGGACTGTACTGTGATAGATGAGGCTTAGACTGTAATGTGACTACTGTGAGAGAGATGAGGTATGGACTGTCATGTGACTGTACTGTGAGAGAGATGAGGCTTGGACTGTTGTGTGATTGTACTGCAAGAGAGATGAGGTTTGGACTGTAATGTGACTGTACTGTGAGAGAGATGAGGCTTGGACTGTAATGTGACTGTACTGTGAGAGATGAGGTTTGGACTGTAATGTGACTGTACTGTGAGAGAGATGAGGCTTGGACTGTAACGTGACTGTACTGTGAGAGAGATAAGGCTTGGACTGTTGTGTGACTGTACTGTGAGAGAGATGAGGTTTGGACTGTAGTGTGACTATACTGTGAGAGAGATGAGGCTTGGACTGTAATGTGACTGAACTGTGAAAGAGATGAGGCTTGGGCTGTAATGTGACTGTTCTGTGAGAGAAATGAGGTTTGGACTGTAGTGTGACTGTACTGTGATAGAGATGAGGCTTGGACTGTAGTGTGAGAGATATTAGGCTTGGCCCTCGTGTGACTGAACTGTGAGAGAGATGAGGTTTGGACTGTAATGTGACTGTACTGTGAGAGAGATGAGGCTTGGACTGTAGTTTGGACTGTAGTGTCTGTACTGTGAGAGAGATGAGGTTTGACTGTAATGTGACTGTATTGTGAGAGAGATGTTTGGACTGGAATGAGAGAGATGAGGTTTGGACTGTCATGTGACTGTACTGTGATAGAGATGAGGGTTGGACTTGGACTGTAATGTGACTTGGACTGTACTGTGTACTGTGAGAGATGAGGTTTGGACTGTAATGTGACTGTACTGTGATAGAGATGAGGTTTGGACTGTTGTGTGACTGTACTGTGAGAGAGATGAGGTTTGGACTGTAATGTGACTGTACTGTGAGAGAGATGAGGTTTGGACTGTAATGTGACTGTACTGTGATAGAGATGAGGTTTGGACTGTCATGTGACTGTACTGTGAGAGATGAGGTTTGGACTGTAATGTGACTGTACTGTGAGAGAGATGAGGTTTGGACTGTAGTGTGACTGTACTGTGAGAGATGAGGTTTGGACTGTAATGTGACTGTACTGTGAGAGAGATGAGGTTTGGACTGTAATGTGACTGTACTGTGAGAGAGATGAGGTTTGGACTGTAATGTGACTGTACTGTGAGAGAGATGAGGCTTTGGACTGTAATGTGACTGTTCTGTGTGAGAGATGAGGTTTGGACTGTAATGTGACTGTACTGTGAGAGAGATGGAGGTGTGGACTGTCACTGTGACTGGCCCTACTGTACTGAGAGAGAGAGGACTTGGACTGTTGTGTTGGACTGTAATGTGTCTGTACTGTGAGAGAGATGAGGTTTGGACTGTAATGTGACTGTACTGTGAGAGAGATGAGGTTTGAACTGTAATGTGACTGTACTGTGAGAGAGAGATGAGGAACTGTGTGACTGTACTGTGTGACTGTTGGACTGTGACTGTAGATGAGGGTTTGGACTGTAGTGTGACAGTACTGTGAGAGAGATGAGGCTTGGACTGTAATGTGACTGTACTGTGAGAGATGAGGTTTGGACTTTGGACTTGTACTGTAGAGAGATGTGGTTTGTGTCTGTGAGAGATGATGAGGTTTGGACTGTGTGTGACTGTACTGTGAGAGAGATGAGGTTTGGACTGTAATGTGACTGTACTGTGAGAGAGATGAGGTTTGGACTGTAGTGTGACTGTACTGTGAGAGAGATGAGGCTTGGACTGTTACTGTGAGAGAGATGAGGTTTGGACTTGGACCCTGTACTGTGTGTGACTGTACTGTGAGAGAGATGAGGTTTGGACTGTAATGTGACTGTACTGTGAGAGAGATGAGGGACTGGACTGTAATGTGACTGTACTGTGAGAGAGATGAGGTTTGGACTGTAATGTGACTGTACTGTGAGAGAGATGAGGTTTGGACTGTAGTGTGACTGTACTGTGAGAGATGAGGGGTTTGGACTGTAATGTGACTGTACTGTGAGAGAGATGAGGTTTGGACTGTAGTGTGACTGTACTGTGAGAGAGATGAGGTTTGGACTGTAGTGTGACTGTACTGTGAGAGATGAGGTTTGGACTGTAGTGTGACTGTACTGTAGAGAGATGAGGTTTGGACTGTAATGTGACTGTACCTGTGAGAGAGATGAGGTTTGGACTGTAGTGTGACTGTACTGTGAGAGAGATGAGGTTTGGACTGTAATGTGACTGTACTGTGAGAGAGATGAGGTTTGGACTGTAATGTGACTGTACTGTGAGAGAGATGAGGTTTGGACTGTAATGTGACTGTACTGTGAGAGAGATGAGGTTTGGACTGTAGTGTGACTGTACTGTGAGAGAGATGAGGTTTGGACTGTAGTGTGACTGTACTGTGAGAGAGATGAGGTTTGGACTGTAATGTGACTGTACTGTGAGAGAGATGAGGTTTGGACTGTAGTGTGACTGTACTGTGAGAGAGATGAGGTTTGGACTGTAGTGTGACTGTACTGTGAGAGATGAGGTTTGGACTGTAATGTGACTGTACTGTGAGAGAGATGAGGTTTGGACTGTAATGTGACTGTACTGTGAGAGAGAGAGATGAGGTTTGGACTGTAATGTGACTGTACTGTGAGAGATGAGGTTTGGACTGTGGTGACTGCACTGTGAGAGAGATGAGGTTGGACTGTCCTGTGACTGTACTGTGAGAGAGATGAGGTTTGGACTGTAGTGTGACTGTACTGTGAGAGATGAGGTTTGGACTGTAATGTGACTGTACTGTGAGAGAGATGAGGTTTGGACTGTAATGTGACTGTACTGTGAGAGAGATGAGGTTTGGACTGTAATGTGACTGTACTGTGAGAGAGATGAGGTTTGGACTGTAATGTGACTGTTCTGTGAGAGAGATGAGGTTTGGACTGTAGTGTGACTGTACTGTGATGAGATGTTTGGACTGTACTGTGAGAGATGTTGGACCTGTGTGACTGTACTGTGAGAGAGATGAGGTTTGGACTGTAATGTGACTGTACTGTGAGAGAGAGAGGAGTGACTGTACTGTTCTGTGAGAGAGATGAGGTTTGGACTGTAATGTGTCTGTACTGTGAGAGAGATGAGGCTTTGGACTGTAATGTGACTGTACTGTGACAGAGATGAGGTTTGGACTGTAATGTGACTGTACTGTGAGAGAGATGAGGACTGTATGTGACTGTACTGTGAGAGAGATGAGGTTTGGACTGGACTGTAGAGATGAGGCTTGGACTGTACTGTGTACTGAGAGAGATGAGGTTTGGGCTGTACTGTACTGTGATAGAGATGAGGTTTGGACTGTTGTGTGATTGTACTGTGAGAGAGATGAGGTTTGGACCGTAATGTGACTGTACTGTGAGAGAGATGAGGTTTGGACTGTGAGACTGTACTGTGAGGAGATGAGGTTTGGACTGTCATGTGACTGTACTGTGAGAGAGATGAGGTTTGGACTGTTGTGTGACTGTACTGTGAGAGAGATGAGGTTTGGACTGTAATGTGACTGTACTGTGAGAGAGAGATGAGGCTTGGACTGTTGTGTGACTGTACTGTGAGAGAGATGAGGTTTGGACTGTAGTGTGACTGTACTGTGAGAGAGATGAGGCTTGGACTGTAATGTGACTGTACTGTGAGAGAGATGAGGTTTGGGCTGTAATGTGACTGTTCTGTGAGAGAGATGAGGTTTGGACTGTAATGTGACTGTACTGTGAGAGAGATGAGGTTTGGACTGTAATGTGACTGTACTGTGAGAGAGATGAGGTTTGGACTGTAGTGTGACTGTACTGTGAGAGAGATGAGGCTTGGACTGTAATGTGACTGTACTGTGAGAGAGATGAGGTTTGGACTGTAATGTGACTGTACTGTGAGAGAGATGAGGTTTGGACTGTAATGTGACTGTACTGTGAGAGAGATGAGGTTTGGACTGTAACTGTGACTGTACTGTGAGAGAGATGAGGTTTGGACTGTAGTGACTGTACTGTGAGAGAGAGATGAGGTTTGGACTGTAATGTGACTGTACTGTGAGAGAGATGAGGTTTGGACTGTAGTGTGACTGTACTGTGAGAGAGATGAGGCTTGGACTGTAATGTGACTGTACTGTGAGAGAGATGAGGTTTGGACTGTAATGTGACTGTACTGTGAGAGAGATGAGGTTTGGACTGTAATGTGACTGTACTGTGAGAGAGATGAGGTTTGGACTGTAATGTGACTGTAGAGATGAGGTTTGGACTGTTGTGTGACTGTACTGTGAGAGAGATGAGGTTTGGACTGTAATGTGACTGTACTGTGAGAGAGATGAGGTTTGGACTGTAATGTGACTGTACTGTGAGAGAGATGAGGTTTGGACTGTAATGTGACTGTACTGTGAGAGAGATGAGGCTTGGACTGTTGTGTGACTGTACTGAGAGAGATGACTGTCATGTGACTGTACTGTGACTGTACTGTGACTGTACTGTGAGAGAGATGAGGGCTTGGACTGTGTGACTGTACTGTGAGAGAGATGAGGTTTGGACTGTACTGACTGTACTGTGAGAGAGATGAGGTTTGGACTGAGTGACTGTACTGTGAGAGAGATGAGGTTTGGACTGTAGTGTGACTGTACTGTGAGAGAGATGAGGTTTGGACTGTAATGTGACTGTGTGTGAGAGATGAGGTTTGGACTGTAGTGTGACTGTACTGTGAGAGAGATGAGGTTTGGACTGTAGTGTGACTGTACTGTGGAGGTTTGGACTGTGTAATGTGACTGTACTGTGAGAGATGAGGCTTGGACTGTAATGTGACTGTACTGTGAGAGAGATGAGGTTTGGACTGTAGTGTGACTGTACTGTGAGAGAGATGAGGTTTGGACTGTAGTGTGACTGTACTGTGAGAGAGATGAGGTTTGGACTGTAATGTGACTGTACTGTGAGAGATAGGGCTTGGACTGTAACGTGACTGTACTGTGAGAGAGATGAGGTTTGGACTGTAATGTGACTGTACTGTGAGAGAGATGAGGTTTGGACTGTAGTGTGACTGTACTGTGAGAGATGAGGTTTGGACTGTAATGTGACTGTACTGTGAGAGAGATGAGGTTTGGACTGTGGTGTGACTGTACTGTGAGAGAGATGAGGTTTGGACTGTAGTGTGACTGTACTGTGAGAGAGATGAGGTTTGGACTGTAATGTGACTGTACTGTGAGAGAGATGAGGTTTGGACTGTAGTGTGACTGTACTGTGAGAGAGATGAGGTTTGGACTGTAATGTGACTGTACTGTGAGAGAGGTTTGGATGACTGGTTTGGACTGTAATGTGACTGTACTGTGAGAGAGATGAGGTTTGGACTGTAGTGTGACTGTACTGTGAGAGAGATGAGGTTTGGACTGTAGTGTGACTGTACTGTGAGAGAGATGAGGTTTGGACTGTAATGTGACTGTACTGTGATAGAGATGAGGTTTGGACTGTAATGTGACTGTACTGTGAGGTTGAGGTTTGGACTGTAATGTGACTGTACTGTGACTGTAATGTGACTGTACTGTGAGAGAGATGAGGTTTGGACTGTAATGTGACTGTACTGTGAGAGAGATGAGGTTTGGACTGTAATGTGACTGTACTGTGAGAGAGATGAGGTTTGGACTGTAATGTGACTGTACTGTGAGAGAGAGATGAGGTTTGGACTGTGTGACTGTACTGTGAGAGAGATGAGGTTTGGACTGTAGTGTGACTGTACTGTGAGAGAGATGAGGTTTGGACTGTAGTGTGACTGTACTGTGAGAGATGAGGTTTGGACTGTAGTGTGACTGTACTGTGAGAGAGATGAGGTTTGGACTGTTTGGACTTTGGACTGTAATGTGACTGTACTGTGAGAGAGATGAGGTTTGGACTGTAATGTGACTGTGTGAGAGAGATGAGGTTTGGACTGTAATGTGACTGTACTGTGAGAGAGATGAGGTTTGGACTGTAATGTGACTGTACTGTGAGAGAGATGAGGTTTGGACTGTAATGTGACTGTACTGTGAGAGATGAGGTTTGGACTGTAATGTGACTGTACTGTGAGAGATGAGGCTTGGACTGTAATGTGACTGTACTGTGAGAGATGAGGTTTGGACTGTAATGTGACTGTACTGTGAGAGAGATGAGGTTTGGACTGTAATGTGACTGTAGTGAGAGAGATGAGGTTTGGACTGTAATGTGACTGTACTGTGAGAGAGATGAGGTTTGGACTGTAGTGTGACTGTACTGTGAGAGAGATGAGGACTGTAATGTGACTGTACTGTGAGAGAGATGAGGTTTGGACTGTGTGAGGTTTGGACTGTAATGTGACTGTTCTGTGAGAGAAATGAGGTTTGGACTGTAGTGTGACTGTACTGTGAGAGAGATGAGGTTTGGACTGTAGTGTGACTGTACTGTGAGAGAGATGAGGTTTGGACTGTAATGTGACTGTACTGTGAGAGAGATGAGGTTTGGACTGTAATGTGACTGTACTGTGAGAGATGAGGCTTGGACTGTAATGTGACTGTACTGTGAGAGAGAGAGGGTTTGGACTGTAATGTGACTGTACTGTGAGAGAGATGAGGTTTGGACTGTAATGGACTGTACTGTGAGAGAGATGAGGTTTGGACTGTAATGTGACTGTACTGTGAGAGAGATGAGGTGGACTGTAGTGTTGTACTGTGACTTGGACTGTAATGTGACTGTACTGTGAGAGAGATGAGGTTTGGACTGTAATGTGAGAGAGATGAGGTTTGGACTGTGAGTGACTGTACTGAGAGAGAGATGGGGCTTGGACTGTAATGTGACTGTACTGTGAGAGAGATGAGGTTTGGACTGTAGTGTGACTGTGAGGTTTGGACTGTAGTGTGACTGTACTGTGAGAGAGATGAGGTTTGGACTGTAGTGTGACTGTACTGTGAGAGAGATGAGGTTTGGACTGTAATGTGACTACTGTGAGAGAGTGAGGTTTGGACTGTAATGTGACTGTACTGTGAGAGAGATGAGGTTTGGACTGTAGTGTGACTGTACTGTGAGGAGATGAGGTTTGGACTGTAGTGTGACTGTACTGTGAGAGAGATGAGGTTTGGACTGTAGTGTGACTGTACTGTGAGAGAGATGAGGTTTGGACTGTAATGTGACTGTACTGTGAGAGAGATGAGGTTTGGACTGTAATGTGACTGTACTGTGAGAGAGATGAGGTTTGGACTGTAATGTGACTGTACTGTGACTGAGGTTTGGACTGTAATGTGACTGTACTGTGAGAGAGATGAGGTTTGGACTGTAGTGTGACTGTACTGTGACTGTGACTGAGACTGATGAGGTTTGGACTGTAATGTGACTGTACTGTGAGAGAGATGAGGTTTGGACTGTGGTGACTGTACTGTGAGAGAGATGAGGCTTGGACTGTAGTGTGACTGATGTGAGGAGATGAGGTTTGACTGTAATGTGACTGTCCTGTGATAGAGATGGAGGCTTGGACTGTGGTGTGACTGTACTGTGAGAGAGATGAGGTTTGGACTGTAATGTGACTGTACTGTGAGAGATGAGACTTGGACTGTGTCCTTTGGACTGTACTGTGAGAGAGATGAGGTTTGGACTGTACTGTGAGAGAGATGAGGTTTGGACTGTAATGTGACTGTACTGTGAGAGAGATGAGGTTTGGACTGTAGTGTGACTGTACTGTGAGAGAGATGAGGTTTGGACTGTAGTGTGACTGTACTGTGAGAGAGATGAGGTTTGGACTGTAATGTGACTGTACTGTGAGAGAGATGAGGTTTGGACTGTAATGTGACTGTACTGTGAGAGAGATGAGGTTTGGACTGTAATGTGACTGTACTGTGAGAGAGATGAGGTTTGGACTGTAATGTGACTGTACTGTGAGAGAGATGAGGTTTGGACTGTAATGTGACTGTGTGAGGAGAGATGAGGTTTGGACTGTAATGTGACTGTACTGTGAGAGAGATGAGGTTTGGACTGTAATGTGACTGTACTGTGAGAGAGATGGAGGTTTGGACTGTAATGTGACTGTGAGAGAGATGAGGTTTGGACTGTGGTGTGACTGTACTGTGTGAGAGATGAGGTTTGGACTGTAATGTGACTGTACTGTGAGAGAGATGAGGTTTGGACTGTAATGTGACTGTGAGAGAGATGAGGTTTGGACTGTAATGTGACTGTACTGTGAGAGAGATGAGGTTTGGACTGTAGTGTGACTGTACTGTGAGAGAGATGAGGTTTGGACTGTAGTGTGACTACTGTGAGAGAGATGAGGTTTGGACTGTAGTGTGACTGATCTGTGATAGAGATGAGGCTTGGACTGTAGTGTGAGAGATTTAAGGCTTGGTGCTCGTGTGACTGTACTGTGAATGAGATGAGACTTGGCGCTCGTGTGACTGTACTGTGAGAGAGACGGCTTCTCTCTCGTGTTTAAGGGCTGGTTTCCTACACAAAGGTTTGGACTGTGAGCTGAGTTGATGGGCTGGAACACCAGAGCTCTCCGACGCATCCCCAACAGACAGGCAGAGTCCTCCGCGCTAGTAAACACCCTCCCTGTAAATACTGGTTTCCTACACAAAGTGCACCTTGAGCTGGAATACACAGCGTTACTGCATATAAATACACACACACACCTCCCTGTGTGCACAAATACAGCGTTACTGCATAAATACATACACACACACACCCTCCCTGTGTGCGTGAAATACAGCCAGATGCATATAAATACATACACACACCCTCCCTGTGTGCGCAAATACAGCGTTACTGCATATAAATACATACACACACTCTCCCTGTGTGCGCAAATACAGCGTTACTGCATATAAATACATACACACACCCTCCCTGTGTGCACAAATACAGCGTTACTGCATATACACACACACACACACCCTCCCTGTGTGCGCAAATACAGCGTTACTGCATATAAATACATACACACACCCTCCCTGTGTGCGCAAATACAGCGTTACTGCATATAAATACATACACACACTCTCCCTGTGTGCGCAAATACGGCGTTACTGCATATAAATACACACACACACCCTCCCTGTGTGCGCAAATACAACGTTACTGCATATAAATACACACACACACCCTCCCTGTGTGCGCAAATACAGCGTTACTGCATATAAATACATACACACACACACACACACACACGAAAACCTTTCCTTGGAGCAGAATCATACTGTACTGACACTCAGAAAAACGCCTTTCCTGTTCAGGAATCCACACCTCTGCACTTTACTATTTGCACTGCAAGACAAACTCACGAGCACCCACAAACAGTTCACTCACAACACACACACATACACACACTCACAGCTCACGTCTACAAAACACAAACAATCTCCAGTTTGTGACTCGAAACTTTCATCTGATCCTCGCAGCACATCTAAATTCACATGAGAAACTGCTGGAACATAAATATCAGATGGGCACAAATTTCACCTCCACTAAATTTGCCTCTACCAAAGTTTATTTCTGTCATTCTGGAAATATGCTTTATTTTTGAAGCATTTTTAATTCATTTTTTAGATCATTTCTTCAGTGGAAAAGCTTCTTGAACGGTTCAGTATATTTGAACTGTAATGCCTTGTATTACCATGAGTCATTGTTCCCTGTATTAAATTGAATTAATGTTACTTGGACTGTTGGACACACAGCCACCTTTAATAATGTTATTAAGGTAGTTTCCCTCCATCTAACTGTCATCTGTGCAGACAGGGGATCAGATTACACACGGACTCAGTCCCCCAAGGGTTTTGCAAAAGTCAGCCATTGATATCGTACAAAGAGGGAGAGGATATCGTCTCTCAGACTGGCTGGGCCTATGGGCTGGGCTGTGGCCGTAACACACAGTCATGCATGAATTCCACACGAGCTTGGGTTTAAATCATCTCCTTACGGAGGCAGTTTCACAGACACCAATGAGGCTTAATCCTGGAACAAAGTGAAACTTTTACGGTGAATGTTTATTCTGAAAGTAATTTAGGACCAGGCCAAACCTGTGGCCTGTTGCGTCTGTTTGCCTGTGCTGTGAAGTCCTGCACCCATTCGCTCAGCGAGCTGGTGTCACTCATCACTTGTACATGACCGGTGACAGTAACACGACACTCAGCAGGACTGATGCGTTATCGACCGGGATCCCCCGGCACTGCTGTTCGCAAACCACTGCAGGCTCCCGAGTCACAAGCAGGAGATTGATTTTATTGCCATAATGCAATATAAACGCAATTAAATTAACGAGAGAGCTGAAGCAGAACATTTGGATGTGCCCGCGTTGCCGTGGCTACCTTGTCTGTAGGACTCCTTCAGTTTTGTGGAGAGCCACTGCATGGCCTTGGCAGAGATCTTGGTTCCAAAGTTTCGGTCAAAAGGAGATGGAGAACCACCCTTCAAAGAAAGGAACACCAATTTAAAGCATCGACATTTTTTAATGAGCTGGTTTCAAGACGAGGCTGGTAAACCCACGCTTTGATCCATAGAACAAGACATTTCTAAACTCCTTCTATGAAGTATAGATTCAAGTGTCTTTTAATGATTTCTCCATTTTTGTGGATTAAAGGGCATCTAAAATCAATTCCCATTGTTTTTGTTTATCGGCCAATCAGCGAGCCGCACCTGACAAGCCCAATATTAGCAAAATATTAGCAAAGTTAGACTTTTCACCCTCTCCAAATTTCTTCATACTTCATGATAATTGAGTTTGGGGTCGGCAATAGGAAAATCAGTCATGACCTTGACGATTAACCCCTCCCTGGCTGAGCAGGCCACACCCCTTTTTTGGGGCCCTTTTGTGATGTACGACTTTTAACTGCTTTTTTCTTCAACCTACATAGAGGTTCCAAGTTTTTATCACTTGTTCTTGAAACTTCTGTTAGAGGACTACAACTTAAAGTGAAAAATTCTTGGGCCCCCATGTAGGTTGACACCAGCGCCGCCTGAAGTTGCATGCAGCACCATTTATGGCGATTGGAAATGGGACCCTAGTTCCAACCTGCATAAAGATCCCAAACTAATTACAGTTGTTTTCCAATCTTTGCATGTCCAACAATAAAAATCAGCAATAAAAGTTTTGGGACCTCTATGTAGGGGGGAGAATAAGGGACCCAAAGTGGGGTTGATGGCCGTGGTCACCCAACTTCGGGCCACGCCCGCTTCAACCTACATGACCCTTCAGGTAGACCATCACCGAATAATTTTACCTTCACATGTGAACTCTCAATTTCACCAGTAAAAAGCTTGGGACCTGCTGAGTCCATGGAGATATTAGCCCATTTATTTGTTACTATCTGGTATATTCCACTACTATCTATGTACAGAAATTGTGTACATTATGTACATGTGAAATACATGTTTTATGAATCTCTTTGTATAAGTTCAATATTTCAAGGTTTTTCTCCAAGATAAGTTATAAAATCATCTTCAGGATGTCATGAGCACCATGTAACAAGTCAAATGTTCATATTAACCCATTTCTAGCTGAACCTTTTCCTGAATTTGCGAGGAAATCTTAAGTTCAAAGGTAGGTGGTATTGGCCAACATGTAGCTGTAGGCCTTGTAAACATTTCTTCATCCTGTCTTCTTGTTCTCTTATCAGATGAGTCAGATTCCTGATTTTTACTGCAGTGTTGCTAACAGGAAGTCCTGTGACCTAGCATATTTAATCCTCATTGATGACCTCTTTTACACATTCAGCTCTTATCAGTTGATGAGGCTGGAGTGTGTTGTTTTTCATGCCATAGTAATACTCCTGTATGCATCTTTGAGAGAAGAGAGAAGCAACCTGGTATGTATGACTTAGCTGACTGCCTTATTCTGGTACCGTATTGTGAAACTGATGTCTATTTCCAGGTATCCGATGCACATGTACATTTCGCTTTCAATTCTATCTTCAGTTTCAATTTCCTCTTTTATTGTGTTTGTATACTTACAGTATGTACAGAGTTGTGACCAAGTCTTCATGTCCAAGTCAAATCAAGTCACTGGTCATTAGCTCAAACTCAAAGCAGACGAGGGAGAGCAGTGAGGAGTGAAAGGGGGCAGGGGAACAAATTAGACAATGAGCTAACTAATTAACAAGCAGAGTGAGGAAAGCTGAGAGCCATGAGCTGCATTTCATGTTGACATTGACCCCTTTCTGATCCTAAATGTATCTGAGCTTTTAACTCTCAGCTTTCCCCACTGAAGGACCCAAAGAAGAGCTCGAAGAGCCCCCTATTACAAGCATCCTTTGCCGCGTCGCTGTCAGTAACTGCGGACAACTGGCCTTCAGTGAAATGCACATGAGCATTGTTCATCAGCTGTTCTAATACGACACGTTTTGTGCTGATGTACATCATGTAGTGTACATTCCATAGCAAAATCAGGCATGCCTGATGTACCCATCGGAACTTTAGACTCTGCAATGCAGGACACTCCTCTAACAGAAGTCTCAAGAACAAGTGATAAAAACTTGGGACCTCTATGTAGGTTGAGGAAAAAAGCAGTTAAAAGTAGTACATCACAACAGAGCCCCAAAAAAGGGGCGTGGCCTGCTCAGCCAGGGAGGGGTTAATCGTCAAGGTCACGACTGATTTTCCTATTGCCGACCCCAAACTCAATTATCATGAAGTATGAAGAAATTTGGAGAGGGTGAAAAGTCACCCTTGGGCTGATCTCTTAAGTGATATCTCTCGGTCCCTGCTAGTCACAGAAGTCGGTATGCTCACCCTAAATACAGATCAAGTGGAATCAAACAAGGAAATTGGGGCCAAAAGAGTGCTCTAATTTTCTGTCCTGTTTTGCGCTTTCTCGTGCATACTCTCCTTAACTCATAATGCAGAGTAGTACGTTAGTTACGTTGTTACAGTGCTCTTTTGCTGTTGCAGTAGTTTGTTGCAGTTGCAGCTACTTATCGCAGTAACAGATTTCTTTGGCAGTTGTGCATTTCAGTATCATGTTGCGAGATGATATTATCACAGGTTGCAGTGGCGTGCTGCAGTTGTCCACAGCAATAGCTTGTTGCTGGGAGAATGTTGCAGTTGTTGCGGTAGCATATTACGTTAGCTCGTCGTGGTTGCCTGTAGCAGTAGCACGTAGTGTGGTGAGGTAACTTGTTACGGTAACATGTTTTAGTATGTTGCCATGGCGTGTTGTGGTTGCATGTGGCTATAGCATGTTACAGTAGGGTGTGATGACCTGTTACAGAAGCATGTGATAGCGTGTTGCAGTAGAATGGTTCAGTAGCACGTAGCTGCAGTGTGTTGCAGTGTCGTGTTATCGCCAGTTGCAGTAGCTTGTCGTAGTACCTGTTGCAGTAACGTGTTGTGATATGGTGGCATGTTGTTGTACATGCTGCAGTAACAGGGTGTGTTGTGGTTGCCTGTTAGCGGTACCTGTTGCATGTGTCCCAGTACGTTTTTCCTGCAGTCGAACACACCTCTTCCCTCCTCAGTGTAGAGCTGGTAGATGAAGTCTGTGGTGTAATGCACACTGCAGTTCTCATTTCTGTAACCACACAACGCCGCAAAAGAGACATGACCCTCTGATTATATTCATCATTTATATGAGGATGAGTTTAACACCAAAACATTCTCTTACAAAATACCCATATTGTAATGTAGAATTTTAGCTGAAAAACGAGCTGTGGCTGTTTGTTGTCGTGCACTAACTGTGTGTATCCTGCATTGCCACACACTCGCTGAAATTATTGGACAGAAAAATGAATACTGCTTCCAATTTCCACATTTTCTACAATCATGTGGGGACTTGAACAAGCTCATGGGAGTGATGGTATGCACTGTACAGCCGAATAAAACTTTTCATGCCTGCTGAAAACCCCAAGTGAAGCACGACTGAGATACTGGGCGCTGAGTCTGGCTGTGTGCGATAGAGGTGAATGTGATAACGATTGTGCGATAAGCCCATTCTCCTCCTGTTACCACTCCTCCCTATCGGGCCTTTTCAAACAGGGCCATGGTTTCACTCCTGAGGCCTTCCGAACTCTGGTCAGAGCACAGCTTAAAAGGACCGGCTGACTCTGCCGAATAACCGCATGGTGACCAACTGCTGCCATTTTCTTTGAAATCTCTCTCACAAACTCACAATATACTCTGTCTTTCGCACACTCTCTCTCTCTCACCTCAGCACCAGTCCCCTCTGAATACTGGTCTTCATCTTCTGGGTCAGGTGTTCCACATTGGCCTGCAGTCCGACACAGAGTGATGTTAGCTGTTAGCGCAGGTCACTGACAGTGGCTAATATTCCTGCTACATTAGCATGGGGAGCAGGCCGTGTCAGGGCTCAGTCACTGAGGTACGAGACTCCCCGCGGGATCTGATGTGTGTCGCGCAGCTGAAGGGACATCTCCTCGCTGGGCAGCTGGGTTTCTGGTGTGGGAGTGTTGTTGGAGCACATCTCCTTGATAGGTTTTATAGAGTCAGTTATGCCCATACATTCATTAGATCCTCAGCAGTTATATTAAGTTCTGCCCTGCTGTATGATAAATATGACCAAGGACAAGAACAATACGCACAAGGCTGGAACAATCTGGAATGTGCCAACTGTATAGATTCGACATGCACTGCTCCTGTATCTGGGAGCTTGCTGCTATTTGTAGAGAAAAGCTGTGTAATGCTGTGTGCTGAATTCTCTCCTAGCTGTGTTACACAGAGCCTCATCACCACCGATCCTGTCCCAGAAATTATGGAGCGTAAGATTTCTCTTCTCGACAGGGCAGTCAGGCTGTGGGGTTCTGTGTGTGTGTGTATTCCTGAACAGGATATCCTGTTAACTAACTACAGCCCCAATTCCGAAATAGTTGGGACAAAGTGTAAATTGTGAATAAAATCAAAATGCAATGACTTTCAAATCACACCAGCCAGTATTTTATTCACAATAGAACAGAGATAACATAGCAAATGTTGAAACTGAGAAATTTTACAATTTTATCCACAAAATTAGCTCATTTCAGATTTGATGGCTGCTACAGGTCTCAAAAAAGTTGGGACAGGGGCCTGTTTACCATGGTGTAGCATCTCTTCTTCTCGTTAACACAGAGTGGTGTCTGGGCATTGAGGAGACAAGTTTCTTGAGTTTAGCCATTGGAATTTGATCCCACTCTTGTTAAATAGAGGCTTCCAGCTGCTGGAGAGCTTTGGGTCTCCTTTGACGGACTTTTCGTTTAATTATGCGCCAAATGTTCTCAATCGGTGAAAGATCAGGACTGCAGGCAGGCCAGTTCAGCACACGGACTCTTCTACTCGGCCATGCTGTTGTAATAGCTGCAGTATGTGGTTTTGCATTGTCCTGCTGAAATACACAAGGCCTTCCCTGGAATAGATGTCGTCTGGAGGGGAGCATATGTTGCTCTAAAACCTTTATATACCTTTCAGCATTCATGGTGCTTTTTAAAACATGCAAGTGTCCCACACCATATGCACTAATGCATCCCCATACCATCAGATATGCTGGCTTTTGAACTGAACCGCTGATAACAGGAGGGGTGGTCTTTCTCCTCTTTAGCCCGGAGGACACGACGCCCATGATTTCCAACAAGAATGTCACATTAGGACTCGTCTGACCACAGGAGACTTTGCCACTTTGCTACAGTCCATTTTAAATGAGCCTTGGCCCACAGAACACGGCGGCGCTTCTGGATCATGCTCAACAATGGCGTCCTTTTTGCATGATAGAATTTTAGGTGGCATCTGTGGATGGCACAGCGGACTGTGTTTACAGACAGTGGTTTCTTGAAGTATTCCTGGGCCCATTTAGTAATGTCAATGACAGAATCATGCCGGTGAGTGATGCAGTGGCGTCTGAGGGCCCGAAGATCACAGGCATCCAGTAAAGGTCTTCGACCTTGTCCCTTACGCACAGAGATTTTTCCAGTTTCTCTGAATCTTTTGATGATGTTATGCACTGTCGATGATGAGACCTTGAAAGCCTTTGCAATTTGACATTGAGGAACATTGTTTTTGAAGTATACCACAATTTTCTTACGCAAGCCTTCACAGGTTGGAGAGCCTCTGGCCATCTTTACTTCTGAGAGACTCAGCCTCTCTAAGACATCCCCTTTATAGCCAATCATGTTACACACCTGATGCCAGTTAACTTAATTACTTGCTAAATGTTCTTTCAGCTGATTCTCTTATATATTAATTCCTTTTTCAGCCCTTTTTTGACTGTGTCCCAACTTTTTTGAGACCAGTTGCAGCCAGAAAATTTGAAAATGGCTCATTTTGTGGATAAAAATGTAAAAGGTCTCAGTTTCAACATTTGAAATGTTATCTATGTTCTATTGTAAATAACATGTTGGCTCAAGTGATCTGAAAGTCATTGCATTTTGATTTAATTCACAATTTACACTTAGTCCCAACTATTTCGGAACTGGGGTTTTATGTTCAGATATGAACGGGAATATTTGGCACGAAAACTTATTTTCTATTTTTTCCCTCTAACTTCAACAGAACATGCGTTGAAAAACACGCAGTTATGAGATAGTCCTTGGACTCGCAAAGGGAAAAATCATTCGACCGGCCAAAACTAACATCATATCAAGCCCTCTCCTGTACCATTACTGATGATATATCCTCATTCATACATCACTGCTGCACCGTGTTAATGTCCTGTATCCTGTCTCTGATGATATATCCTCATTCATACATCACTGCTGCACCGTGTTCACGTCCTGTACCATTACTGATGATATATCCTCATTCATACATCACTGCTACACCGTGTTAATGTCCTGTATCCTGTCTCTGAGGATATATCCTCATTCATACATCACTGCTGCACCGTGTTAATGTCCTGTATCCTGTATCTGATGATATATCCTCATTCATACATCACTGCTGCACCGTGTTAATGTCCTGTATCCTGTATCTGATGATATATCCTCATTCATACATCACTGCTGCACCGTGTTAATGTCCTGTATCCTGTCTCTGATGATATATCCTCATTCATACATCACTGCTGCACCGTGTTAATGTCCTGTATCCTGTCTCTGATGATATATCCTCATTCATACATCACGGCTGCACCGTGTTAATGTCCTGTATCCTGTCTCTGATGATATATCCTCATTCATACATCAGTGCTGCACCGTGTTAATGTCCTGTATCCTGTCTCTGATGATATATCCTCATTCATACATCACTGTTGCACCGTGTTAATGTCCTGTATCCTGTCTCTGATGATATATCCTCATTCATACATCACTGCTGCACTGTGTTAATGTCCTGTATCCTGTCTCTGATGATATATCCTCATTCATACATCACGGCTGCACCGTGTTAATGTCCTGTATCCTGTCTCTGATGATATATCCTCATTCATACATCAGTGCTGCACCGTGTTAATGTCCTGTATCCTGTCTCTGATGATATATCCTCATTCATACATCACTGCTGCACCGTGTTAATGTCCTGTATCCTGTCTCTGATGATATATCCTCATTCATACATCACTGCTGCACCGTGTTAATGTCCTGTATCCTGTCTCTGATGATATATCCTCATTCATACATCACTGCTGCACCGTGTTAATGTCCTGTATCCTGTCTCTGATGATATATCCTCATTCATACATCACTGCTGCACCGTGTTAATGTCCTGTATCCTGTCTCTGATGATATATCCTCATTCATACATCACTGCTGCACCGTGTTAATGTCCTGTATCCTGTCTCTGATGATATATCCTCATTCATACATCACTGCTGCACCGTGTTAATGTCCTGTATCCTGTCTCTGATGATATATCCTCATTCATACATCACTGCTGCACCGTGTTAATGTCCTGTATCCTGTCTCTGATGATATATCCTCATTCATACATCACTGCTGCACCGTGTTAATGTCCTGTATCCTGTCTCTGATGATATATCCTCATTCATACATCACTGCTGCACCGTGTTAATGTCCTGTATCCTGTCTCTGATGATATATCCTCATTCATACATCACTGCTGCACCGTGTTAATGTCCTGTATCCTGTCTCTGATGATATATCCTCATTCATACATCACTGCTGCACCGTGTTAATGTCCTGTATCCTGTCTCTGATGATATATCCTCATTCATACATCACTGCTGCACCGTGTTAATGTCCTGTATCCTGTCTCTGATGATATATCCTCATTCATACATCACTGCTGCACCGTGTTAATGTCCTGTATCCTGTCTCTGATGATATATCCTCATTCATACATCACTGCTGCACCGTGTTAATGTCCTGTATCCTGTCTCTGATGATATATCCTCATTCATACATCACTGCTGCACCGTGTTAATGTCCTGTATCCTGTCTCTGATGATATATCCTCATTCATACATCACTGCTGCACCGTGTTAATGTCCTGTATCCTGTCTCTGATGATATATCCTCATTCATACATCACTGCTGCACCGTGTTAATGTCCTGTATCCTGTCTCTGATGATATATCCTCATTCATACATCACTGCTGCACCGTGTTAATGTCCTGTATCCTGTCTCTGATGATATATCCTCATTCATACATCACTGCTGCACCGTTAATGTCCTGTATTCATGTCACTAATGTCCTGTATCCTGTCTCCTGATGATATATCCTCATTCATACATCACTGCTGCACCGTGTTAATGTCCTGTATCCTGTCTCTGATGATATATCCTCATTCATACATCACTGCTGCACCGTGTTAATGTCCTGTATCCTGTCTCTGATGATATATCCTCATTCATACATCACTGCTGCACCGTGTTAATGTCCTGTATCCTGTCTCTGATGATATATCATACATCACTGCTGCACCGTGTTAATGTCCTGTATCCTGTCTCTGATGATATATCCTCATTCATACATGTTGCACTGTCCTGTATCCTGTCTCTGATGATATATCCTCATTCATACATCACTGCTGCACCGTGTTAATGTCCTGTATCCTGTCTCTGATGATATATCCTCATTCATACATCACTGCTGCACCGTGTTAATGTCCTGTATCCTGTCTCTGATGATATATCCTCATTCATACATCACTGCTGCACCGTGTTAATGTCCTGTATCCTGTCTCTGATGATATATCCTCATTCATACATCACTGCTGCACCGTGTTAATGTCCTGTATCCTGTCCTGATATATCCTCATTCATACATGATGCTGCATCCTCATGTCCTGTATCCTGTATCTGATGATATATCCTCATTCATACATCACTGCTGCACCTGTCTCTGATGACCTCAGCATCCTGTTCATCCTGTATCTGTCCTGTATCCTGATATATCCTCATTCATACATCACTGCTGCACCGTGTTAATGTCCTGTATCCTGTCTCTGATGATATATCCTCATTCATACATCACTGCTGCACCGTGTTAATGTCCTGTATCCTGTCTCTGATGATATATCCTCATTCATACATCACTGCTGCACCGTGTTAATGTCCTGTATCCTGTATCTGATGATATATCCTCATTCATACATCACTGCTGCACCGTGTTAATGTCCTGTATCCTGTCTCTGATGATATATCCTCATTCATACATCACTGCTGCACCGTCCTGTCATCCTGTATCCTGTCTCTGATGATATATCCTCATTCATACATCACTGCTGCACCGTGTTAATGTCCTGTATCCTGTATCTGATGATATATCCTCATTCATACATCACTGCTGCACCCGTGTTAATGTCCTGTATCCTGTCTCTGATGATATATCCTCATTCATACATCACTGCTGCACCGTTAATGTCCTGTATCCTGTATCTGATGATATATCCTCATTCATACATCACATCATGTCCTGTATCCTGTATCTGATGATATATCCTCATTCATACATCACTGCTGCACCGTGTTAATGTCCTGTATCCTGTCTCTGATGTCATGATGATATCCTCATCACATCACTGCTGCACCGTGTTAATGTCCTGTATCCTGTCTCTGATGATATATCCTCATTCATACATCACTGCTGCACCGTGTTAATGTCCTGTATCCTGTCTCTGATGATATATCCTCATTCATCCACTGTCTCCTGATCCTGATATATCCTCATTCATACATCACTGCTGCACCGTGTTAATGTCCTGTATCCTGTCTCTGATGATATATCCTCATTCATACATCACTGCTGCACTGTCCTGTATCCTGTCTCTGATGTCCCTCATTCATCTGATGATATATCCTCCTCATTCATACATCACTGCTGCACCGTGTTAATGTCCTGTATCCTGTATCTGATGATATATCCTCATTCATACATCATACATCACTGCTGCACCGCTGTTAATGTCCTATATCCTGTCTCTGATGATATATCCTCATTCATACATCACTGCTGCACCGTGTTAATGTCCTGTATCCTGTATCTGATGATATATCCTCATTCATACATCACTGCTGCACCCGTGTTAATGTCCTGTATCCTGTCTCTGATGATATATCCTCATTCATACATCACTGCTGCACCGTGTTAATGTCCTGTATCCTGTCTCTGATGATATATCCTCATTCATACATCACTGCTGCACCGTGTTAATGTCCTGTATCCTGTCTACATCTGATGATATATCCTCATTCATACATCACTGCTGCACCGTGTTAATGTCCTGTATCCTGTCTCTGATGATATATCCTCATTCATACATCACTGCTGCACCGTGTTAATGTCCTGTATCCTGTCTCTGATGATATATCCTCATTCATACATCACTGCTGCACCGTGTTAATGTCCTGTATCCTGTCTCTGATGATATATCCTCATTCATACATCACTGCTGCACCGTGTTAATGTCCTGTATCCTGTCTCTGATGATATATCCTCATTCATACATCCTGTATGATATATCCTCATTCATACATCACTGCTGTTAATGTCCTGTATCCTGTCTCTGATGATATATCCTCATTCATACATCACTGCTGCACCGTGTTTAATGTCCTGTATCCTGTATCTGATGATATATCCTCATTCATACATCACTGCTGCACCGTGTTAATGTCCTGTATCCTGTCTCTGATGATATATCCTCATTCATACATCACTGCTGCACCGTGTTAATGTCCTGTATCCTGTCTCTGATGATATATCCTCATTCATACATCACTGCTGCACCGTGTTAATGTCCTGTATCCTGTATCTGATGATATATCCTCATTCATACATCACTGCTGCACCGTGTTAATGTCCTGTATCCTGTCTCTGATGATATATCCTCATTCATACATCACTGCTGCACCGTGTTAATGTCCTGTATCCTGTCTCTGATGATATATCCTCATTCATACATCACTGCTGCACCGTGTTAATGTCCTGTATCCTGTCTCTGATGATATATCCTCATTCATACATCACTGCTGCACCGTGTTAATGTCCTGTATCCTGTCTCTGATGATATATCCTCATTCATACATCACTGCTGCACCGTGTTAATGTCCTGTATCCTGTCTCTGATGATATATCCTCATTCATACATCACTGCTGCACCGTGTTAATGTCCTGTATCCTGTCTCTGATGATATATCCTCATTCATACATCACTGCTGCACCGTTAATGTCCTGTATCCTGTATCTGATGATATATCCTCATTCATACATCACTCACTGTCTGCCTGTATCTGATGATTAATGTCCTGCTGCATCCTGTATCTGATGATATATCCTCATTCATACATCACTGCTGCACCGTGTTAATGTCCTGTATCCTGTATCTGATGATATATCCTCATTCATACATCACTGCTGCACCGTGTTTTATGTCCTGTATCCTGTCTCTGATGATATATCCTCATTCATACATCACTGCTGCACCGTGTTAATGTCCTGTATCCTGTCTCTGATGATATATCCTCATTCATACATCACTGCTGCACCGTGTTAATGTCCTGTATCCTGTCTCTGATGATATATCCTCATTCATACATCACTGCTGCACCGTGTTAATGTCCTGTATCCTGTATCTGATGATATATCCTCATTCATACATCACTGCTGCACCGTGTTAATGTCCTGTATCCTGTCTCTGATGATATATCCTCATTCATACATCACTGCTGCACCGTGTTAATGTCCTGTATCCTGTCTATGATGATATATCCTCATTCATACATCACTGCTGCACGATTAATGTGATATATCTGTATCCTGTCCTGTATCCTGTCTCTGATGATATATCCTCATTCATACATCACTGCTGCACCCGAGTTAATGTCCTGTATCCTGTCTCTGATGATATATCCTCATTCATACATCAGTGCTGCACCGTGTCAATGTCCTGTGTCCTGTATCTGATGATATATCCTCATTCATACATCACTGCACTGTCCTGTGTCCTGTATCTGTTATGTCCTGTATCCTTATCTGATGATGATATCCTCATTCATACATCACTGCTGCACCGTGTTAATGTCCTGTATCCTGTATCTGATGATATATCCTCATTCATACATCACTGCTGCACCGTGTTAATGTCCTGTATCCTGTCTCTGATGATATATCCTCATTCATACATCACTGCTGCACCGTGTTAATGTCCTGTATCCTGTCTCTGATGATATATCCTCATTCATACATCACTGCTGCACTGTGTTAATGTCCTGTATCCTGTCTCTGATGATATATCCTCATTCATACATCACTGCTGCACCGTGTTAATGTCCTGTATCCTGTATCTGATGATATATCCTCATTCATACATCACTGCTGCACCGTGTTAATGTCCTGTATCCTGTCTCTGATGATATATCCTCATTCATACATCACTGCTGCACCGTGTTAATGTCCTGTGTCCTGTATCTGATGATATATCCTCATTCATACATCACTGCTGCACCGTGTTAATGTCCTGTATCCTGTCTCTGATGATATATCCTCATTCATACATCACTGCTGCACCGTGTTAATGTCCTGTATCCTGTCTCTGATGATATATCCTCATTCATACATCACTGCTGCTCCGAGTTAATGTCCTGTATCCTGTCTCTGATGATATATCCTCATTCATACATCAGTGCTGCACCGTGTCAATGTCCTGTGTCCTGTATCTGATGATATATCCTCATTCATACATCACTGCCGCACCGTGTTAATGTCCTGTATCCTTCTCTGATGATATATCCTCATTCATACATCACTGCTGCACCGTGTTAATGTCCTGTATCCTGTATCTGATGATATATCCTCATTCATACATCACTGCTGCACCGTGTTAATGTCCTGTATCCTGTCTCTGATGATATATCCTCATTCATACATCACTGCTGCACCGTGTTAATGTCCTGTATCCTGTCTCCTTTGTGCTCTCTTCATATTTACAGAGGCAGATCACTCTCACTAGCACCTCACGGACAGCTTCAATCAAGAGCTGGCGTCATGTGCTGACCTCAGCTTAGCGCTCAAATAATAATCATTCCTCAGCTATTAATAAACGCGAGTCACCCGCCACTACTGAGAACAGAGCCCCTCCGTCTGGGCGCCAGCGGTCTGTCTGATTACTGACCGAGAGAGAGGATCTGAACTACGCCCTCACGCTCCTCCATCTATTGGATTACTGACTAAGAGAAACAGCCCAAAACTACACCCTCACACTCCTCACAGTGTGCTTTAACAAAAAGAAGGGTTAAAAAAATTGAGCAGACGCTCAGAGAATCGACCCAAAGGCCTGTTGTGGTGCTCAGTGAACTCTGAAACATGGCGAATCATGATGTGGACCTTGCTGGTAACTGAAATGTTCAAATCCTTGTATGTCCTGTCAAACCTGGCCATCTTTTCCTTGTACAATGGGTCCAAGGTTAAACCTAGACATGCATTCATAGCACTATGAGCTCTGAGCAGGTGGTTGAAACTTGTCACTCCAAATTTGACAAGTTATTCAATAGCTACCGGACCAAAGACATATCCCACGCAAGTTATTTCGATAAATTTTACAGAGCTGTGATGCATTTCAATTCTTACCATATCTGAAGATATGAAGCCATAAGTATTATATAAATGGACACTTGGTTCTAGGGCAGTGTACTATATGTAGTGTACATTTACGGAATATGCACTTGAGGTCTATAATGATTTTGTGGAGAGATAAAGGCTGTTATTAATAACTACATTATTTTGTTTGTCTTGATAATCTATTCCCCAGACTGCAAAGGATATCCATGAGACTATCCATTTTTCACACATGAGATAAAAACATGTATGCAGAAGCCTCACTGATAACAAAAAACTGTACATAACACAATAGTTTCCCAAAAGAATATTTTAATTTTCAGCTTATTATGATGGTGAAGGCCTTGTCAAAATTTGGTACCAAGGAACTGTCTGCTCAATTTTTTAAACCCTGCATTTTGTTAAAGCACACTGTGTCCTCCATCTGTTGGATTACTGACCAAGACAAACAGCCCAAAACTACACTCTCACACTCTTCCATCTGTTGGATTACTGACTCAGAGAAACAGCCCAAAACTACACCCTCACGCTCCTCCATCTGTTGGATTACTGACTCAGAGAAACAGCCCAAAACTACACCCTCACGCTCCTCCATCTATTGAATTACTGACCAAGACAAACAGCCCAAAACTACACCCTCACACTTCTCCATCTGTTGGATTAGTGACTCAGAGAAACAGCGCAAAACTACACCCTCACACTCTTCCATCTGTTGGATTACTGACCAAGACAAACAGCCCAAAACTACACCCTCACACTTCTCCATCTGTTGGATTACTGACTCAGAGAAAAAGCCCAAAACTACACCCTCACACTCTTTCATCTGTTGGATTACTGACTCAGAGAAACAGCGCAAAACTACACCCTCACACTCTTCCATCTGTTGGATTACTGACTAAGAAAAACAGCCCAAAACTACACCCTCACACTTCTCCATCTGTTGGATTACTGACAAAGAGAAACAGCACAAAACTACACCCTTACACTCCTCCATCTATGGGATTACTGGCCAAGACAAACAGCCCAAAACTGCACCCTCACTCTCCATCTTAACAATTCTCATTATTTTCTGACTGTAACTGGGCAAAAACCAACTCTCTTCCTCTAAATCGGTTGGAGTTTGAGGGGTCTTTGATATTTCCTGGTTCTTTGCCCTTGTTTCTCAAAGCAGGATCACGGAGTTAGCGTGATTCCTGCACTGAATAAAATCGGGACCCCTCCTGAATCTGGAATGCGAACTGACCTAGAATATACCGTTTTCATGTTTGCTCCGTGCAGTGCTCTTGCTAACTCTCTAGCCCGGCTCTGAGAAACACAGTCCTGGCGCTTAAGGAAACAGCACCTGCAGGTCTCGGATGTCGAAAGGCTCCTCATAGATGTAGGCTGCATCAGCTCCAGCCGCGAGTCCCGCCACACTGGCGAGGTATCCACAGTACCCGCCCATCGTCTCGATGATGAAGACGCGCCTCTTGGTCCCGCTGGCTGACTGCTTGATGCGGTCACATGTCTGACGGGGCACACGCAGGAGAGTCAGTCACACGTCTGACGGGGCACACGCAGGAGAGTCAGTCACACGTCTGACGGGGCACACGCAGGAGAGTCCGTCACTGCCAGCATTACAGAGCGCTGTTTTAACAGGTTACGGGGTGAGCAGGTGATTTCTCTCAGGGACGAAAGGATTCATCGCTCTGTGCGTTCCACTGTTTCTGGTTCTTTTGTCTTTCACATTGATTTAGAACAAAAGTTCACTTTTCGGGGATTTAAATTTGAAAATCTACACATGTATAACTGATTAATAGATCATTCTTATCGGCTGAGGCACTTGTAAACCGTGTCAACACGGTTTTTTGCCTTTTTAGCTCACCGGGAGATGGGCAGACTGAGCTCTTGGGATCGGGCAGCGTTCGGCGGCATCGCCATGGTCGTGCTCGTGTTCAGTTAGCGAAATCAATCACAATCTTCTCCGACCAAACCACTGGTCACACTCACTTCATATTTTGTATGGAGCTTCCTTGGGACCATGTTTTTCAAATTTCTCAATTCAAAAAATGTGTCTAGTTTAATTATGGCTGAAAATGATGCAACTATGCCCTTTAGTGGCTGCCCAGTACTCTGTGACAGCGAGATTCACATGGGTTCTAACTGGTTTTGAATGCCGGCCGGTGAGCTACAGGGCCACTGGTCTAATTCAATTCAGTTTCTTAACTTACAAATAATCCTCAAGTGCCACGAAACTGTGAAACACAGAAACCCCACAGAAACCCTTTCATTCCTCATCTTTGCAGATGACAAGCTAACAGCGCTAGTGAACAGCAGCAGGAGGTCATAGCACAGAGCAGTGCACTGTTAAGCCAGACATAAACAACATTGACCATGTAAACACAGACCCATCTACACAGCAAAGCTAGACACACACAAAAACAACCTAAAACAAAGCCAGCCACTCCACACAGAGTTGGTGATTCAAATCTTTACATCTTCAAACATTTTAGCTTCTAACCTGACAAAGAACGCATACAGTGAGACTTTTATATTCTGCTGTTCAAAATTCATCAGGTTCTGCTTCATTATAGCAGGAAGATTTCATAAAATCCCATGTAGTTTTAGTTTATGAACTCCTGTTCCAGTTCACGGTGGAGAAACCTCATTCTCAGAGTGCTCGAGGCATGTAGTTAGCCTGAAAATTTATCGTGGGAATAATCAGAAGCTCCAACTGTCATGCTCCCATGCGGCTTCTAAGTTCAGAAACTTCCAGGAAGGGTCACACATCTGTTTCAGGAGCATGCTTTTCCCCAAAGTTACCCTCCTTTAGCAGAACATATAAAATGCTTGAAATCAAATGTGGTGTTCTATGCCCATAATGTTTCATTCATGTCTTTCCATATTTCAAGGGTTTTCCTTATATAAATTTCAGCCATAAGGTAAGCTCGTCATTGGCCCTGACATATTTTGATAAAGGATAATATAGATCAGTAGTTCTCAAACTTGGTCCTGGCAGACCCGTGTGTTTGCTGATTTTTGCTCAAAAGCATTAGCAATTTTACAACATTTACCACTGTAATGTAGGCATATCGTGAGAAACCTGCAAAGAAGTACTAAACATCATTAACCTAAAACACTGATGGAGCAGAGCCAAAGGAAAATATAAACTGAAATAACGTAAATCAGCTACAGAAATTAAACTACACCTTCCTGTACTTATCAACTGGCTGCTGTAGCGCTAAGGAAATGGTCAATTCAGCCACCATGTCAATGCTATATCAATGCTATATATCAGGACCAGAAAATGTATTGCAACACTAAATTATGTACTGTACTGGCAAATACACTAATTGCTGTGGCCCTGACATATTTATGAATGTGCTTTATAATTCTATTGCTGGTAAAAGAAAAAAAATCTCTAAAAGGTCCATATATTATCTGTGGGCTACATTGGAAGATATTCAATTCCAGTTTGGGATTTTGGCTGACATGATTTGCCGGTTACCTGCGTTAGGGTGAAATGATAATTCTGAGCTGCCTTGTGCAGGGTGGGAAAGGGCCTTACCTCCACGATGGCGTTGAGCGACGTGTCCACGCCCAGGCTGAAATCTGTGCCAGGCACATTGTTACTAATGGTGGCCGGCAGCATACACAGCGGTACGCAAAACTCCTCAAAGCCAGAGCGAGCCTCGTACAGCTGAGTCAGGCTCTCCAGGGCCTGGGGCAGGCAGCACACAGCAGTTAGACCAGCAGGGGGCGCCCCTGTGGCTCGAACCCTGAGCCACACCAATCTATCGCCCCTCTGTGCTCCTGCCTGTGTCCTGCCCGGACCCGGGTTCTAACAACACTTATTCTGTGATTGATTAAGCTCGCCTGGTGTGCTGGAACACATGAAATGAACCCAAGCGTAAACACCATACATCGGCTCGTTCGAGCTCCCTCAGATTCACCAAGCAAGATCAGCAGAGCACAGAATAGCATCTGAATCCAGAACAAATACTGTTTGAACCCTTGTCTGGTCCCGCCAGGCAGCTTGGCTTTCCATTGGCTGAGAGGATTAAGTGGGCGGGTTTGTGCACGGAGGAGTGTTTGCTCCACAGACAAGACGCGCTGGCGGTGTACGTTTGGTTAGCGCTAGGATAGTGCTGAGCGCGAGCGTGAGGACAGTGCTATTAGCTGGGTAATGGTCACGTCTGGGCCAAGACAACACTTTATCATCAGACAACAAAACAAATCTGTGATTCGCAGGTTTTTTATGGGTTAAAAACACAAATCAAGCATACAGTCAATCAAAGAATTCTCTTTCATCCTCGCACGTACATGCAAGTATTATGACTGTTACAAACTGACCCTTGTGATGAGTTATGTTGTACTTTAATTAAAATTTATTTGTTCTTGCCACAATCTTCACTTGAGAGTGTGCAGTCACTCAGCGTACTGTATTTAAAAAACACTTTGTGTTTAAGATGTTCAGTAAAAGCCCTGTTCACTGGCCAATCAGAGCAGAGGTCTTTGGATGGGACAACCAATCAGAAGAGCTTGTTCCTCAGGAGAGGGCCACAAATATAACAGGCCGTGAATTGCCTTGAAATGATGGAATTTTATGGGGTTTCTTGCGAAAAAGTTAATAAACCTCCCTTTTAAACATCCAAAAATACACTTTAGTGGCAAAACGAAGCATGATATGGGACCTTTAGTTCTGTCAATAACACATATACGTGCATTTCTTGCCAATGATTTGACCATACAAATGACCAATGTTACGGTCTGCGACCATAGATATATACATTTGGAACACTAGATTACTGATGATGTCATATTTACATTACACAAAGTGAAACGCCTGGCCGCTATATTGATACACCCAACCTCTTCATTAAAATGAATGGTTGCCTATGAAGCCAGTTTCAAATAAGTTAATATAATTGTCGAAATGCCGAAATGTGTGGCAGTGTTTTGCGGCAATATTCATTCAAAGCGCTGTAATCAGCTAGCTACCTCGGTAACCTTACCATTGCAGAGAATGCGTTGACTTGGCAGTGAATAAGATTAGCAGGTGGCTAATAAGCTATCTACTTGTAATTGACATTCAACGGCAATACTTCTTACCTGCAAAATACTTAAATTAGCACTTCCGTTTAACAACGTTGACATTAGCCATGTGATTCGATATAAACAATTTGGTTAACGGCAAATATGCTCAACCAGGGAACAATGAATTGAAGAGACCAGAAAGTAATTTGATGACGTAAAAACATTCCTCGATGTTTCTTATGATTACAAAAACTTCCAAGAAATTATCCTACCAGAGGGTAATTAAAAGCCTCGGTCACGTTAACTTGCTAACTTTTCTATTCACACTTTAATGGTTTTACCGAGTCGCATTTTGGGTCTTCCCTTTTGTCAGTGTGCCTTTTTTCCCCCAAAACGCACATACTGTATTTAGGGAAACAAAATGTTGCTCTACACAGCTATACCAAAATAACACCAACTCAAAATGCAAATGTTTTTTAAAGTGTAATTTTATTGTAGGAGGAAATGAATGAGAATCCATGAGCGAATTTAACCTCCGGGTGCATACGCTGCTAGAACAGATGCTTCAGTTAAGCCTACCCTGTCAGCAATCTAGTCTTCGGTATATATCTGTGGTACTGCCCACCTCTAATGACAGCATGAAGTGCAGGATGCTGTGGTGTTCTGAGGTAAACTGAGCAATAGATATACTTTATTGGTCAGAAAATGGCATTCATTATTGGGCTGAATGGGTTATTCGCATCATGTTATTTGTGGTTAGTTAATGTTGTTAGTAAGTGTATTTTCTGTTAGTGAGTTTTACTCTGTTGGTGTAGAGTAAGATGTAAAGTGGTGGGTTTTATTGTTAGTTCATGTTGTTTGTGAGTACATTTCCTGTTAGTGAGCCGGTTTAACTCTGTTGGCACAGAGATGTAAAGAGTTGAGCTGAGCCCAGACGTTGACCACGCGTTGTTGGCGTGCGAAACAGGGAGATGCTAACAGACTACCAAACATCCCAGTGCGGACCAACATGCCACATTACAGCATGCCAGACGCCAGCTACTTACCTGGGCTCCACGGTCGACCAGGGCTCTGTTTTTACCAGCAACACAGATCGTCAGAAACGCCCATACCAAATATGGCCTCTGCCTTCCTTTTACTCATACTCTAGTCGGACATTATTCTCTATAACTCATGATGGGATTCTTCAGTATTTATACAGTGATGATTGTAAAATGCTGTAACCCCTACATTTGTACCCTGTAAATACACTTCAGCGAATACACACCCTGTCTGTTTTCATTTGAGGGTATTTTTGAGGGTATTTATATTGGACAAAGTTAACCGCATTGGAATTAAAAGTTGATATTCTCCAGATAACTGTGGGCCTAATGCTAGCGTAGGAACCTTATGTTCTGATCCAAGAGTTCCTGGTTCGGCTGGTATTCTGCAGTAAATTAATCACTAATAAGGGCCTGATTTACTAAGACCTTTAGCACATGCAAAATCTTTTTGCCCGTGCAAAACCAGAAACCTTGTCACTGATTGGTGCAAGGCAAGTACCCTGGCCAATCATGGGCAATGTTATTGGTTTTGCATGGGCAAAAAGATTTTGCATGTGCTAAAGGTCTTAGTAAATCAGGCTCTAAGTGAAAGCAATGACAGGCTAGTTCTCTCGCCTGGTTTCTTGAGTCTGAAATGTCTACTGATTTCAAGGCAGAAACATAAATCACCAGACTGCACTGGTGCTGCAGATCATCATTATAACGCAGCATTAATCATTTACTATGGATTATTTGTTTCTTTTATTTTAATAAGAATGCACAGAATAATTTGGGCCAACATAAATATAAGTTTGTCAAACAATATTCAGAAAATTTTCAGAGGCTGTGGAATCACAAATAAAATCCTGTAGTGCAGGTTTTTTCCTTTTTTCATTTTTGTAAGTCACATTGTCAATTTCAGGATTAATGTTTTTATAGGTATTTGTCCATCTGAGTCTTGCTATCTGATCAGGTAACCTGTGATGCCAGTAAGAAAAGAGCCCCGAGCCTTGACCAGTGGTCCTGATTTCTGATTGGCCAGCCGCGTTAACGCACTGCGCCATCGTCTCTCCCTGTCACTCACAGCGGTAATGGCGTTCAGCGCCGTATCCGCTCCAATGCTCAGATCTGAACCCGGAATATTGTTGGAGACGGTGGCCGGAACCATAACCATGGGAACGCAGAATTCGTCATGTGACTCTCGCGCCGCTATGAGCTCCATCAGTCCGAGATAGGCCTGCGGGCAGAGCCTGCGTTTATTATTCTGCGCGCACACGCACGCGCACACAAACCACGGCACATGGGACGGGAAAGGGAGAAAAATAAAGACGGCACAACGGCAAATAATCAATATGTTGCTATGGTGATCGCACTGCGGTTGTCTTATTTTCCGCATGGGTAGGTAAAGGATAATTACGCTCGTTGAAGCAATGTTGTAGAAAAAAATTTTCTTGCTTTCCATAGTGTCAGTGTGTCCCATTTGCTTTAGAATTTGTGTGCTAAAATCTGTCATAAAAAAAAGAAAAAAAAAGAAGTTTTATCATTTTAAATTTGATAGGAAGTGTCATCTGCCAAATACAAACACAACAGTTTTCTGCTGTCCTCATCAGAGTTTACCCCTGTGCTCTCGCCCTTAATGAAAACTTGGGGTTTGCCGTTTCCCGTGTATCGTGTGCCGTGATCCGCGTGAACGCAGAGTTACTGCAGCGCATGGTCGGACAGACTGACAGACAGGGCGGGTCTATCGTTGTAGACAGCCACGCACAGACAGGAGCACAGAGGGCCAGGAGGGGGCGCCACACAGGGCTGTGGGGTTGTACACGAGATGGAGAAGGGCATTTATGCACAATGGAGATGTGATTTTACACAAGATGGACATGGGTATTCATACACAATGGAGATGTGATTTTACACAAGATGGAAATGGACTTGAATGGAAGTTGAAGATTCTAGAAAATGCAATGCAGACATTTGTTATAGCTTCAGGATGGGTGCGTGTGTGTGTTTTGATGTTTTTATCTGACTGATGCGGCTCTAAAGGTTTAGCTTAACTGCCGTCTCATTCAGAGATCAGAAAATTAGGTACAAACCAGCTGTCCATTTTAACAGGGTGTGTGTAAGTTAGTGTGCTGTCACTATTTACACACCTGTTCCTAAAATCACACTCCCCGAGGTCGAGACCTGGTGCTTTTCCAGCCTCCCGTTGCCTGGGAGTCAGGTGTGAGGGCAGTCCAGCCAATCAGCTCTGCTGACGGTTGGGTTAGTAACCAGGGAGTAAAGAAAACCTGGGCTGGATTTGGACTCAGCATCCAGATTTCAGAATCCCAGATTTACACCATCAATTCCACTTAAATTTGGCAAATTCCAATGAATATTAGTTCCTGGTCCTTTAATGTTTTTTTTGAGGAACCCATACTGAAGCTAGTTTAATGGGGTTGAATAAATAAAATAGAAATGTTAACACAGCGTGTCGTACAGCAGTCTGTCAGAGGAACTGATCAGCATCACTGGGGAGCAGTCACTACACATGATATACAGTCAATTTAAAAAAAATCTTATTCTTTTTCATTGCATAGTTAATGTGACTAAGCATACATTTTGATAAACCTCTAAATCATCTTGAAATATTATAAATAATATTTGCACTAACTTTGTCACACAAGGATTTCTGTACTGGTAACGTAATGTTAAACATCATCCCAGCTCACTGTGTAAACTTAGACGTCATTGACGATGCTTCATACACACTGAATTTATGAAGAATTCATAAAAGATTATCAGCTCACCTCAAATCCTCCAATCAGGAGCAGGGCATTAATGTTATGAATCCGCATCTGTTCCGCTATTTCATCCAAGTGTTTCGCAGGAAGAGTTCTGGAAACAGACAAGCAATAATGGGAAGAAATTCCTTTTTAAATGTATTATTTCTCAGCAGAAATTAACAATCCAACCAATAGTGTTCTGAGAAAAAAGTCTGACCAATAAAACTGCTTTGCTGTCAGTGGGTCGCCCCTGATTGGTGGGTGCTGGAGGACTGAGATGGGAAATGTTTTGCTATAAAAATTTTCATCCACAAAGTACTGTACTGTGCATACAGCACACCAATTATAGAACACTTATAAATACTTATAAGACTACTTTTCATACAGGTACATTATAATATCGTACTTCAGGTTAATATGAAGGTCCAGGGCCCTGTTTCTCAAAGCAGGATTACTGCATTAGCTGGATAACAATACAGAGTGGCGCCCAGAGTCGCACAGATGGACTAAAGTAAAAAAAGCTGTTCTGTGTTTCACTCAGCAAAGTTATGCAGCTAAATCAGTCAAACAGCTCTGTGTAACACCCCCCAGCTAACTGAGTTTACACTTTATAATGGATTCTGGAAGAAGGATACTAATGGTTGAGTGAGCTGGAGACTAAGTATGTACTCAGTAGTATGTGAGTGGTCAAGTAAAATACTCAGTTGGAAGAATGTGGTTGAGTGAGTTAGATACTCCATGTATACTCAGTAGTGTGTAACTGGTTGAGTAAAACACTCAGTAGGATGTCAGTATTTGAGTGAGTTGGATATGCTGTAGGACGCAGCAGGAGTACAGATCTGTTGGCCTCACCGTTTAGTTCCTAACAGTGATCCACCTTGTCCAGTCCAGCCTCCTACATCTCCCCATGTGATCTCCTTAATCTGAGGAAAACGGAGTCATGTGATCTCCTTAATCCGAGGAAAACAGAGTCATGTGATCTCCTTAATCTGAGGAAAACAGAGTTATGTGATCTCCTCAATCTGAGGAAAACAGAGTCATGTGATCTCCTTATTCTGAGGAAAACAGAGTCATGTGATCTCCTTAATCTGAGGAAAACAGAGTCATGTGATCTCCTTAATCTGAGGAGAACAGTCATGTGATCTCCTTAATCTGAAGAAAACAGAGTCATGTGATCTCCTTAATCTGAGGAAAACAGTCATGTGATCTCCTTAATCTGAAGAAAACAGTCATGTGATCTCCTTAATCTGAGGAAAACAGAGTCATGTGATCTCCTTAATCTGAGGAAAACAGTCATGTGATCTCCTTAATCTGAAGAAAACAGTCGTTTGATCTCCTTAATCTGAGGAAAACAGTCATGTGATCTCCTTAATCTGAGGAAAACAGAGTCATGTGATCTCCTTAATCTGAGGAAAACAGTCATGTGATCTCCTTAATCTGAAGAAAGCAGTCGTTTGATCTCCTTAATCTGAGGAAAACAGTCATGTGATCTCCTTAATCTGAGGAAAACAGAGTCATGTGATCTCCTTGATCTGAGGAAAACAGAGTCATGTGATCTCCTTAATCTGAGGAAAACCGAGTCATGTAATCTCCTTAATCTGAGGAAAACCGAGTCATGTGATCTCCTTAATCTGAGGAAAACAGTCATGTGATCTCCTTAATCTGAGGAAAACAGTCATTTGATCATGTGATCTCCTTAATCTGAGGAAAACAGTCATTTGATCTCCTTCATCTGAGGAAAACAGTCATTTGATCTCCTTAATCTGAGGAAAACAGTCATTTGATCTCCTTAATCTGAGGAAAACCGAGTCATGTGATCTCCTTAATCTGAGGAAAACAGAGTCATGTGATCTCCTTCATCTGAGGAAAACAGTCATTTGATCTCCTTAATCTGAGGAAAACAGTCATTTGATCTCCTTAATCTGAGGAAAACCGAGTCATGTGATCTCCTTAATCTGAGGAAAACAGTCAACCCTTCATCTGAGTCATGTGATCTCCTTAATCTGAGGAAAACAGAGTCATGTGATCTCCTTAATCTGAGGAAAACAGAGTCATGTGATCTCCTTAATCTGAGGAAAACAGAGTCATGTGATCTCCTTAGTCTAAGGGAAAAAGAGTCATGTGATCTCCTTAATCTGAGGAAAACAGTCATGTGATCTCCTTAATCTGAGGAAAACAGAGTCATGTGATCTCCTTAATCTGAGGAAAACAGAGTCATGTGATCTCCTTAATCTGAAGAAAACAGTCGTTTGATCTCCTTAATCTGAGGAAAACAGTCATGTGATCTCCTTAATCTGAGGAAAACAGAGTCATGTGATCTCCTTAATCTGAGGAAAACAGAGTCATGTGATCTCCTTAATCTGAGGAAAACAGTTATTTGATCTCCTTAATCTGAGGAAAACAGTCATGTGATCTCCTTAATCTGAGGAAAACAGAGTCACGGACACACTCATTACAACGCTGTTACACACACACACACACACACACGTGATCTCCTTAATCTGAGGAAAACAGTCATTTGATCCCCTTAATCTGAGGAAAACAGTCATGTGATCTCCTAAATCTGAGGAAAACAGAGTCACGGATACATTCATTATAGCACTGTTACACACACACACACACACACACACATCCTCGTACTTATATCTTTGTGAGGACATTACATTGACTTCCATTCATTCTTCCTGTGTCTCTACAGCCTTTCCCTAATCTTAACAATAAGAAATGTATGCCTAATCCAAACCCTTACCCTAACCTTAACCTATCCCTGATTCTAACCTTATCCCTAACCTTAACTAATAAGTCACAATTAGCCTTTGTAGTTGTGAGGACCGGCCAAAATGTCCTCACTTCCCAAAAATGTCCCCACTCTGTCGGAAAAAAAACGTCTTTTGGTTCTCACTTTGTAGCAAGTACAAGAACACACACACACACACGTGATCTCCTTAATCTGAGGAGAACAGAGTCACGGACACACTCATTACAGCGCTGTTACACACACACACACACACACACACGTGATCTCCTTAATCTGAGGAAAACAGAGTCACGGACACACTCATTATAGCACTGTTACACACACACACAACTCAGCGCTATGGCATTCACACCCATTATACTGCTATAACACATACACACGTGAACTACAATGCGTACACATACTCACAGCTCACTACTGCAATCGAATGCGTAATGTGAAAGTTAGGCTTTTTGGATTTGCAGGAAAGCTACACGTGAACATCTTTCTAGATTTAGCGGTAAGAAAACCTGTAAGATGATCCCAGATCAGTTCACAATAACCTGCTCAGAGTAGGGCTGTCTGTTGCTGAGAAACACTCTGCCTGCCTGCCTGCTGTCAGGAAGTCGCAAAGATATTTGAGCCATGCTGACAGTTATAGTCACATGACTGGCCCGGTCAAGCAAGGATGATCTGGCAAAAGGGGAAACATCGTGTAACAGAAATAAAATGAGGAAGCAACGATTATTCAGACTTACAAAACACCCAATGAAGTTTATCCCTGAAGTACCACGGGTCAACCAAACGACACAGCCATTCTCCCAGCGAGCACTACTGAACTTTGACCCTACAAACTTCATCACAAGTCATCTCCCAATGTCTTTATATAAGACCCTATATGACCACTGAGAAGATACCAACTCCATACATGGTCATTTTCAGTATTTTTCCTTTCACTATTCTAATATAAACATAACATCCCCATAGTCAGACAATGCACTGCACAAAGTTACAGCCAGTCTATATTTATCCTGGTCTAAGTGGAATAGTGTTTTGGTTATAAAAGGGCACTGAATAATTAATGAATCTTCTCTAATTATCCCCATTATATGTCATTAAGATGGCTTTGGAGCTGATATTCTAATGCTGAGTGACTCAAATACTGTAAGTACTGCACATAAATGTTTATGTGTAAATAAAGGAACTGATTGAGGATGCAAAGACATCTGTGAGACAGGTCCAAATGTATTTGTGCAGTGACAGTTTTAAATGGCTCTAGTTCCAGCCCAGTCCAGTCCATATTGATTAACAGTCCACACTGATTTGAGGAAAACCATATGAGCACACTCAGATTAGCCCTGACGGTCTGCGCTGTAATGTGTGGACATGTGGATCCGTATAGAGGAATCACAGCCCCAGTCCTGTAGCTATTCATATGCATGCGGACTTCCCTGTGTCAGTGTGACGGTACGGCCTTGTGTGTTCGCAGTACTGGAGGAGATGGTGAGAGAGAGAGAGCGCTGATTGATTGGTTTAGCTGTAATCTGTAGCGCTAATCTCTCAAGCTAATCTTAGCATCACTGTAAAGGTGACACAGCGGTCTGTGTATCTCCTGTGTCAGTGAAAATGCTCATTAACACAGACCCAGTGAACTCTGTCTCAGCACACGTCAGAATACTATCTGAGTAAAACCAACCGGAACCAACATACGCCCAGCACAGACCATAAGTATTACACGGTCATGCAATTTATTTATTCATAATTTTTTTTTTTTGTCCTTTAACTCTGGAAAGTTTATCAGGCCAAAATGCACACTTTCAGTTTTAGGTGTATTTCACATCCATTTTTTATGGTGATCTTGGGAATTAGTTGTTTTTATACATGTTAACTGTCCAAATTACAGACTGCACTTTACATACTATGTAGGTATGTACAGTTAATATATACAACACACTACAGAGTAAAAATTTGCAGTGTTACAAATATGGCTTTTAGACCACTGCATGAACCTGCAGCAGTCCAGTGTGAACACTGTTACAACCCTGGACATCTTTGCTGCCTCTAGTGGCAGGGGGAGGCATTTCTCTTTGTGTCTGGTGTTTATTTATTTTCCGTACTTGCGGCACCAGGCAGAACCCTTCAGAAGGAGTTTGTCCAAGAGGGATTTCCAGCGCAAACTCACTCCACAGCAACCAGCTGATGTTCCAGCCTGCTCTCATTGCAGTTTTCAGCCAGTTATTCCTATGTTAACCCTCTGTTAACCAAGTACCTTTCCAACTGTGTAAAAATCATTTCCCTAGGCAAATATGTTGATTATGGGCTAATATTTGGAAAAATGGAAAAAAAAAAAAAATTCGACCCTTTGACCCACCTTTCCAAAATGTAGCAGATCTGCTACATTGGATAATAATGCGAATGGAAAAATTAAAGTGACGGACCATTCAAGTTATTCTCAAATGTTTATTTGGCAATAAGAAACAAAACCAGCAGGGTGTCCAGGCTGTTTAACGCTTTCACTTTATGTAGCAGATATGCTACGGTGGTTAATAGAGGGTTAATGTGCTTTTTGTAAACAATTTATTTTCATAAACATGTTGTCTCCCCCTTTCATGTTGCAATCCGTCAGTGGACTGGTCATAACAGTGCAGCAAAAAGCGTGTCACTGTCCCCCTTATAGGTCACCTTGTTTTTTAATTTTATTTTCTATTTTCGTCTTGTTTACCTGTCCTTTGTAGAATCCTTCGAACCCGTCGCTGACGGCGAACATCTTGTGCCCCTCGGCGATGCCAATGCGGACGGCCGAGCGCACAGCTGCATTCATACCCGCCGCGGGAGCGCCAACGTTCAGCACGGCCACATTAAACGAGCTCTGCGGGACCAGAGGGAACGAGCGTCACAAGCGCAGCGCTGAGCTGCTCCAGCAGAGGGCGCAATACAGCAGATGAGAATGTGTCTGCCTGTATGCAACTATTACACAACGACCATCCATCAGCTAACAGGTTGCCAATCCATCACGGTTAACATAAAGTTAAACTTTTTGATAATTATAGCTTGTATCTCATTTTTTAAAGCAACCAACACCTATGGCAGTTTGATAATGTATGGATTATGTTTTTTGGATATCAGAATTCCTGAGAGGTAGTCATTTGTACTTTGTATACACACAGCTTAGCGTACGTCAGCCTGTGTGAGAGCGCAGGATGTGTATACACAGTGAAAGGACGGCTGCTGAGATGGAGGGAGAGGGGATTAGACAGAAGAAAAGAGGAGAGGTACATAACCAGACAAAGAAAATGTTGCATAACCGATCTGTCTCCCCGTGATTATGCACAAACGCTGCGTGTCGCCGTGTCCGGCTGGATCTGAGAGCTCATGCGTTTGTTTATCTGCGCTAAGTGGACCTCCTCCTGCCCACAGGAGCGGAGAACCTGACCGCCATCTTCTGTTCAGCCTTCGCTGCTTTACAGTGAGAGATCTGAGCTGCCAATTCATATGTCATCCTGCAGCCCTGTGATTAATATCATTCCACATATTATTAACACGTTGTGTTAAAAGTATACTGCGTTCAGGTTAAGTATCTTGCTGTAACATTTACTTCCAGCAGGAAGCACAGTCAGCTTGTAGATGACATTTGACGACCAATTTGAATTTGAAAGACAAAACAAACACTGGCAAGTTTGTGTTGTTCAGTGTTGGTTGAACGATCTGCAGTGTCGTTCCACAGGTGTCACACGGTCACTCAATCAACACCTTCATCCGTTTCGCTCCACTGTAAGGGACTGCCACATGCCCCGCCCATTTCAAAAAAGCACAGACAACATCTGCTAATGCTTAAATCACACTGTTTACTCCGCCAATACCAGCAACAAGTGCTGATTTGGTAACTCATTTTCAGAGGTTCAGAAGAGATATAAACTAAAGTTATTCAACAGCATTAAAGGAACATGAAAATACATTTTACAATTTTTTTCATTACACTTATCATAAAAATTAAAATAGTAGCCTAATCACTGTAAGTGAGTAGCAGGTACTGATGGCACACTCAAAGAAACCGCCTGTAAAAGAGCAGTTACCTACATATTAGTAGAGCAGCACTGGCACATGAAAGCTTGTGATGAGCAAAGAGAGACATCGGAGCAATTGACACGCAGAAGCGGAAGCAGAGGGCTCTTCTCACTGTCCTATCTTTAACCCTGCGAGTTTCACACACTAACCACCAGCTAAGGAGCTGTTCAATGAATTAAATTACAGATAACAGTTTGCTTCGCTTTGGTCATGCAGTATCATGGAAGTTAAGCTACTGACTTGCATGCGTCAAAAAAAAATAAACAAACCTCCACAAGCAATAATGAATCTGAATCCCTCTAATCTATGAAGCAGGTTAACAGATTAAAACACAATCTGCTTCTATGAGTGACACTGTGTCACGTGAGGTAATGAACGATTCTAATGCCCATCTTTCATGGACGCACCAGTATCGTTACTTTATGTAGTGCTTTCGAAAGTTCAGAAGTACATGTTGACTAAAAGAGGTCAGAAAGGTACGCCATAACTAAGTTACGGTAAAAATCTTGACGGTAAACCAGGCCTGCCGATGAGGTGTCAGGAGCTGAGATAGCTTCCAGTGAACAGCATATGGTAAGTACAGAGTATACATAGAGCATACCTTATGGCTGACCTATAATCATTTTCCTTGTGGTAGAAATCATATGAAATCATACTAGGCCTGGAATGATTGTACAGGAAACAATTTCTTGTCCAAAAAGAGCAAAATCACAGTTTGGAATTGCTTGAAATGGGTCGTGTGGAGAGTCTGGAGAATCCAAAGGGTTTTAGATACTATCTGTGACCAGACATTATAGCTTCATTTTACTGGTATGAAAATGGCAAACACTGCTAGAATGAGTGCCCAACTCTTGCCTTTATGTTGTATTACTCTATATTGTGTTAAGAAATGTCATAGTATGCTATGCAATACTGTATTACACTTTGGTAAATGCTATGCAACGTTAGACTATGCTGTGTTATATTATGTCGTGTAATGCTACATTATGTTATGCTGTGCTATATTAAATTCTAACCGATGTTATGCTATGAAATATTATGATATGTTATGCTATTCTATATTATGCTACATTACGCTGAGCAATATTATGCAATTATGTTATGCTATGATATATTATGCTAGGCTATGTTATATTATGTTATATCAGGGGTAGGGAACCTTCTCCAGAAAGAGCCTCTGTGGGTGCAGGCTTTCATACCAACCAAGCTGCTACACACCTGATTCTACGATTCAACCTCTGGAATGTTAGTTAAGGGCCTTGATTAGTAGAATCAGGTGTGTAGCAGCTTGGTTGGTATGAAAGCCTGCACCCACAGTGGCTCTTTCTGGAGAAGGTTCCCCATCCCTGTGCTATATCATGTTAGGCTATGTTATGCTTTGCTATATCGTGCTAGGCTATGTTACGCTATGCTACAATATGCCAGGTTATATTGTGCTATGCTATATTATGCTAGGATAGGTTATGCTATGCTAAATTATGTTAGGTTACACTATACTTTCCAATATTATGCTTGGCTACATCAAGCTATGCTATATTATGCTAGGCTATGTTACTCTGTGTTATAATATGCCAAGCTATATTATCCTATGCTATATAATGCTATTCTAAATTATGTTAGGCTACACTATGCTTTCAAATATTATGCTTGGCTATGTCGAGCTATGCTATATTATGCTAGGCTATGTTAATCTATGTTATTATATGCCTGGTTATATTATGCTAGGCTATGTTAAGCTATGCTAAATTATGTTAGGCTAAGTCATGCTTTCTGATATTATGCTAGGCTATGATGCTATGTTTGGCAACAGCTGAGATGGGACTTTTAGCCATGCTGAGGGGTAAGCCGATGGGATTCTGCTACAGCTGCTGAGACATGAGGAGCAGATCGGTACATACTCTACAGGACGAACCATCCTGATGGGCACCAAGGACAGAAATAGCAAGATTAGAGACACAAAATGGCTGCAATTTCACAACAAATGCATTGTGACTATGCTGCCATACATCAGGTTATACATGTATGCAGCAAAGGGTTGTTAGAAGGATATGAACTTTAGTGGCTGGTACGGATGGAACAGAAATACTCTCAAAGAGGCGGTTCGAAGAATAAGATGGTCACTTACGTGTGGAATCTCAGAGTCCGGTTTGCGCTGAGCCAACAATTTGTATGTATTCAGATTGTTCTCAAAACTCCTGAAGAATTATGGGAAGAAGACACCAATTAGAGAAAAAAATGTCCATTCTTTCATTACACTGAGATGTAAACTGTGTGACTCCGCAGAAGTAAATGTTCTGTCCCCTCAGACAGAGGTAAAAATTCCAGTGGTCTGAGGGTAGACGTCCTGTCATTAACTCAGCCAAATGATTTAATCAATTAGCTGTAAATCCTGGGTGAAGAATTGCGCTTATAGAGGTATTTGGAACAAAATCCCGAGGGCGGATACCATGCGTCTGTGTCAGGATTTCACCCCGTCGCCTGGCCATGTAGAAGAAAACTTCATTGTAAATCAGGGGCATCAACCCCATCCAAAAATGGCTGGTGTGGGTGCAGGCTTTCATTCAAACCAAGCAATTACAGACCAGATACTACTGAGGTCTTTCACAAAGACTCTTGGGGGTCATTACCCCTGTTGTAAATCCTTGATGAGCATCCACTGAGAGGACAGTAGGCCTGCAGTAGATTACAGTCATTTGAAACATTAAAACAATATTATGATGTAAAAGGAAATCAAATAAATGGCTGACCACAAGGTTCATTTCTGCTGTCTGTGTCCTGGTCACAGCTGTGCTCCGGTTCCCACAGACCTTAAAGACCAACCCTCTTTCCTGTGACATCATCTACCCTTTAGCTAGTGAGCGGAATATGTTTGCCATCACATATATCACATGATGTGTTGTTTACCTTCTGATTGGCCCATTGCTCAACATTACATTCATTAAGCCAACAATTTAACCCTCAGCAGCGAGCAATAAATTAATACTCTTCCACATACCGCAGAATGTGAAGTATCTCATTGCTAGGAATAATCAGTCTAGATTAATCTCGTAGGCTAATTTGGTAAAACATTACGGCAAGTAATAAATGAGAAGGAGGCATGATGACACGCTGTGATAAAGAATTACTGGTGTGTTTGTGTTTCGACACAAAGGGCTGTAATTCTGAGGCATTTTACCCTGTATAGATATCAGTACCCTCAGATTTTAGCAGACTCTTCGCTTTAATTTGAATCTCATCCATGTGGAATGCACCATGTCGGCATGTTGGCCCAATAAAATGGCAGCACTGTGCAAACACGGATCTGGGTGAAGTTTTGTATGTTGAACAGTCGCGGGGAGAGGAGAGGTGGGGGGTGGGGAAGTACCTGCCGCGCAGTTTCACTGCCTCCTCGAACCTCTTCTCGTCCATCGCCTTCTGCACCTCCTGCGTCTGAGAGGAGAACAGCCCAACGTCAGCTCCCTACATCCTCAAACATGCAGGAGTTTCTCAAGCTCAACCCAAATCTGTACAGGCTTTCACTGCGACTCGAACAAAGCACACCTCATTCAACAGCAGCAGGATGGCAGATCTCCCGGGACAGGGTTGGGCATTCCTGTTTTGTGCCATTTTTCTGTGCATGCTAGGAGGTTTAGCGCACGCTGAAGGACTTTGAATATCAAGTCCAACATCTCTGTATTCCATATAGATCTAGAAATGAGCGCTGGAATTAGCTGAGGGCGTCTGAATGTAATTTTGAAAGGAAAATCAAAGTGACACTATCGTTAACTCCTGGATAAGCTGTGTGTGAATTAGGGACCAGTCATCCATGCCAAGATCATCTTTATCTTACCGCCTGTGGTCGTGCCAACGCCAAATTGATTGATTGATTAGTGAGTGACGCTCAAGTCTCATAACAACACTCCTTCCTAAGCTTCGCTTATCTAGGAGTAAAACTGATGTGCAATAACACTCTTGATACACAATGTGAAGAACTTTTATTCCTGCCCGGTAGACCCGAAGATTTGCCCCTAAACATACGCGGTTCGGCACAGTGGGGGATTGTATCTGTTGTATTAGCGCTCAACAGTGTGGGGAACAGCAGGGCACATTCCTCACGGGCATGCTAACGAGCTCAGGACAACAGACTCTGTCATCGCCGTCAAACATGCTCCGTACTCAGAGGGAGGGGGGGGTGTGAGAGGGGGGGAGAGGGGGAGAGAGATGAAGAGAGAGCGAGAGAGAGAGAGAGGGAGGGGGGAGACAGAGAGGGAGAGAGAGTGAGAGAGAGATGAAAAGAGGGCAGCCAGGCTCGGCTCCAGGACCTACCATCTGCACACACTCCATGAGGGGGAGTCTCACAGCCTGGTTCCCGCACAGCGACACCACACACGCCGGCGTGTCCACTGAGGCCTCGAGCAGCGCCAACACTGCCTCCACACCCATGCGACTGGCCTGCAGGGGGCGCTGGGGTTAGGGTGCGGCATGACTCTCAGAAATCCTCCAAATTCTCTCTCTCTCCCGCCACAGGTTTATTAGCTCCCGCCGCTCGCAGTGCGGGAGCTATGGTATCGGGCTCTGTCTGTGTGTGCGTGCGCGCGTCAACACATTTTGCTATATCTCATCAACGATTTCAGTTACAGGCTCCTCATTTTTACTGGACATGCATCTCATAAAGACCTACAAATGACATGCCTAAAGGTGACCTTGGCCTATTTTTTCAAGGTCACTGTCCTAAAAATATCACCAAAAACTTCGACATTTTGCTGTATCTCATCAACGATTCCAGTTACAGGCTCCTAATTTTTACTGGACATGCATCTCATAAAGGCCTACAAATGACATGCCTAAAGGTGACCTTGGCCTATTTTTCAAGGTCACTGGCGTATAAATATCACCAAAAACTTCGACATTTTGCAGTATCTCATCAACTATTTCAGTTACAGGCTCCTAATTTTTACTGGACATGCATCTCATAAAGGCCTACAAATGACATGCCTAAAGGTGACCTTGGCCTATTTTTTTCAAGGTCACTGGCGTATAAATATCACCAAAAACTTCGACATTTTGCAGTATCTCATCAACTATTTCAGTTACAGGCTCCTAATTTTTACTGGACATGCATCTCATAAAGGCCTACAAATGACATGCCTAAAGGTGACCTTGGCCTATTTTTTCAAGGTTACTGGCCTCAAAATATCACCAAAAACTTCGACAATTTGCTTTACCTTATCAACATTTTCAGTTACAGGCTCCTAATTAGCTCCTGCGCCCGAGCGGTACGGGAGCTATGATATCGGGCTCCATCCATGCGTGCGTGCGTCTGTCCATGCGTTCGTCCGTCAACAAAAACTTTGACATTTTGTTAATCTTAACGGCGGGAGCTTCTGGGGCTGCCAGTGCCCTATATTTAATATTTCCCATACACCCTGAACACTAAATATAGACAGCCCCAGGAAGGAATGTGTGTGAATTTGCTACACGTCCTTTTCATTACAAGTTAGCGTGTTTCGCTAAAGAGTCAGTGATGTGGCACACACATTTGCTGTTCTGGGAACAGTGCTAGAGGAGGATGTGTTTCATTTTCACTTCATTTGTTTTGTTTTTCTGTCGAGGGACGCCTCGCTCACCAGGATCCGGTCGAAGGCGGAAGGAGTTCCCCCTCTCTGGACGTGTCCCAGGATGGTCACGCGGGTGTCGAACCCCAAACGCTGCACCACCAGCTGGGAGAGAGGGTCATCCACCAAGCACCATCAGTTAAAGGGGAACTCCACCCAAAACACAATTTAGGATCATTCCTGCTCATTTCTGAGTGAATAAACTCCTCTGGACAGTTTTGCAAATTGTCCTTTCTATTTAGAGCAGGTTTTAGCGCTGGAGTATGTTGCTATGTTAGCCTGTTAGCAGCTCTCATGGAACCGGACAGCCTCCGGTCGTCACATTTGTCTTTAACAAAATGATTCCAGCATTTGATGCAAATAAATCACATAAATAACCGAATCTATACAAAAAGTCCATTATTTACCTGGTGGGCATTTATCATTCAAACGTAGTATGTCTTTCAAAACAAGTGTCAGGTATGCCAGAAGCTGTCTGGATATTCCTTGTCAGAGCCCCAGCCGGAGCGTTCGGCGGATTCGCATTCGAGCGAGCGGAGGTCTGTCACGGGTTTGGGCGGAGGGCGCTGAGGCGAGAGACAGGAGCCCAACAGGCCAACCTGCAGCACGTACCTCCTTAATGTAGTCTGTGGTGATGGCCTTGTTGTTGGAGTCGATGGCCCCTTCAGCTACGATAATTATATTCAGTCTCTTCTTCCCCGCACGATTCTGCAGGAGAGAAAAATACAGACGTTTAGCTTCTTTAGAGAGGCCAGGCCCACAGCAGAAGAGGGCTGCTGTCCCGTGTCGGCCGTTCAACACCAGCCCACCCGGGACATCCCCTGCATCTCAGGGATTTACCGAAAAAAAAAGCATGTGAATATACAAAATCTGTGCATTTTTCATATCCCCAATGAATTTTCATACTGTTTCATTAAAAAAGTTTCCTCTTGGGAAAATATACAGTCAAAATGTCTTAGGAAGAGGGTTTTTCAGGACAAAAGCTTTTTTTAGCAGGATCCGTGCCCGACCTATTTCAGTTCTGACGCAGGAACAAATAACTTCTCGGTGTGATAGAACTACAGCATATTGATACAACACAGAATCTAAATTTGGCTGCAATAAAGTAAAAAACAGGGGAGATATTAATTTTTGTAAATACCAGAGAAGTGACCTCATTTCTGATAATGCAGCATTATTTCTCTGTGTAATCAGCTGGAGAGGTGAGCAGCGATGTGCAGTACAGGACTCAGAGATATACAGTCCCGTCATGCAGCGCATCCCTGCAGCTGACGGTACTGATCAGCGACGCCTCCTGACTGCTGTACACATCACTGCAGCAGAATTTAACTTTCTGAATCAGGATTAACACCTCAAGTAGTGAGTGATTTTTTGTGATTGTTTGATGGCAATCTTTCCAAATCCCTCCCACAGACCCTCACAGCCATGAATAGGTCCATTTATTTTTTTCGACATCGCCTTGAAGTGACCTTCACAAGCTTTCGTCCCAGACCAGACTGGAGATTATGGAGTTTACAGGTCTGTGTGTGGAGTTTACAGGTCTGTGTATGTAAACTCCATAATCTCCAGTTTGCTCTGGGACGAAAGCTTGTGAAGGTCACAAGCTCAATCAGGAGCATTAGAATGGACTGAGATCAGGGACAGTGCGGACTGTCAGAGTTATAACAGTCACAGTCAATTTCACTTTTGGTCCTTTTTACTCCAGCAAAATGGATGTGAAAACAATGCAGATGTGGTTAATGTGAGGATCTTCAGCTTTTCCTCACAGATACTCCGCACGTGTGAATCATGATGGAATCACGTCTCCTCCAGCGGCGATGTCCACATATATATGGACCTCACAATAATCGCTCCCTTCTTTAACCCTTAAAATGCTGAATTTTGCTTGAATTTCCCCTTAAAAAGGTTCCCTAACAGAAAAAGCATTTTTTCATATTGTAGGACAGTGTCACACACATATTCTGTATCTGCAGGTTACAGCGCTTCACTGAAGCTACATCACACTTACACTGAGAGAAATATTCAAACCCAGGATGCCATGTTTTATACCCACAGTATTATATCAAATGAACGATATCTAGATCTTGCACATAATTTCATACGCATTGCCCTGTAATTCAGCAGGACATATTTGGGATTTTTGGAGCTCTTGGGATCTCTTCTAGAATTTAAAATAGAAATAGTTCCACAGGTTAAGCAGCTACATTTGACAAACTCTTATATAGGTCTGTATGTTTTGAGGGCTTACGATGTCAGCTGAGAAAGTATTTGCAGTAAACCTAAACAATAATGAAATTTTATAGCACAATAACGCAAAGAAGAATTTAGAACCCAATAATCTGTGCTGTATGTGGTACAGTGTGTAATCCTGGGACAGATTGTACCGGCACAGATACCAACTAATCACTGAAGACAAACGTCAGATATTTGCTCAATTAAAACAAGTTAAATATAGATGAAGGCTTCACTGATTATTGCGCAGTAAATGAGAGGTGTGAGGGCTTCTGTTTCCCTGGCAACGCTCGTACATCCGACAGTTTGTGACACATCTGGTCCTCCCAGCCTTCAGAGGGCGGCATCTCAGGAATCAGCACCCAATCAGCACCACACGCCAGGGCACTGACCAGCGCCAGGTACCTACAGCACAAATAAACATTATCTTACACACACACACAAACACACACACACACACACACACCACAGCACTGACCAGCGCCAGGTACCTACAGCACAAATAAACATTATCTTACACACACACACACACACACACACACACACACGCCACAGCACTGACCAGCGCCAGGTACCTACAGCTCAAATAAACATTATCTTACACACACACGCGCACACACACACACACACACACACACACACACAAGCCACAGCATTGACCAGCGCCAGGTACCTACAGCACAAATAAACATTATCTTACACACACACACACGCCACAGCACTGACCAGTGCCAGGTACCTACAGCACAAATAAACATTATCTTACACACACACACACGCACACATGCCACAGCACTGACCAGCACCAGTTACCTACAGCACACGGAAACACTATCTTACACACACACACACACACACACACACACCCTCACCTACACCTATCCTCCACGTTTGCTCTCCAGCTATCACGTGTTGATGCTGCTTTACACACTTAGTTCCAGGATGACCTGCCATATTTATCTCTTTCTCTCTCCACCATTCTCCTCCATGTCGTCTTTAGCCATCCTCACTTCCTCTTCCCTTCTGCTCTCCATTCTAGGGCAATGTTTGCTGAGGTCTTGGTGGTCTCAGTGGAAGATGTGGCAGATGAACCATCTCTTCCTGCAGGTCTGATTCCTGATGGTGTCCGTGTTGGCCATCCTCAGCACTTCCTGGTTGGTGACATAGTCTTGCTAATTTATCCCAAATAAGCGTCATAGGCATTTCCCCCAGAAGGTCTCCGCCCATCACTCTTGCTTTGGCGCCAGGTCTCAGATACATAGAGCAAGATGGGGATGATAAGTGTCATAACCTTGCTTTGGTCTTGCGGTGCAGGTGTTTGCTAGTCCAAACATTGAGCAGTCTCACAAAAGCAGTCCTCGCTTTGGTCAGCCGGTTGTCAATATCTTTCTTTCCTCCTCCTTTAGTGCTGACAGTTGCTCCCAGGTAGGCATTCGCTGCACTCCTTAAGTGAGTTACCTTCCAAGAAAGCATCATTTTGGTTCTTGGCATTGAGGCGCATCACTTCAGTTTTCTTCTGGCTGATTCTAAGACTAAGCTTTCTTGCACTGGTGGCTAATTTGTCTGCCTTGGCTTGTATGTGGGCATGGGTGGAGGATAGTATTAGTATATCTTCAGCAAAGTCAAGATCTTCAAGTTTAGTAGTGAAGTTCCATCTTATGCCAGTTCCTGCATCAGTTGTTCTTCTCATAATCCAGTCTATCACAAGGAGGAAAATAAATCCGGAGATGACGCACCCTTGTTCAACTTTAAGTTCAGGTTCAACTTTATTTTCCCAAGGGAAATGAGATCAGCAGCAACTATCAAGACACAATTACACAAAGCAATAACAGAGACACAACATGAAAAATGTTTGACTCCAGATTGGATCCTGAACCACTCTGTTACCTCTCCATCCACAAGGACAGCACACTGGAAGTTGTTGTAGAGATCCTTGATGGCATCATCTGCTTTAGGTGGGATACCGTAACCTGTCATTATCTTCCATAGGATTTCTCGGGGAACTGAATCAAATGCTTTTTCAAAGTCTATAAAGTTGATGTACAGTGTAGCTTACCATTCATGTACCTGTTCACTTTTGTTTCTAAGGATAAAGATCTGTTCAATGGTGTTTCTCCCTTGCCTGGAGCCTGCCTGTTCTTTCTGAAGGAGCTTTTCCACTTCAGCTTGTATGCAGTTGATGATAACTCCTCCGTAGATCTTGCTGGCAGCAGGAAGTGTCACTCCTCTCCAGTTTTGGCTGTTTCATACATCATCCTTCTTTGGAAACTTGTCTATATGTCCTTTAGTCCAGGATTCTGCGATTTCTCCTCCATTCCACGGGTGGTTGAACAGGAGGAGTCTCCTGGCAGTGCCATCTGGGTCAACCTTGAGCAACTCAGCTTCAATACGGTCAGGTCCAGGTGCTTTTCCATTTTGGGTTTTCTTAAGGGCTTGTTTGATCTCTTCAGCTTTTATGTCTTCAAGGTCGATTTGAAGTGGGTGGTATTTATCGGCAGGATTTCTTCATCTGTGATGGGCTGTTTGGGCTGTGGTCTATTGAGTACCTCCATGAAGTGTTCGGCCCCGTGCTCTTCCGTCTTTCCTGTATCAGTGATGGTGGTGCTTTTTTCGTCTTTGATGCTGCCTCCAGTTTTGGGTTTATAGTTGCTGAGAGACTTTACGAGTGTATCCAGCTCCTTCATCTTCCCCTTTCTCGCTGCTTCCTCAGCTTCTGTTGCCTTCTCTTCAATCGAGTATCTTTTGTCATCTCTGAATTGCTTTTTCTCTTCTCTGTCCTTGATCTTGTACTCAATTTTCCCTCTCTCCTTGATCTTGGCAGACCTGGTGGTTTCGATCAGAGCTTTCATCTTCTGTCTCTCGTCAATGCATTTCCAAGTCTCTCTGCTAATCCATGGTCGGGATTTGTTTTTCTTGAAGCCAAGGATCTGGTCAGCGGTCTTGACATAGGCTTCTTCCATCTTGTGCCAAGCTTGATTGGCTGTGTGTTCATCACCACTGTCCTCTTCCATGAGGGCTTCGAACCTATTGCTCACTTCTACTTCGATTGTCTTCTAAAGGTCCGGTTCTAGCAGTGTGGTGAGGTCATGTCTCTTGGATTTCTCTCTCTGGGTTGTCCTTTTCAGTTTGAGTTTAAATATGGATACCACCAAGTAATGGTCACTTGCTACATCGGCTCTATGTCTCACTCTGGTGTCCATAACGGAAGATCTGAACATCCTCTTGATCAGCATGTGGTCTATCTGGTTCTTTGTTCTCCCATCGGCGAGGTCTAAGTCTATTTGTGGATGGCTTTATGCGGGAAGCAAGTGTCAGTGATCACCAGTCTGTTGTTCAGGCAGAACTCTCATAGTCTGCTCCCACTCTCGATGATTGTCCCAGTCTCTTTTGTTCCCATGGTTCCCTCTAAGTTGCTATTGTTAGTGCCTACTTTGACATTCATGTCTTCTGTGATGATCAGAAGGTCATGTGTCGTCACGTTGTCAACAGTTTCTTTTAGAAGTTCATAGAAGTCCTCCTTATCTGCATCTTCCGCTTCATTTGTAGATGCGTATGCATGGATCATCGTGAGCTTGATATGATTCGAGTTGAATCTTGCGACAATGATTCCATCGCTGAAGGGGTTCCACTGCAGTAGTGTCTTGTCCACTCCCTTGGCCATCATGATTGCCACTCCAGACTGGTGGTCTTCTTCTCGTCTCCCACTGCAGAGGACAGCCTCTCCTGAGCTCGTTCTTATGCACCCTGATCCAGTCCATCGACATCCACCGTTCCCCATGATCTTGAGGTTGTTGAGCCATAATTCATGTGCAATCCGATAGCAAACATTGTCCTCACATTCCAGTTCCTGATCTGAATCATGTTCTTTGGTTTGAGTGGCGACCCTATCGGCCGGAAGACCTCCTCTCGGCGTCATACGTGTGGCACCAGAGTCCATGGCTACACACACAGCAGCATGGTCAGAAGTGTTGCATATGTTTCTGGTTTCGTTTGCAATACACACACACGCACACACACACACGGTACAAACACATAAACACACATGCCAGAGCACTGATCAGGGCCAGGTACCTTCAGCACACCAAATCATTATCCTACACACACACACACACACACACACATACATAAACTAATGCTAACAAACACACATACACCCAGAAATATGTGACACACAAACATATGCATGCACACGCAAACATACACACACACACATACACACACACACAGCCAGTACAGATCAGAATCTGGAACCTCTGAATCATGCAAACATGATCACATGTACACTCCCAGTACCTCCCTGTTATAAATACCCTGTTCGCCCCATTAGTGCCCAGCACGAAGGTGAGGTACGTACCCACAGTGTCTCCCCATCACCTCCAGCACAAACGTCCTCTGATGACTGCAGGACAAAAACACAGAGAGGGGGTGATATAATCTGGTATACAGTATATGAGTCCGTCAGACGAGGTCAATACACCTGAATGAGCATCTCAGTAAACCTGATCGTGTTAGCCTGGGGGCTCATTTTCATCTGGCTATGAGAGGAACGGAGTACCCACAGGAGACCCCACAAACGCAGGGAGAACATAGAACCTCCATGCATGTACAACCCCAACTCCAAAAATCTAAGACTGTGTGAAAAGAAATCAGTGATTTGCAAATCTGCTGTGAGTTGTATTCAATTGAATGCCCTCAATGGTAGACAGGTCTGGACTGCAGATAGGCCGGTCCGACACCCTCATTCTCCGACTCCAAAGCCATCAGAATGAGGCTTGGGTTTGTCTTGCTGAAATAAGCGGAGTGTCCTTGAAAAAGACACTGTCTAGATGTGGAAGGTATTTTGCTCTGAAACGTGTACGTACACTTCAGCATTGATAGTGACTTCACAAATGCGCGAGATATTCATGCCACGGGTCCTAACACACCCCCATACTGTAACAGACACTGTAACTGCGCATCGTTTCAATCAGGATAATTCTGTTTCTCCATGGCCCGCAGAACACAATGTCCATAATTCCCAAAAATAATTGTTGCCGAGGGGCCACTATGGATTCATGGTTGTTCCTCCCGCCACCGCATCCGCGTCTGGAGACACTTCCTTGTGGACGATGTACAGGCTGCGATTTTTGACCGATTGCTTTCATATTTGGTAAGGACATGTCTTAAACTTTATATATGACCCCAATCGATTGTGTTTGCCATGGCGACAGTATTGGCCGAATAATGAGTAAATTTGGGCTGAAACATAGAAATTTCCTTGTGGACGTAGTACAGGCTGGAGAAGCGGGCTTTCGGGGGCTACACCCATGCAGTCACGGCCGAGCGGACTGTCTAGTTTGGAATGAGAGTGAAAGAATGAAAAATGGACTCATCAGGCCACATCACACTGGCACTTTGTGTCAGTCCATATCCGACGCCCTTAAGCCCACAGAAGTTGGTGGATGTCTCAGGATGTTGATTTATGACTTTGGATTTGCACAGTACAGTCTCAGCTTACATGTGTAGAAGCAGCAACAAACTGCGTTTACTGACAACAACTTTCTGTAGTATTCACAAGCCCCTGTGTTTACATATATTACAGAAGCGTGTCAGTTTTTGAAGACAGGGCCATCCAAGGACTAAAAGGTTAGCGCTCATCCTTGCCATAAACACACGTGCATTTCTCTGGATTCTTCCACTCTTTTAATAAAACTATGGATTGTGGATAGAGAAATCCCAGCATTTCTTGCAATCATGCGCTTGAGAAAAAATTCACAGAAGAAAAATACGTCTGTATTTTTCACAAGACCAAAACATGAAGACAGGCTGTTTGGCTCGGGGCTGTACCTCTGCGCAGTGGTCATGATGGCGTCGACCACCTCGATGATCCTGTGCAGCGCCGAGTCCGTGCCAATCGTCATGTCCGTCCCACAGAAGTCATTATCAATGGATCCCACCATGCCCACGATGTGCAGCGCTGAGTGTTTCTGAGCAGCGGCTTCCTCAATCAGCCCTGTACCAACACACACACACACACACACCCTATATCACACACTGTACCAACATACAAACACCCTATATCACACACTGTACCAACATACACACACCCTATATCACACACTGTACCAACATACATACGCCCTATATCACACACTGTACCAACATACACACACACACATCCTGTATCACACACTGTACCAACACACACACACACACACCCTATATCACACACTGTACCAACATACAAACACCCTATATCACACACTGTACCAACATACATACGCCCTATATCACACACTGTACCAACATACACACACACACACACATCCTGTATCACACACTGTACCAACACACACACACACACATCCTGTATCACACACTGTCCCAACACACACACACACACACACACACCTGTATCACACACTGTACCAACACACACACACACACACATCCTGTATCACACACTGTACCAACACACACACACACACACATCCTGTATCACACACTGTCCCAACACACACACACACACACACGCACACACACATCCTGTATCACACACTGTACCAACACACACACACACACACACACACATTCTGTATCACACACTGTCCCAACACACACACACCCTAAATCACACATTCTGTCCAATCAGCTGCACTAACAGTCCTGTTATTTGGATGAATAAAGGAAAAGTCAGGGCTGGATTTGGAGTCAGCGCCAGATACCTGATCTACACAATGGGCATCCCATAATATTCTACGGTACAGGTATCTCATTATGGTCTTTGACCTGATATCTAATGGTGCTCGCTGGCCTGGGTTTGAACTAATGCTGTTTGACCTGAGTAACCCACGATGCAATATGATTAATCCTGGTCTGCCATGATGCAGTATGACCCTGGTTTCCCATGATGCAGTGCGACCCTGGTTTCCCATGATGCAGTGTGACCCTGGTTCCCCATGATGCAGTGCGACCCCGATGTCCCATGATGCACTGGGACATTACCTTGCTGCACAAGCTCCGCCAGCAGGCCGCTCCACTCCTCTCGGAACAGGTTGGCTCCTGTCAGGCTGCCATCGCCCCCAATCACACACAGGTTAGTGATGCCGCGATCCACCAGATTACGAGCCGCCTTCAGCCGGCCGTCCCGCCCGCGAAACTCCTTACAGCGGGCACTGCCAATCACTGTGCCACCCTACCGAAAAACACAGCCTCCAGTCTTCCTCTGCCACCACTTGTGTGTCTGCGTGTAACTCATTTAACTATTTATTACACTGAACATCTGTATCCTCTGTTCTCAGTGCATTTTTACCAACTCATGTTACAAACTATATATCGCACTGGATTAAAGCATTTATTAAATACCACCGATGTGATGGAATGTAATGCTCTACAGAAATCATTTTCATGTCTCAGATAATTTTACTTAGCTACAAAAGCTGTTAAAATGTACATGGCACTCAGTGTGTGACCAGCAACAGAAATATGAATATGTAAGTGCAGCTGGAGTAGCTGTGGGTCAGCGTAATGCCTGTGATTTATGCACATGTGAATATAAAATCTATCTGTGTTCTGATTGGCGGTTCTCAGGGGCGTGTGAGTGTCCGTGTTCTGATTGGTGGTTCTCAGGTGCGTGTGAGTGTCCCTGTTCTGATTGGGGGTTCTCAGGTGCGTTAGAATGTCCGTGTTCTGATTGGCAGTTCTCAGGTGCGCGTGAGTGTCCGTGTTCTGATTGGCGGTTCTCAGGTGCGTGTGAGTGTCTGTGTTCTGATTGGCGGTTCTCAGGTGCGCGTGAGTGTCCGTGTTCTGATTGGCGGTTCTCAGGTGTGTGTGAGTGTCCGTGTTCTGATTGGCGGTTCTCAGGTGTGTGTGAGTGTCCGTGTTCTAATTGGTGGTTCTCAGGGGCGTGTCAGTGTGTGTGTTCTGATTGGCGGTTCTCAGGTGCGTGTGAGTGTCCGTGTTCTGATTGGTGGTTCTCAGGGGCGTGTGAGTGTCCGTGTTCTGATTGGCGGTACTCAGGTGCGTGTGAGTGTCTCTGTTCTGATTGGCGGTTCTCAGGTGTCTGTGAGTGTGTGTTCTGATTGGCAGTTCTCAGGTGCGTGTGAGTGTCTGTGTTCTGATTGGCAGTTCTCAGGTGCGTGTGAGTGTCTGTGTTCTGATTGGCGGTTCTCAGGTGTGTGTGAGTGTCTGTGTTCTGATTGGTGGTTCTCAGGTGTGTGTGAGTGTGTGTTCTGATTGGCGGTTCTCAGGTGTGTGTGAGTGTCCGTGTTCTGATTGGCGGTTCTCAGGTGCGCGTGAGTGTCTGTGTTCTGATTGGTGGTTCTCAGGTGTGTGTGAGTGTCCGTGTTCTGATTGGTGGTTCTCAGGTGTGTGTGAGTGTGTGTGTTCTGATTGGCGGTTGTCAGGTGTGTTTGAGTGTCCGTGTTCTGATTGGCGGTTCTCAGGTGCGCGTGAGTGTCTGTGTTCTGATTGGCGGTTCTCGGGTGCGGCTCTTGTTCTCACCACTTGTATCATGCTGGACACACTTTCCCACGTGGCCTCCTTGATGTTATCCCCCCCGTCCACCATGCCCTGGTAACCCTGCAGGACAGGAAACGCACAGAGGAACTCACTGAGAACGTCTCTCGGATCAGAGCCGGCTTCTCTGATAAACGCTGTCTGGATCGTCTCCTCAGAGGGGCTCTTAACAGCTCTTAACACAGCTTTCATTCATACAGCCCTCATTCACGAATGTGAAGAGCTTTAAATCTCACGGACTGAGCCATTTTACCTGACAGAAGACGTCGTGAGTCAGACGTGCTTTGTCACGTGAGACACGGGGGAGTCTGCGGGAAGCTGTTCTTGAGAGAGTGCACGTTTGGTGCCTTTCACCTCTGCTACATCTCAAAAGTGCCGCAACTTTAACCTCATCATAGACAGTTCTCACAGGATGTAATTATTTATTTAACCCTTATTTAACCAGGGAAGTCCCACTGAGATTGAAATCTCTTTTTCAAGGGAGCCCTGAGGGTTGAGGTGGGGAGGGAGAGGGCGATTTGCACAGCCAATTAGATCAGGAGATGATTAGGTGGCAGGTCGAAAGAGCCAGGTTGGGACTTTAGCCATGACACCGGGGAACCCCCTACTCTTATCGAAGAGTGCCATAGGATCTTTAATGACCACAGTGAGTCAGGGCCTCAGTTTAACGTCTCATCCGAAAGACGGCGTCTCCTTCAGTACAGAGGACCAGAGGAGTAGATTTGTATTTGATCTGTATGATTATTTTTAAATCTAGCAGAGGTGGGGCTAGTTCTGGCCCAACAGAGCCACAGAGAGTGTGGTCTCCTGGTCCAGCGTAGATCCACTCTCAGGGACTGCTTTATACCTGAGTTACCGGGTACTGTTAACGGTAAAATATACTGCTGGGTCATTCCATATGAAATCAACCAATATTGTTCCACAGCTGTAGTCATGGATTTTTTTCAAACTTTAATAGAATTTAATTGGTGGCTTTAGGAAGCTCTTGACCATTACTAATAGCTGATATTACCACAAATCCACATCATCAGATGGGTGTGAAAATGGTACTGTTACATGTGTATGTTTGGATACCAGTTTGTAAGAGTAGCATTTTTGACAGCCAATGAAACCACAATAAAAGGGTTAAAACTCCTTTAATTGGCTATAAAGGGTAGTACACTGCCTAGAGAAGAAAAATCATGGGGTTAGCTTTATTAGCTCCAGAGTTACTGTAGGGGTTTGGCCTTGCAGTCCCTCCCCCCGCTGCATTCCTTCGCCTCCACCTTGACAGGCTACAGGTGTGGCTTGTTAAGGTGGAGGTGAGGGCAGAGTATAAAAGGCTGGCAGTTGCCAGCCCCGATCAGCTCTGCATTTTTGCACTGTGTGTTTAATTCCTGTTCTGGCCTCTGCGACCCATGCAACTCTGGAGTTTGCTCTGTTTTGTTTTTTATTAAAAGTACTGTCTTTTTACCAGCCTTGGCAATTAAGCCTTATTTTCATTTAGGCCCATGGTCCTAGCTCCCGCCAAACTGCAGTTTGCATCCGGCGGGACAAAACCAAGACAGTTACAGCCTGGTTAATATGCAAATAATGCAAATTTTGCCAACCGGGGTGCCACACCCACTTTTTTGACCTCTCAGAAAATCAAAACTACGGAGCCGATTGAGCTAAAACTTGGTTTGCTTTCATTTGGCACCCAAAGCAACATTCTATTAAAGTTTGAAGAAAATCCATGACTATGACCATGTAACTTGTCTGAATATTGGTTGATTTCATATGGAATGACCCAGCAGTATATTTTACCGTTAACAGTACTCGGTAACTCAGGTATAAAGTAGTCCCTGAGAGTGGATTTACGGTGGAAAGAACAAAATCAAGTTTGAAGAAAATCCATGATAATGCCCATCTGACCACATGTGGAATGACCCTGCTTAAAGTGATCATTTAAGTGCTCAGTAACAACAAAAGCAGCACACACTGGGGCTCTCCACACCACCCCTGATGTAGCTAATGTTTACCACTGTTTAATTTGGATAAGTGCTGTGTGACAGGGGAGGTGGTCACATGACCTCGCCCCATACGAAAGAAACATCATCAGCTACACTGCTGCACTGTAGGGAGCACTTTCAAAACTGACCAACACACAGTTCAATCCCCTCAGAAAGCTTTTATCCTTTCACAGGAAGACATGCCGCCAGTGTTTGTCCTTCTCTAACAATCGGCCTCTCGCATGACAATAAAGCAGAGAAACGCTAAAAGCGCCCCCATGTTTCCATGCGGGGCCGGGATTGGCTGAGCTCCAGCCGCTATAAACAGAAGGTCATTAGTCTGAGTGGTCTCTGATCTGGAGGATGGGTGGTGTTCTGATCTGTCAGAGGATACAAATTAAAACACTGAAGTTGTGCTCACCTCATGAATGAAGTAGACTTTCGCTCCGACGTAGATTCCCATCCGAACCACGGCTCGCACCGCTGCATTCATGCCTGCCAATCCAAGCAGGAACACAGGAGAGACCAGAACATTCAGAAACATGTTTATCCCAAACAGAGTGAAGTTATGTTAACATAAACCACATCAAATGCATGCACCCGTCATCCAAGCAAGCATGTCTTTCTAAAGCCAGAGCCTTGGTCAGGGACACTGGTAGGAGTGTTCCTATAGAGCATGTCTTTCTAAAGCCAGAGCCTTGGTCAGGGACACTGGTAGGAGTGTTCCTATGGAGCATGTTATGGCCCCAATTTGTTATGGCATCACGGACAGCAAGGGATGACAGACAAAATTCTTAAACTTCAACAGATTTAATTAAACAAACACTTAGAACTAATTTACACTCTACCCTACTGACCAAGATTGAAATCAAATAAAAAATGAGATATTTACATTTCCTTTGTAATGGAGATGGGCTGCTATGTTGCAATGTCCTAGGACAGGAAAATGCTCCAACACAGGCAAAAATCCACAAAAACTTCATAGGTCTTGAAAAGAGTGACAGGTCTGGTCAAATGTATCCTTCCACAATTTCTCCTTGCAATTTCTCCTACTACTCTACACTCTCTCGATTTTTCTCCTTATATACTCTTTTCCAGCCCCCTCTGAGGCATGCCCGGGACATGCCCAAACCTAGCTTTAGATTGCTTAACAAAAAAAATGTCAATACTGCCATCTAGTGGCTTTTTACCACATTACACCTCCATTCCAAAAGGGAAAAATTTTGGCTCATAAAGGCAAATTTTTCTTTTCAATACAAAAATGGTTAGGTAGACACTTGTGTATATATACATATAATACAATATGCTAACAAACACGTGATATATATACACATACTCAAACACGGGATAAGCAATCAGCAATTACATTGTCAGTACCCTTTACATGCTTAATTTCCAAGTCAAACTCTCGTAAAATCAAACTCCAATTCAACAATCTCCGATTCTTGTTTTTCATCTTACTCAAAAACATTAACGGATTGTGGTCAGCATATACAATCATTGGCTTTTGCCCTGTACAAACATAAACCTCAAAGTGTTGTAAGGATAGAACCAGAGCCAACAGCTCCTTCTCAATTGTGGAATAGTTCTTTTGGTGGCAATTGAACTTCCTGGAGAAGTATGCCACGGGATCCTCAATGTCATCAGAGTCACTTCTCTGTAGGAGCACAGATCCACAAGCTTGGTCGCTTGCATCGACCGCCGTGGAAAACGGTTTGTTGAAGTCAGGAGATTTGAGCACGGGGAAGTGACACAGCAGAGACTTCAGGCGATCGAAGGCTCTTTGGCATGCTTCATCCCAAGTGAACTTTACGCCTTTCTTCAGTTGGTTGGTGAGACTGAGAGCAATCTCAGCAAAGTTCTTGCAGAACTTGCGGTAGTACCCGATCATTCCAAGGAAGCGGCGCAAAGCTTTTTTGTTGTCAGGAACTGGAAAGTCCATGATGGCTTGGACTTTAGCATTTATGGGGGCCACCTTACCCTGGCCTATGACATAGCCAAGATACGTGACAGTAGCACAACCAAAGTCGCTCTTGTTCAGGTTAACAGTCAGGTTAGCCTGGGTCAAGCGCTGGAACAACGTCTCTACATCTTTCAGATGTTCTTCCCAGGAGTCACTCCATGTGATCAGGTCGTCGATGTACGCACCCGTGTATGGCAATCCGGCGATTGTAGACTGTATCATCCTTTGGAACGTGGCTGGGGCATTTTTCATGCCAAAGGGTAGGACTTCATACTGGTATAACCCAGATGGTATGGCAAAAGCAGAGATGCTCTTGGCCCTCTCAGTTAAAGGCACACACCAATAACCCTTCAATAAATCAATCTTGGTCAGAAACTTTGCTTGCCCTACTCTATCGATACAATCATCAATCCTAGGTATTGGAAACACATCAGTTCTAGTTACAGCATTGACTTTGCGATAATCTGCACAGAATCTAGTACTTCCATCAGGTTTTGGAACTAGAACACAGGGTGAACTCTGAGTTAGAGGGTCTGATAATATCATGTTCTAACATGTACTCAACCTCTTTCTCAGCAATCTTTCTCTTTTCAGGATTCATCCGGTACGGATGCTGTTTTATTGGTTTGGCATCACCAACATCTACATCATGAGAAGCTATAGAAACTCTCTTTGGAACATCAGGAAATAGATTTCTATATTTCTTGATCAACCTCTCAAACTGATCTTTCTGTGAGGGTTCTAAGTGCTGGAGTTTTACGTCAAGATTTTGCAACACTTCAGAATTTGACAATTTACATGAAAGAACTTCAGCTTTAATTCTAGGTTCATCATCTTGAAACTCCCCCTCATCTTCACAAGTCTCGGCCATAGGAGGATCTGAAGTGACAGCTGCAACCCTAGCATTCCTATCATGATAAGGCTTCAGCATGTTAATGTGACACAACTGTTTTGGCTTTCTCCTGTCTGGAGTCTTCACAATGTAATTGAGATCATTGAGTTTTGTCAGAATTTCATAAGGACCATGAAATCTAGCCTGCAATGGATTCGACTGCAAGGGAAACAACACAAGGACCTTGTCTCCTGGTTTAAACTCACGGCTTCTAGCCTTATGATCATACCAAGTTTTCATTTTTCCCTGACTTGATTTCAAGTTCTCTTTGGCTAGGTCACAAGCTGCACGCAGTCTTTCCTTGAACTTGCTAACATAGTCTAACAGACTGATATGCGGCTCTTTCTCTTGCCATTGTTCACTCAACAATAGCAAAGGTCCTCTCACTTCATGGCCAAACACTAGCTCAAACGGACTGAATCCAGTAGACTCCTGCACTGTTTCTCTAGCTGCAAACAACAGCAAATGAACACCTTCATCCCAGTCTTTCTCATGGTCATAACAATAAGTCCTCATCATTGTCTTGAGAGTGGAATGAAACCGCTCTAAGGCACCCTGACTCTCTGGATGATAGGCACTGGAAAGAATCTGCTTCGCACCTAGTTCATACACAACCTGCTGAAACAATCCGGAAGTGAAATTGCTACCTTGATCTGACTGAATTTCCTGGGAAGGCCAAACAACGTGAAGAACTTTATCAAAGCCTTCGAGATTGCAGTTGCCTTGATGTTGCGTGAGAGGTATGGCTTCAGGGAATCTGGTAGATGCACACATGATTGTCAACAAGTACTGATTTCCAGATCTAGTCTTGGGTAATGGACCAACACAATCAACAATGACCTTGGAGAAGGGCTCCCCAAATGCTGGGATAGGCTGCAATGGAGCTACAGGTGGGTCTAACTGGTGTTTTCCAACTACCTGACAAGTGTGACAGGTTTTGCAAAAGTTGGAAACATCTTTCCAAAGTCCAGGCCAGAAGAAGTGTTTCATGATCTTGTCAACAACCTTGTTAACACCAAGATGACCTCCTAAAGGCAAACTATGAGCCATTGTTAAGATCTCATTCCTGTAGACCTTCGGAACAACAGTTTGCTTGACCACTGCCCAATCTGCATTGGCAGGGATATCAGGAGGGCGCCACTTCCGCATCAACACTCCATCCTTGAGATAATACCCAACTGGAACTGCGTCTCTTTCTTCATCAGGAAGGGCTCTCTTTTTTAGTACACAAATTTCAGGATTGGTTTGCTCCTGAATCAACCGCTTTCTAGACAGAGACAAGTCTCCAGACACATCAGAATCACCAGACCCATCTGGCTGGCTGAATAGAGAACTGATAAAAGTGTCTGATAAGTCCTCAAACGGAGAAACCATAGTAGGCTGAACAGAGTCATGAGGCGAACCACCTGAGTCATGACTATTCAAGGTGCTGGACGGCACCACATCATCTTCTTCTTGAGCCTTCTTGGCCATAGCACGAGTCACTGCGCAGGAAGGATACAGAGATGGGTCTTCATCGCCATCTTCAGTGCTCAGCTGTGAAGTAAGATGAACAGGGGGAACTACATTGCCCCCAGCCAGGTCATTGCCTAGCAACAGAGAAACACCCTTGATAGGTAGACTTGACATAAGTCCCACCTTTACCTGTCCTGTAACTAAATCTGATTTCAAGAATACAGAGCGCAGGGGTACAGATACAGTCCTCCCTTCAATACCTTGTACAAGTATGAAATCCCCAGAAGCAGTCTCATCACGTAACTCCAAGGAGTCCATCAACAAAAGTGACTGAGAAGCTCCGGTATCCCTTAGGATATATATGGGGACAGGAGGAGAATGCTCATTCAGAGCCACAAATCCCTCTGACACAAATGGAAGGAATTCCTCCCTCACAAAGTCAGCAGTATCAGGCTTCTTAGCCTCACAAGGAGCAGGCAATTTAGCAGATCGGTCATCTACTACAAGGGTTTCTAACCTTGTCTTCACAAAGGCATTGGGTTTGGTATCCTTTTCTTTTTCTTTCTTAGATTTAAGGAACCAACAGTTAGTTGTAACATGATCAGATTTCTTGCAATAATTGCAAACTAGACCACTTTTGTCACTGTCAGCTTTCACACTTTGATCAGACCTTTGACTGGATTTCTGAGCACCATCACCAGATTTGTCTTTGTCTTTGGGTGAGGAATCTTGGGTATCACCATTACCTTTCTTCTGAAATTGGGACCATCTATTGTTACTGCTAGACTGAAATTTGGACTTATGTGTGAGAACATATTCGTCTGCAAACTTGGCAGCTGATTGCAAATTCAGTGCTTGCTTCTCATTAAGGTAGGTCTTAATATCATCCTTGAAACAGTTCTTGAATTCTTCAACTAACACCATCTCTTTTAGTGAGTTGAAATCATCCTTGACCTCCATAGAAGTACACCAGCGCTCAAAGCAAACCTTCTTCTCGTTAGCAAATTCCACATAAGTCTGATTGTCAGATTTCTTCAGACCACTGAATTTCTGTCGGTAAGCCTCTGGAACCAACTCATAAGCTGTCAAAATAACCTTTTTGACAAGCTCATAATCAGAGGAATCATCTGCAGACAAAGCCGAATAGGCTTGTTGAGCTTTACCCTTGAGGACAGTTTGCAACATCAGAGGCCAGTGTTCCTTTGGCCACTGACAACTCTTAGCTACCTTCTCAAAGCACTGGAAATACTTATCAACCTCCTTCTCTGAGAATGGAGGCACCAGCTTTACCTCCTGGCTAGCCCGAAATTTGTTTTCAGCTTGCAGTTTGATTCTTAGTAGCTCCATTTGGAGCCTTTCTTCTCTATCTAATTTTTCTAAATCGAAATCTCTCTGTCTCTGTCTCTTTTTTCTCTTCTCTTGCTAATTTTTCTAACTCAAACTGCCTTTGTTTTTCTTTTTCTTCAATTTCTTTTCTCTCTTTCTCTCTCTCAAACTCTCGTTGTTTTTCTTTTTCCTCCCTTTCTATCTCTAGCATTCTTAATTTAAGTTCCAATTCTACATTTGGATTTTCCACTGGAAACTGTTCCAGATCTCCTGGTGCAAACACATTTTCATCAATGTAATATTCAACAATCTCTCTAGCCAGTCTTGCTTTTCAGCTGGTTTTACATCTGTCAGCTCTAACTGTCTGCATATTTCTAGCAGTTCTGTCTTTTTAAAAGACTTCAAAACCTCTACGGTTGGTGATGCCAAGAAATCATCCATTGCTGTTGATCTGCCAATATATATCAAGGAAAATTCAAAAAAACAATTTCACTATTTGAAATTTCCGACTCCCAACAAATAACTCGCACAATGGTCTATCCCGGACGAGCCCCCAATTTGTTATGGCCCCAATTTGTTATGGCGTCACGGACAGCAAGGGATGACAGACAAAATTCTTAAACTTCAACAGATTTAATTAAACAAACACTTAGAACTAATTTACACTCTACCCTACTGACCAAGATTGAAATCAAATAAAAAATGAGATATTTACATTTCCTTTGTAATGGAGATGGGCTGCTATGTTGCAATGTCCTAGGACAGGAAAATGCTCCAACACAGGCAAAAATCCACAAAAACTTCATAGGTCTTGAAAAGAGTGACAGGTCTGGTCAAATGTATCCTTCCACAATTTCTCCTTGCAATTTCTCCTACTACTCTACACTCTCTCGATTTTTCTCCTTATATACTCTTTTCCAGCCCCCTCTGAGGCATGCCCGGGACATGCCCAAACCTAGCTTTAGATTGCTTAAGAAAAAAAAAATGTCAATACTGCCATCTAGTGGCTTTTTTACCACATTACAAGCATGTCTTTCTAAAGCCAGAGCCTTGGTCAGGGACACTGGTAGGAGTGTTCCTATAGAGCATGTCCTTCTACAGCAAGAGCCTTGGTCAGGGACACTGGTAGGAGTGTTCCTATAGAGCCTGTCTTTCTAAAGCCAGGGCCTTGGTCAGGGTCACTGGTAGGAGTGTTCCTATAGAGCATGTCTTTCTAAAGCCAGAGACTTGGTCAGGGACACTGGTAGGAGTGTTCCTATAGAGCATGTCTTTCTAAAGCCAGAGCCTTGATCAGGGACACTGGTAGGAGTGTTCCTATTGAGCATGTCTTTCTAAAGCCAGAGCCTTGGTCAGAGACACTGGTAGGAGTGTTCCTATAGAGCATGTCTTTCTGAAGCCAGAGCCTTGGTCAGGGACACTGGTAGGAGTGTTCCGATAAAGCATGTCTTTCTAAAGCTAGAGCCTTGGTAAGGGACACTGGTAGGAGTGTTCCTATAGAGCATGTCTTTCTAAAGCCAGAGCCTTGGTCAGGGACACTGGTAGGAGTGTTCCTATAGGGCATGTCTTTCTAAAGCTAGAGCCTTAGTCAGGGACACTGGTAGGAGTGTTCCTATAGAGCATGTCTTTCTAAAGCCAGAGCCTTGGTCAGGGACACTGGTAGGAGTGTTCCTACACTTTCTAAAGGTAGGACACTGGTGTTCCTATAGAGCATGTCTTTCTAAAGCCAGAGCCTTGGTCAGGGACACTGGTAGGAGTGTTCCTATAGAGCATGTCTTTCTAAAGCCAGAGCCTTGGTCAGGGACACTGGTAGGAGTGTTCCTATAGAGCATGTCTTTCTAAAGCTAGAGCCTTGGTCAGGGACACTGGTAGGAGTGTTCCTATAGAGCATGTCTTTCTAAAGCCAGAGCCTTGGTCAGGGACACTGGTAGGAGTGTTCCTATAGAGCATGTCTTTCTAAAGCCAGAGCCTTGGTCAGGGACACTGGTAGGAGTGTTCCTATAGAGCATGTCTTTCTAAAGCCAGAGCCTTGGTCAGGGACACTGGTAGGAGTGTTCCTATAGGGCATGTCTTTCTAAAGCCAGAGCCTTGGTCAGGGACACTGGTAGGAGTGTTCATAGAGCATGTCTTTCTAAAGCCAGAGCCTTGGTCAGGGACACTGGTAGGAGTGTTCCTATAGAGCATGTCTTTCTAAAGCCAGAGCCTTGGTCAGGGACACTGGTAGGAGTGTTCCTATAGAGCATGTCTTTCTAAAGCTAGAGCCTTGGTCAGGGACACTGGTAGGAGTGTTCCTATAGAGCATGTCTTTCTAAAGCCAGAGCCTTGGTCAGGGACACTGGTAGGAGTGTTCCTATAGAGCATGTCTTTCTAAAGCCAGAGCCTTGGTCAGAGACACTGGTAGGAGTGTTCCTATAGAGCATGTCTTTCTAAAGCCAGAGCCTTGGTCAGGGACACTGGTAGGAGTTCCTATAGTTCTTTCTAAAGCTAGAGCCTTGGTCAGGGACACTGGTCTTTGTCTTTCTAAAGCCAGAGCCTTGGTCAGGGACACTGGTAGGAGTGTTCCTATAGAGCATGTCTTTCTAAAGCTAGAGCCTTGGTCAGGGACACTGGTAGGAGTGTTCCTATAGAGCATGTCTTTCTAAAGCCAGAGCCTTGGTCAGGGACACTGGTAGGAGTGTTCACTGTATAGAGCATGTCTTTCTAAAGCCAGAGCCTTGGTCAGAGACACTGGTAGGAGTGTTCCTATAGAGCATGTCTTTCTAAAGCTAGAGCCTTGGTCAGGGACACTGGTAGGAGTGTTCCTATAGAGCATGTCTTTCTAAAGCCAGAGCCTTGGTCAGGGACACTGGTAGGAGTGTTCCTATAGAGCTTGTCTTTCTGAAGCCAGAGCCTTGGTCAGGGACACTGGCAGGAGTGTTCCTATAGAGCATGTCTTTCTAAAGCCAGAGACTTGGTCAGGGACTCTGGTAGGAGTGTTCCTATAGAGCATGTCTTTCTAAAGCCAGAGCCTTGGTCAGGGATACTGTTAGGAGTGTTCCTATAGAGCATGTCTTTCTAAAGCCTGAGCCTTGGTCAGGGACACTGATAGGAGTGTTCCTATAGAGCATGTCTTTCTGAAGCCAGAGCCTTGGTCAGGGACACTGGTAGGAGTGTTCCTATAGAGCATGTCTTTCTAAAGCCAGAGCCTTGGTCAGGGACACTGGTAGGAGTGTTCCTATAGAGCATGTCCTTCTACAGCAAGAGCCTTGGTCAGGGACACTGGTAGGAGTGTTCCTATAGAGCCTGTCTTTCTAAAGCCAGGGCCTTGGTCAGGGACACTGGTAGGAGTGTTCCTATAGAGCATGTCTTTCTAAAGCCAGAGCCTTGGTCAGGGACACTGGTAGGAGTGTTCCTATAGAGCATGTCTTCCTAAAGCCAGAGCCTTGGTCAGGGACACTGGTAGGAGTGTTCCTATAGAGCATGTGGGTAAGAGTTTTCTCACTGTTAGAAGAGTGTGCCCCGGTCATGTTTACAGCTAACAGGCCTAATCTCATCATCTGAAACAGCACACAGTTCTCACGTCTTTACGACTCACCTGATATAACCTGAGAACAGCACCTGGCCTGAATTTATTCTTTCTGGTGTGGGGTGCACATACAGTAATATGCCTACTGTTATTTCAACTCTCATAGAGTGTACATAGAAAGTCTGGGTACCACCTGTACTCTATAAGAGTTAAGTATACTCTGAGCAGAGGACATAGCCCTCAAGTCTCCCAGACCGTGCATGTGCTGCCCGCACACGTGTCTTGTTCCCCAGCATCGCTGCGGAACACTGATACCGTCCCTGGCACCGATCCTAGCCTTGTTCAACAAACACATGCACTCGTGCACACACACACACACACACACACACACACACGAATACAGATACGCACACACCCACACCACACTGACACATGCTCACACATCACAAACACACGCACTAAAACACACATCACACACACACACACACACACACACACACACATGCGCACACACACACACACACACACACACACACACTGACACATGCTCACACATCACAAACACACACACTGAAACACACATCACACACACACACATACACTCACACACACGCACTCATGCGCGCACGCACACACACACACACACACACACAGACAACACACTGCAAATTCCTCCCACAGAGCACATGGCTAACACCGGCTGGCACTTCAAAGACCACAAGAGACGTCCCAGTGAAGCCCAACAATGTCAAAGTCACCCTCCACGAAAGCTCCACTCCCTCACTCTCTCTCATTTCTCCTGGCCCAGTGCTAGAACAGGGAATTGGGGGGGCACAGATACCTCCCTTTAGTCCTGGCAAGTTCTCAATAATTTTTCTTTATTGACGCGTTTTCCAATTATCGTAATTGGCAACTGAAGACACGGTTTCTCTCCATATACGATGGAACAGAGATTAAATCATGGGCTAAATTCAGTACAGTGGCGGAACCAGAATTGAGAATTGTGACAAAACATCCATTTAAAATAATTATTAGTCCTGACCTGTTCTCAGTCATTTTCATGTTTAACAGAAGGTTCACTCCGAGAGCACTCCACACTTAACAGGTGCTGCTTGTTCTCCCGATTAGGTAAGACGACAATCATTCATCTGGGCGCCGTGTTTGCTGTATTTAAATCAATGTTATTCAAAATTGCATACCTCTTAAATAGCTTGAGTCGCATGCTTTTTATAGCCTATTTAACTGCCGAGTGCCACTTTTTTTTTTTTTATCAACCCACGCAATACCGAGAGTGAAAGGCGATATTTCATTGGAATGCGGACCAGTTCAATCAATGCAAAGCATTGGCCTATTAATAAGTAAATTATTTTTCTGTATTGAATTTAGCCCATGATTTCATCGCTGTTAGATCGCATATGGAGAGAAACCCTGTCTTCAGATGCCAATTACGATAATTGGAAAACGCGTCAATAAAGGAAAATGATTGAGAACTTGCCAGGACTAAAGGGATGTGTCTGTGCCCCCCCAATTCCCTGTTCTAGCACCGGACCTGCATTTCTCTCTCTCCCCTACCCTCCCTCTCTCTCTCTCTCTCTCTCTCTCTCTCTCCCCCCTCCCTCATTTCAATTCAATTCAATTCAACTGAGCTTTATTGGCATGACGTAGATTATACATACATATTGCCAAAGCATGAACATTTTTGTGAACAGAGAAAGGAAAATACATACATATATATACAGTGCCGTGAAAAGAATTTGCCCCCTTCCTGATTTCTTACTTTTTTGCATATTTGTCACACTTAAATGTTTCAAATCATCAAACAAATTTTAATATTAGACAAAGATAACCCAAGTAAATACCAAATGCAGTTTTTAAATGATGATTTCATTTATTGAGGATAAAAAGCTATCAAAACCTACCTGGCCCTATGTGAAAAAGTAATTGCGCCCTAAATTTTATAACTGGGTGTGCCACCCTCAGCGACAACAACTGCAATCAAGTGTTTGCATAACTGGCAATGAGTCTTTCACATCACTGTGGAGGAATTTTAGCCCACTCTTCTTTGCAGAATTATTTTAATTCTGCCACATTGGAGGGTTTTTGAGCATGAACGGCCTGTTTAAGGTCAAGCCACAGCATCTAAATTGGATTTAAGTCCAGACGTTGACTAGGCCACTCCAAAACCTTCATTTTGTTTTTTTTAAGCCATTCAGAGGTGGAATTGCTGGTTTGTTTCGGATCATTGTCCTGCTGCATAACCCAAGTGTGCTTGAGCTTGAGGTCACCAACTGATGGTTGGACATTCTCCTTCAGGATTTTCTGGTAAAGAGCAGAATTCATGGTTCCATCAATTACGACAAGTCGTCCAGGTTCTGAAGCAGCAAAGCAGCCCCAGACCATCACACTACCACCACCATGTTTGACTTTTGGTATGATGTTCTTTTTATGAAATGCTGTGTTAGTTTTACGTCAGATGTAAAGGGATGCACACCTTCCAAAAAGTTCAACTTTTGTCCGCAGAATATTTTCCCAAAAGTCTTGGGGAGTATCAAGATGTTTTTTTGGCAGATGTAAGACGAGCCTTTTTGTTCTTTTTGGTCAGCAGCATTTTTCACCTTGGAACTCTCCCATGGATGCCATTTTTGCCGAGTCTCTTTCTTATTGTTGAATCATGAACACTGACTTTAACTGAGGCAAGTGAGGCCTGCAGTTCTTTAGATGTTGTTCTGGGTTCTTTTGTGACTTCCTGGATGAGTCATCGATGCGCTCTTGGAGTAATTTTGGTAGGTCGGCCACTCCTGGGAAGGTTCACCACTGTTCCAAGTATTCTCCATTTGTGGATAATGGCTCTCACCTTGATTTGCCGGAGTCCCAAAGCCTTAGAAATGGCTTTGTAACCCTTTCCAGACTGATAGATGTCAATGACTTTGTTTCTCATCTGTTCTTGAATTTCTTTGAATCACGGCATGATGTGTTGCTTTCTGAGATCTTTTAGCCTACTTCACTTTGTCAGACAGGTTCTATTTAAGTGATGTCTTGATTCAACAGGTCTGGCAGTAATCAGGCCTGGCCGCGGCTAGTGAAATTGAACTCAAAAAATGTGGTTAATCACAGACAATTCATGATGTAACAAGGGGGGGGGGGGCAATTACTTTTTCACATGGGTCCAGGTAGGTTTCGATAGCATTTTTCCCTCAGTAAATGAAATCATCATTTAAAACTACATTTTGTATTTACTCGGGTTATCTTTGTGTAATATTAAAATTTGTTTGATGATCTGAAACATTTAAGTGTGACAAATATGTAAAAAAATAAGAAATCAGGAAGGGGGCAAATACTTTTTCACGGCACTGTATATATATACACACGCACACACATAATTTTTTAAAAATGCAATGCAGAAATGGCATATTAAAGAATACATTAATTAATAAATAAAATTAAATTAAAAAAATTAGGGAAAACAAAATTATAATATATCAGGAAGAAATGCAAAAAACATAGCAGATTGTGTGCGGGTGGAGTACTTTAGGGCGTGCTGATTGTGGCCCTGTCCCTCAGGCTGTGACAAGCTGCCACATACTGAGCAGCGATTGCTGCTGTCTCTCCTTCTCCAAGCACTACGGGAATTTTTATATCATCGGGTAATTTTTGGAAGTTTGGAATTTTGGGCTGGAAATTTTCAAAGTATTTGTTTCTAATGTCTTTGTATTTTTCACACTGAAGGAGGAAGTGCATCTCTGTCTCAACCTCACCTGTCATACAGTGACCACATATTCTCTGTCTCAACCTCACCTGTCAAACAGTGACCACATATTCTCTGTCTCAACCTCACCTGTCAAACAGTGAGCACATATTCTCTCCTCTTTGGGTTTCCATGATTTCTTATGTCTGCCTGTTTCTATGGCCAGACTGTGGTCACTGAGCCTGTACTCGGTCAGGATCTGTCTCTGCTTTATATCTCTGACGGTGAAGAGATATTCTGCCTGTTTATAGTCTCTGTTTAGGGCCTGATAGCATTCAAGTTTGTGCTGTGATTGTGTTTCAGGGTCCCAATGTTCCAGATAAGAGAGTTTGATGTGTTTCATGATTTGATTCACTCTAATTTCTAATTTCTCTCTCCTCTACCCTCCCTCTGTCTCTCTCTGTCTCCCCCTCTCTCCCCCTCCCTCTTATTTCTCTCCCCCCCTTCCCTTTCTCTCCCTCGTACACTGTTTCAGCGTTCATCACAGAAACGCACCGACCCCCGCCGCACTTTCCCGCACTGCTGATGGAATAAGAAATAAACACGCGCCTGTCACGTTTCTCGCGGTTCTCTCCCCGAGTTTGCAAACCGGCGAGAGCGATCCGGTGCCCTAATCCTGTTGCTAGGTTACCAAACACGATCATTTCCCCCCTGCCTTGGGTGTACAAAACACCGAAGAAACTGCCGTTTTAATGGTTTAATGCGCTCATCTTAAATCTCAGTCCTACGCACAAGCTGAAACTATGGAAATATACTGAATATGGTATTATTTTTCAGAAACTCATGAAGTTAATGAGCAACAGAGGACTTTAAAATCACGTGTCTTGTTGGAGTAATTTCTTTCATTGTTGCATGTTTCCTTTTTACTCCTGAAATATAAAATCAAGCCTGGAATTGATCCAGTAGAATCAATGCTGCAAACTGAGCAAATTCATCTCTTACAGAAGCTATTACATTCAGATATTATATAATATCTTGAATCACCCCCAGTCAAAACATTATCATCCACCTTGAGAACAACTAAAAACCTCAGGTGTGTGTTTGCACATTGGCTACAGCTGTGAAGAATACATCAATAGATCAAATTCGTCTTTCGGATGAGACGTTAAACTGAGATCCTGACTCACTGTGGTCATTAAAGATCCTATGACACTCTTCGATTAGAGTAGGGGGTTCCCCGGTGTCATGGCTAATGTCCCAACCTGGCTCTTTCGACCTGCCACCTAATCATCTCCTGATCTAATCGGCTGTGCAATTTGTCCTCTCCCTCCCCACCGCAACCCCCAGGGCTCCCTTGAAAGACAGATTTCAATCTCAACGGGACTTCCCTGGTTAAATAAAGGTTAAATAAAAATAAATACATTTATCCCATCCAGCTTCTGCCATTTTCTATTCATTTCAATAAACCATTTGTCTTCCATTCCACGGTGTGGTCTTGCTTATTGAAATGGAGTTAATTTAAGACCACTCTACTGATCCAGCTATTATCCAATCTTACTGTCTGTACTGCGTCAGTTCTGCTCTCCTCATCTGCCTTAGTGTGACACCCCCATCCCCCAGCTCTTCTTCTTCTGTTCTGCCTCCTGCAGGACCTCAGGGGATTCCATGAGAAGAGGAAACACCCCCACCATACTCACTCTGCCAGACTCCACCTGATTCAATCCAGTGTTTATCACAATCTACACTTTCAATTGATCTCAATAAAAATCACCTTCAATTCTGAGGCACAGTTTAAGTTAATAGCCCACAAACAGGTGGTTTCAATAACTGTTTGTGCTGTTATTTCAGGCATGTGCCTGCAGTACATGTATAAGCTGTTATTAGAGGTGTATACCTGCATTAGACGTATGTACTGTTATTACAGGCGTGTGCCTGCATTACATGTATGTGCTGTTATTACAGGCGTGTGCCTGCAGTACATGTATGTGCTGTTATTACAGGTGTGTATCTGCAGTGCATGTATGTGCTGTTATTACAGGCGTGTGCCTGCAGTACATGTATGTGCTGTTATTACAGGCGTGTGCCTGCAGTACATGTATGTGCTGTTATTACAGGCGTGTGCCTGCAGTACATGTATGTGCTGTAATTACAGGTGTGTATCTGCAGTACATGTATGTGCTGTTATTACAGGTGTGTATCTGCAGTACATGTATGTGCTGTTATTACAGGCGTGTGCCTGCAGTACATGTATGTGCTGTAATTACAGGTGTGTATCTGCAGTACATATATGTGCTGTTATTACAGGCGTGTGCCTGCAGTACATGTATGTGCTGTAATTACAGGTGTGTATCTGCAGTACATGTATGTGCTGTTATTACAGGTGTGTATCTGCAGTGCATGTATGTGCTGTTATTACAGGCGCGTGCCTGCAGTACATGTATGTGCTGTTATTACAGGCGTGTACCTGCAGTAAATGTATGTGCTGTAATTACAGGTGTGTATCTGCAGTACATGTATGTGCAGTTATTACAGGCATGTGCTTGCAGTACTTGTACCTGCTGTTATTAACCCCTTAACTGTCACCTGCATTTTCTCACATTTGGCCCGGCCCTAATTAGGGCCCAGTGAAAGTTAAGGGGTTAAAGGTGTGTGTCTGCAGCACATTTATGTGCTGTTATTACAGGCATGTGCCTGCAGTACTTGTATGTGCTGTTATTACAGGTGTGTGTCTGCAGTACATGTATGTGCTGTTATTACAGGTGTGTGTCTGCAGTACATTTATGTGCTGTTATTACAGGTGTGGGCCTGCAGTACATTTATGTGCTGTTATTACAGCTGTTTTTCTGCAGTACATTTATGTGCTGTTATTACAGGTGTGTGCCTGTAGTACAATTATGTGCTGTTATTACAGGTGTGTTTCTGCAGTACATTTATGTGCTGTTATTACAGTACATTTATGTGCTGTTATTACAGGTGTGTGCCTGTAGTACATGTATGTGCTGTTATTACAGGCGTGTGCCTGCAGTACATTTATGTGCTGTTATTACAGGCATGTGCCTGCCGTACATTTATGTGCTGTTATTACAGGTGTGTGCCTGCAGTACATTTATGTGCTGTTATTACAGGTGTTTTTCTGCAGTACATTTATGTGCGGTTATTGCAGGTGTGTGTCTGCAGTACATTTATGTGCTGTTATAACAGGTGTGTTTCTGCAGGACATTTATGTGCTGTTATTACTGGCATGTGCCTGCAGTCCATTTATGTGCTGTTATACCAGGCATGTGCCTGCAGTACATTTATGTGCTGTTATTACAGGTGTGTGTTTGCAGTACATTTATGTGCTGTTATTACAGGTGTGTGTCTGCAGTACATTTATGTGCTGTTATTACAGGTGTTTTTCTGCAGTACATTTATGTGCTGTTATTACAGGCATGTGCCTGCAGTACATTTATGTGCTGTTATTACAGGTGTTTTTCTGCAGTACATTTATGTGCTGTTATTACAGGTGTGTGTCTGCAGTACATTTATGTGCTGTTATTACAGGTTTGTGCCTGCAGTACATGTATGTGCTGTTATTACAGGCATGTGCCTGCAGTACATTTATGTGCTGTTATTACAGGTGTGTGCCTGCAGTACATTTATGTGCTGTTATTACAGGTGTTTTTCTGCAGTACATTTATGTGCTGTTATTGCAGGTGTGTGTCTGCAGTACATTTAGGTGCTGTTATTACAGGTGTGTGCCTGCAGTACATTTATGTGCTGTTATTACAGGTGTGTTTCTGCAGTACATTTATGTGCTGTTATTGCAGGTGTGTGTCTGCAGTACATTTATGTGCTGTTATTACAGGTGTGTTTCTGCAGTACATTTATGTGCTGTTATTACTGGCATGTGCCTGCAGTCCATTTATGTGCTGTTATTACAGGTGTGTGTTTGCAGTTCATTTATGAGCTGTTATTACAGGCATGTGCCTGCAGTACATTTATGTGCTGTTATTATAGGTGTTTTTCTGCAGTACATTTATGTGCTGTTATTACAGGCATGTGCCTGCAGTACATTTATGTGCTGTTATTACAGGTGTGTTTCTGCAGTACATTTATGTGCTGTTATTACAGGCATGTGCCTGCAGTCCATTTATGTGCTGTTATTACAGGTGTGTGTTTGCAGTACATTTATGTGCTGTTATTACAGGTGTGTGCCTGCAGTACATTTATGTGCTGTTATTACAGGCATGTGCCTGCAGTACATTTATGTGCTGTTATTACAGGTGTGTTTCTGCAGTACATTTATGTGCTGTTATTACAGGTGTGTGCCTGCAGTACATTTATGTGCTGTTATTACAGGTGTGTGTCTGCAGTACATTTATGTGCTGTTATTACAGCATGTGCCTGCAGTACATTTATGTGCTGTTATTACAGGTGTGTTTCTGCAGTACATTTATGTGCTGTTATTACAGGCATGTGCCTGCAGTACATTTATGTGCTGTTATTACAGGTGTGTGTTTGCAGTACATTTATGTGCTGTTATTAGGCGCATGTGCCTGCAGTACATTTATGTGCTGTTATTACATTGTGTGTTTTCTGCAGTACATTTATGTGCTGTTATTACAGGTGTGTGTCTGCAGTACATTTATGTGCTGTTATTACAGGTGTGTGCCATGCAGTTCATGTGATGTGCTGTTATTACAGGTGTGTTTCTGCAGTACATTTATGTGCTGTTATTACAGGCATGTGCCTGCAGTACATTTATGTGCTGTTATTACAGGTGTTTCTGCAGTACATTTATGTGCTGTTATTACAGGCATGTGCCTGCAGTACATTTATGTGCTGTTATTACAGGTGTTTTTCTGCAGTACATTTATGTGCTGTTATTACAGGCATGTGCCTGCAGTACATTTATGTGCTGTTATTACAGTGTGCAGTGCTGTTACCTGTTTTCTGCACATTTATTGCTGTTATTACTGGCATGTGCCTGCAGTACATTTATGTGCTGTTATTACAGGTGTGCCTGCAGTACATTTATGTGCTGTTATTACAGGCATGTGCCTGCAGTACATTTATGTGCTGTTATTACAGGTGTTTTTCTGCAGTACATTTATGTGCTGTTATTACAGGCATGTGCCTGCAGTACATTTATGTGCTGTTATTACAGGCATTTTTCTGTTTTATTACAGGCATGTGCCTGCAGTACATTTATGTGCTGTTATTTTCAGGTGTTTTTACATTTATGTGCTGTTATTACAGGCATGTTTTTGCAGTACATTATGTGCTGTTTTATGTGCTGTTATTACAGGCATGTGCCTGCAGTGCATTTATGTGCTGTTATTACAGGTGTGTGTTTGCAGTACATTTATGTGCTGTTATTACAGGCATGTGCCTGCAGTACTTGTATGTGCTGTTATTACTGGTGTGTGTCTGCAGTACATTTATGTGCTGTTATTACTGGCATGTGCCTGCAGTACTTGTATGTGCTGTTATTACAGGTGTTTTTCTGCAGTACATTTATGTGCTGTTATTACTGGCCTGTGCCTGCAGTACATGCATGTGCTGTTATTACAGGTGTGTGCCTGCAGTACATTTATGTGCTGTTATTTCAGGTGTTTTTCTGCAGTACATGCATGTGCAGTTATTACCTCCACTAAGGAGGTTATGTTTTTGCCGCTGTTGGTTTGTCTGTCTGTCTGTCCGTTTGTGTACAAGGTAACTCAAAAAGTAATGGACAGATGTCTCTGAAATTTTGTTGGTGGGTTGCTATTACATCAGGGATGGACCCTGTTGATTTTGACCTCGATCGGTTAAACAATATAGCCGACACTGCAGCCATCTTGAAATCCTATGTCATGCGATAACGGGACTTCCCTCCCAGTGATATCACTCAAATTTTATGAGTTGATTGGTCTTGCATCAGGGACGGGACCTATCCTTAAATTTCTTACGAGCTATGTTCACTCAGCAAGATTTGACTGTGCTACCTTGGCAAAGGTTTGCACTCTCGGAGTGCCTCGAGTTACAAACTTTTGCTCTCTGTTATGGTTCACATACAGTTTTCAGACCAGCTCAGGCTCTGGACACAATCCTCCTGATATTCCTGAGGCAGGAGATGCTCTGGGCTTCAGCTGCTGAAGACGCATACACGCTTCAACCACCAGAGATACTCTGCGCTTCTCTCTCAATTAGCAGCCAATCCTCTGCGGGGACCCTGATTCTCCAAAACAATACACAATACAGTAATGCCATTCCACATACCCAGCATACTATACGGTTCTGTGATTGCGTGTTTTTCTCTGTGCGTGTTTGCACGTGTTTCTGAGTGTGTGAGCCTTTGTGTAGTGTGTGTGTTTATGAGTATCTTTATACGTAAGTGTGTGTTCGTGTGCGTTTGTATGTGAGTTTATATGCAAGTGTACCTGTTTGTGTTTATATGTGTGTTTCTATGCGAGTGCGCGCGCGCGCGTGTGTGTGTGTGCATATTTGTGTTTGTGTGTGAGTGTTTGTATCATGCGTGTGTGGCATGGCAAATGTGTGTGAATGTTTATATCCTGCGTCTGTGTGTGTGTGTGTGAGTGTGTGTATGTGTGTGTGTGTGTGTGTGTGTGTGTGTGTGTGTGTGTGTGATTTCTGTATTGTGTGTGTTGTTTTTGCTTTAAGAACACTTTCCCTGCCCCAGCTCACGCGTGGTGGTATCAACAAACATGCAGAGAGGGGTGTAACCCTGAAGTGTTACTCCGCTACGATCGGGCTTTGCTGCCTTCTGGTCTTCGGAGTATTAGCTCAAGAAATGTAGAGCTTACAAACTGAAAATTAATTCAGGATGACATCCGCTATTTGAATATCAGCTTAGCCTAAATGTTTGAAACAATGTTCGAGCGCTGTTTGATGGTCCAAAGTTACTCGCGGCCATGAACTGATCTACCTGAGCTTAATTCTGTGATCCCTGATATTACATCACCTAATAGAGTGATGACAAAAGAGCATTCAATCCAACTAAACGCAACATTTTCCTTAGGCCTACTCTAAAGAAGCGGTTCTCAACTTGGTGCACGGTTTTGTCCCGACCACCCAGTTTCAACTCTTATTCTTCTGATCAAGTTTTTCTTTTTTAGCAACTTCGTTGATGTTGGGTAATTGCTGAGCCATTTGAGTTCTAAGCACTTCTCGTCGCAACATCGAATATTTGAATAAAACATTCCGAGAGAATAACGGCAATTCTATCTTCCTATTATAGTCACGCTCGCGTTAGTGTTACGGGATTACCATGTCCGTGACGCACCTCTGCAATGACTTGCAGCTCCTCACGTACTCACACACTCCCACCGTCCTCACGAATCCCTCACGGCGCGTCTCCATCGAGCGCTACTTTTCTTCACATATATACATTTTTTTCTTATTAAAGGGCATTCTCAAAACACGCCGTGCTTGGAGTTGCAAAAATACCATCAAAGATGGTCTAAGCGGAAAGTCGTTATTTTAGTCCATCGAATGATTATTTGTTGTAGCTGTTGCTTACTTCCTGTGAGAGGAAACGAAAGTTTTATGTTACATCATGAATTATTTCATACTGTTGCGCCACGGAAATTGTTGCATTTACAAGCTGTAGGCCGACAAGTTGCCAAGAAAATGATCAAGCGCATCTCGGCTCGGGCGCGTCCCTCCCGAGTCCGATCGATCCGCTGAAACGCCACGCGCGGCTCGGAGGCTGAGCTCGAGCTGTACCTACGAGATCGCACGAGGAGCGCGCCGCAGTGCAGCCGCGCGTTCATTAAAGATGCATCTTCACCACATCAGTTTGCTAAAATAACTGAGTAACTGGATTTATTTTACACGGAATGCTGCGCTTGCATATGCACTTAAACTTCTTATGACATTATTTTACTGGATGTGCAACTAAAACAGACATACATTATAAACATTATTTAAATCCAAAAATATATTAGGCTTGATCAACTCCACTACATTTCAAAAGAAAAAAAACTGCCGATGTAATTATCTGGCATTACAGTGGTAATTATGAGGAGGAAATATTTACAAAATTTGCATTTTGTGCTTTACAACCTGTAGATATCCATTTGTAATTCGCGAGTACACCGAATCTACACGTTGCTCACTTATCATTTCTCTGTCTGATCGCTTGGTAAGGGCTTTTCGCGTTACCAAGTGATCAAGGTTGCATCAATTACTACATTTCGTATTGACAAATGTGTTAATAGGTTAAAATGTAACCGTGGCGAATTATACGAATAGCAGTCAGAGTAGCCTACCTTGAGCATCTCCTCCGCTCGTCAGGACGGCGATAGCTTTCCCTTCGCCGCTAAGATTTTCAAATAATTTTTTGTCGGACTGTGGCATTTTTCCGTCTTATAGTT